>CANJKZ010001232.1:450000-925000 GCA_947471745.1 Closterium sp. Naga37s-1 | reverse complement strand
TGCCTCAGTGGATCTTTCCCTTCGCCTGGGGCCCAGCCTAGAGCGAGAAGAGACAGAGACAGAAGAGAAAAAGACTGCAGGGGGGGATGATGGAGGAAGTGCGCGTAGAGATGACGAGCATAGCGGGGTGTCACCCTGGGGATTGGTGTGCATGCCAGGTAATCAGTGGTATGCCCCGTATGGGCAATGCACCTCGTGTGACGTCAGGTCTGATAAGTCGCCAAAGTCGCTACAGTCGCTTCAGTCAGCCTCGTGCAACCCTGTGTGTCGTCTCAAAGCTGTTGGGCCAGCAGAGGAGCCGAGCTTCCGGTTGCCTGTGCCACCACGAGCCATGCAGCGCAGGAGTAGCCCTTTCACACTGCCAGCTGTTCCCGAGGGCTATGCACTGCCGCATGGTAACAACTGGGCGTGTGAGTTTGCTAATGCTGCTGCTGCCGCTGTTGCTGCCGCTACTGCCGCTGCTGCTGCTCCTACTCCTGCTCCTTCTTCTCCTGCTCCTGCTGCTCCTGCAGCTCCTGCTTCTGCTGCTGCCGCTGCTGATCCTGGCGAATGTCTGCGAGTGCGTGGGGGGTATGCACTGGCACGGGACGCCATCTGGGAGTGTGATTCTGTTTCTCTTGCTTCCAGTGGCCGAGGGGAGGACATCTCCCCTAGTGAGAGCAGGGGCAGAAGTGTGTACGATGATCATGCGCTGCTGTACCAAGTCAACCTGGAGCGCCACATGAGGGGCGAGAGGGGGGCGAGGGGTGAAGGGGAGAGGGCCGAGGCATCCCTATGGGAATGGGGAGTGTGAGTCTTCTGCTGCTGTTGCTGCTGGTGGTCCAGGGGAGAACATCTTCCCTACTGAGGGCAGGGGCACTGTGAGTCTTTTGCTGCTCTTGCTGGCGCAGGGGAACGATCTCCCGTGGTGAGAGCGAGGGCAGAAGTGTGTATGAGCGCCATGTACTGCTGTGGCAAGAAGTTGATGTCGACGACGATATCACCGCCGATGGGTTCTGGGGCAATAACTCTTAAGGAGCCCGAGTCTGACGGCGAGGACTAGCTCCCTAGGGCTAGGCTAGATCCATTGTAGGAAAGCCTTGTGTAGGCTAGAGAAAAACTTGTACGGTACAAGTTTGTTAGATGTAGTTGTAAGGTAGGATGTAAAGCACCAATGTAGACAAAAGTAGGTAAAAAACACACTTTATAATAACAGGGGTGCGCTTTAAATAAGTAACGATTTCTAAAGGGGTGCGCGCGCTTATAAATGAGGATCGGCCATAAGCGCATTGCTCCAGATACAAGCGCATGCGCTTCACATAGGCCTGCGCTTCTATCCGGGGTGATACGGTAACTTGGATCGCCACATGAGGAGCGAGCGGAGAATGAGGGAGGATTTCCAGGTTGGTGAGAGCAAGGGCGGGTGTGTGTGTGTGTGTGTGTGTGTGTGTGTGTGTGTGTGTGTGTGTTTGTTTGTGTGTGTATGAGCGCCATGTACTGCTGTACCAAATCAACTTGGAGCGCCACATGAGGGGCGATGGGAGGATGAGAGGCGAATGTCAGAATAGTAGGTGAACCTAGGCTTAGGAGAAACCCTAGCCTAGGTGAATGTCGAGAGGAAGGAGAGGTGCGAGTTGGCCAAACAAAAAAGGAGAAAGGGCAGTACACGATATAGCAAGGAGAAGCATGGTGCACCACCTGTCAGAATCCCAACCACTAGACCATTGGGATAAAATGGCTTGTTAAGTAGCGGGTCAGTGCGCCCATAACCCCCCAGGACAACGAGCCTGTAACCCTTTCCTAGGATCAATCGGGGATCTCCAGTGGACCTCTGACACCCCCCCGCACTGGGATGCCCGAAGTGCACACACTGGGATTCGAACCCGAGACATTCGCGCTGATACCATGTCAGAACCCCAGTCACTAGACCACTAGGATAAAATGGCTTGTTAAGTAGCGGGTCAGTGCGCCCATAACCCCCCAGGCCAGCGAGCCTGTAACCCTTCCCTAGGATCAATCGGGCATCCCCAGTGTTGGTTTTCAGACACCCCCCCGCACAGGGATGCCCTCCCAGCAGCACCTCCACCAGCAGCAACAGTAGTACGAGCAACAGCAGCAGCAGTAGTAGCAGCAGGGCGGCTCGATGGGGGTGGGCGGCGGCACCTCCAGCACTCCCAGCAGCACCTCCACCAGCAGCAGCAGTAGCACGAGCAGCAGCAGCAGCAGTAGTAGCAGCAGGGCGGCTCGGTGGGGGTGGGCGGCGGCACCTCCAGCACTCCCAGCAGCACCTCCACTAGCAGCAGCAGTAGCACGAGTAGCAGCAGCAGCAGTAGTAGCAGCAGGGCGGTTCGGGTTGGGCAGGGCGGCTCGGGCTGGGCGGCGCGGCTCGGGCTGGGCGGCGCGGGCAGCAGGGCGCGCGCTGTGCAGGGCAGCAGCGCGCGACGCGCGGGCTGCAGCAGGGCGCGACGCGCGGGGCAGCAGAGCGCGACGCGCGGGCTGCAGTAGGGCGCGACGCGCGGAGCAGCAGAGCGCGAAGCGTGGGCTGCAGCAGGGCGTGACGAGCGGGCTGCAGTAGGGCGCGACGCGCGGAGCAGCAGAGCGCGACGCGCGGGCTGCAGCAGGGCGCGATGCGCAGGGCAGCAGGGCGCGACGTGCGGGCTGCAGCAGGGCGCGACGCGCGGAGCAGCAGAGCGCGACGCGCGGGCTGCACCAGGGCGCGACGCGCTGGGCTGTTGGGGCGCGCTAGGGCAGAGGCTGCTCGCGGGCAGCAGGGGCGCGCGAGGCAAGGGCTGCTTGCGGGCAGCAGTGGCGCGCGGGGCAGGGGCTGCTCGCGGGCAGCAGGGGCGCGCGGGGCAGGGGCTGCTCGCGGGCAGTAGGGCGCGCGAGGCAAGGGCCGCTCGCGGGCAGTAGGGGCGCGCGAGGCAAGGGCCGCTCGCGGGCAGTCGGGGCGCGCGGGGTAGTAGCCGCTCGCGGGCAGGAGGGGCGCGCGTGACAGCTGGGCAGCGCGCTAGGGCAGGCAGTGCGAGTAGCTGCAGGGCAGCACGACACTGAGCGAGCAGGGCCGGACAGTGCAAGGGCGCTTCGGCCAGGAGAGAGCGGAACTATCGGTGGGCCCTAAAAACCTAACAGGTTTCCTGCTCTGATACCATGTCAGAATCCCAACCACTAGACCATTGGGATAAAAGGGCTTGTTAAGTAGCGGGTCAGTGCGCCCATAACCCCCCAGGACAACGAGCCTGTAACCCTTCCCTAGGATCAATCGGGGATCTCCAGTGGACCTCTGACACCACCTACAGCAAATGAAATGTACTACACTCTACACTGCTGACAATTATAAAGAATATATATAAATATATTTCAACAGCGAAAGGGAGAGGGCTAAAGCATATAAATGGGAGTGAGCGGTATGACTCTGCTGGTACTGCTGTTGGTGCAGGGGAAGACGAGGGCCACGTTGCAGGTTACGGTATTGCAGCTATAATAAAAAAGCAGTCGCTTAAGGGATCGCTTGCTGACAAATAGCAAGCTTGCTAAGCACGAATGTAATAAAGCAGTTTGTCATTTGCCTTTTCGCCCATGCCCTGCTTACATGTCACTGCCCACTTGTACATAGTCTGGCTCTGTATATACTTACTGTTAAGATAGGAGAGTAACTTAGGAGGTAAGACTTAGGGTTTGAGCTTAGGACAAGGGAAATTGGAATGTCCAAAGAGGGGGTTGATAGAGAGAAGTGAGTACAAGATATAGATTGACGAGAGCAGAAACTAGGCAATGTACACCACACCACCATCAATAGGATGCACATAACTACACTAAAACAAACAGCAAGCAGGGTATACATAAATTTAACACACCCCCTTAACCTGCTTGCGGCAGGAACTAGTGCAGTGCAGGTACATGAGGCGCAGCGGAAGAGTGCAGAGAGCGGGAAAGAGAAGAGGGGTGGGGGGCAGCGGCTGAAGCTGCTAGCACACTGGCAACTGGAGCAACTGGCTCACGGGCTACTGGGGTAACGGGCTCGTACACCTTGAGCATCCCGCTCGTACGGCTAGAGCAACTGACCCACGGGCGACTGGAGCAACGGGCTCACTGGCGACTGGCGCTGCTGACTTCACGGCACCCCCCACCCCCCCCAACCTCTTCCCCGCCCACCCCCAAACTTCTCCCCCACAAGGCAGGACGGCTGGAGGTGACGCAAGCAAGGAGGAGGAGTGGAGAGGCGGCTGGAGGAGAGGAGAGGAGAGGAGAGGAGAGGAGAGGAGAGGAGAGGAGAGGAGAGGAGAGGTGCGGCTGGAGTTGAGGAGGGGATGGACGAAGCCATTGGTGCTGCCGCCTGTCTCCCGCCACCCCCTCACCCTCCCCCCCACAGCAGCACGCGCTGCAATGTGTGAGAGAGAGAGAGAGGAGAAGGGGCGGCGGCTGGCGTGGCAGAAGCTCTCCCGCCACCCCCTCACCCTCCTCCCCCCGCCCCCACAGCAGCAACCGCGAGTGAGGTGCTGTAGGGCGCGGATGGCTGCTAGCTAGTCACACCCGCCACCCCCGTACCCTTCCCCACTCCCCCCCCTAACTGCTGCAGTTGCAGTAGGGAGGGGGAGGAGTAGGGGGGCGGCGTTGCATGTAGCCCACGGCAGCGTGCCCTGGCGTGGCCTACGCGCTGCTGGTGCGCACGCTGCAGGCGCGGGCGCTCGCGAGCACGCTGGCGGCAGCTGTTGCCGCGTTCTGGCGTGCGCTGGCAGGATGCTCGCTGGCGTGCGCTTGCGCTGCGCGCTGGCGAGCGTAAGCGCGCGCGCTGGCGCTTCTCGCTGATGCGCATAAGCGCGCGCTTCTCCTGCTAGGGCTTCTAGCGTAGCTGTTTTGCTGCTGGGTGGGGCTACGGGCGGGCCGCAGGGCAGAGGGGCGACGGGGCGAGCCATGCAGGCAAGTGGTGGGCCCATGGCGAGAAAACAAAAAGGAGCAGGGGCCTAGGAAAGGCCTGCTCTGGATACCATGTTAAGATAGGAGAGTAACTTAGGAGGTAAGACTTAGGGTTTGAGCTTAGGACGAGGGAAATTGGAATGTCCAAAGAGGGGGTTGATAGAGAGAAGTGAGTACAACATATAGATTGACGAGAGCAGAAACTAGGCAATGTACACCATCGCCAGGTTGTGCTTCTGTGAGCCGACGTGCTTATGGAAGGACTGGTTCTGCACGTCAGTGGCTCCTTTCCTGCGCTTCCCGCACTTGCCTGCATCGCCAGCATGGGTTGAACAGACACTGCACTTAAACGCATGCATACCCGTGGTAGTTTTTGTTAGTACAAGCCATGGAAAACGACTAGACAAATGAGACTTATACTTATCAAGAGCATCCTCGTAGACATCTTCAATAAGATGTGCCAAGATGACACAGTGCGTGGCGGAGCCTGCGGAGAATCACTCTACAACGGTCGGGAGCTAGACTACGGGGGGGGGGGTTGGCACGAGCTCTAGGAGTGATTGTAGCTTCCTTAGCGTTCTCTAGCACTAGTGCATTCATAGAGCAATTTGGCAAGAGTTTCCACTAGGAAAGTTGCATTACAGAATGGTAGCAATAGCAAAGGCAAGAACGAATACATCAGGGCAACCTAGCAGGGCAGCTGGTCGACCGCCAGCACAGCATGGTCGACCGCCTGCCAACATTGCGTAGAGGAGCCGCGCTAGCATTGCAGAAGGGCGGCCTGCCAACAGAGCAAGTCTGCGGCTTGCCAACGCTGCACCATGGCGGCGTGCCAACGCTGCAGCAGAGCGGTCTGCCAGCGTTGCACCCGCAGGTGACAGCAGAGCCGCAGGTGCGCACCTAATTCGCAAGTGTGGGGCGACGGTTGAGCACGTTCTCTACCGTCGCGCAGGTGCCAAGTCGGCCACGTGCCGACAGTTACGCCTGACGCTCCACGTTGACCTCGGGATACCAGCCCGAAGTCGCCTTCGCCATCGCGGCCTCGACGACGTTCGCGTGCCTCCGCAGAACTTGCCGAGGTAACTTGGTCGACCGGGTCGACCACCCAATGCCCTCGTCGACGACCTCCCTCGTCGACCACCACCCTCGTCGAGGACCACACAGGTCGACGGAGGGGACCGTCGACCAGCTCGGTCAGCAGCGGCCGTCGAACTCCCATCTTCGACGTTTGCTGGCAAGTCCCACGCAGGTCGACGAACTGCTTCGTCGACCTCCCCTGTCGAACTGAGCGCCCGACTCCCATCGACGGCGGCATTGCAGCGGTCGCTTGCAGGTCAACAATCCCGTCGACCAGCACGCGTTGAGCCCTGCAGAACAGTCGGCCGCACCACCCGCGCGCCCGACCAGGAAGTCAGCGTCGCCCAAGCGAGGGCGGGGCCAACAACCCATTCCCGTCAACAGAGCCAACAGTAGGCTCCTGGGCCGTCTCATCAACAGCATCAGGGGCGTCCGAGACTAGGGGCGCAGGCTTCTCTGGGGTTTACGGTTGGTCACAGATGTGGAACATGGCGTTTTCTCGCATACTAGCGAGCTAAACAAAAAATCAAGAAGACCCGTTCTCGTATCAGCCCTCGCACCACCCTGTGAATCACAGTTATCGTCATCGTTGTCGGCAACGAGTGCATCGTCTTGAACAGCCTTAGCATGACCAGAGAGAGCGTGCCGAGAGAAAATGAGTGGTAGCTTGCTAGAGCATTGGTGATAGTGGGGTGAAGCACGGGGGTGGGAGCTCGACGACGAGGGACAGATTGGGAAGGTCCTGCTGATCGTTGGTTGCCTAGCATGCACGGCAACGACGAGGCGCTACTGCTGTGCAATGCTGGCAGCAGTGTTTTGTGGGTGCCTAGTGCAGCATCGTGGGCACAGGAGGAGTCCGTGATGGCAAGCAAAAGCTGCCAGGCTGGTGCTTACGAGGGAAAAATCGCGCCGCAGGGCGGCGTCGCCCACAGAACTTGACTGTTGTCCCAGGTATCGCGTGATTGACGAGACAAAAGTCAGGTACTATCGCTAATCCCGGGTGTCGGCGCCAAGGTACATTGAATCAGAGTCGGTACGCGTTTGTACTCTGAAGGATCAGAGTACACTCCTGAAAAAACTCTGAAACTTCAAACTCAGCCTTAAATACAAATCTGATTCTCAGAGTTGAGGCCAAAAAAAAAATCTGAACTTTCAGAGTAGACTTTAAAAATAATATGAAATAAAATATTTTTTCATGCAAATCAGATAAAATTCTCTGACTTCGTGGGGCCTGTATGCCAGTCAGCCCGCAGCCGACATTGCGGATGGAGCTGGACTTTGCTCACCTGCAGGGCCCTCGCTATCAGACATTTTTGTCAGTTTTTTTCTGAAATATCAGACGATTGTTTTTCTATGCTAATCTGATTTCTAAGAAATGCTATGGATCTAAAATCTGATGCATCAGAAGTGAAGTTTCATTTTGTCTGATGAAAAAGACATGAGTGTAGCTATTCCTCTAATATTTCAGGTACTTGTATCAGTTCCGTCTGAAACCGAATCATGTACAGTCTGCCGTGATTGACGCGTGATTTACGTTACCTGCGTCAATCACGGCACAATCTGTACATCAGGGTGCGAGAGCGACGTGACGGCGCAGCGGAGCGCACCGCCCGAAGTCAAGAGTTGGCAAATTAGCGCACATGGTGCCCAACGTTCCCACTTTCGGATGACTGTGGTGCAGCTCTCCCTGCTATTGGTCAACTTTCGAGCCAGCGCAGAAGTTGAGTGGATAGCAGCGCCTCGCGCGACTCGCACCGACGGTGGTCCAACGTCACGCTGGACGAGGGTTGGATTGGGGCACTGCGGTGCGTTGTAACCTCATGCACACACCAGATTCAGCTAAAAAAGCTCGGCTGGCTCCCCCTCCTACTCCATCGCTCCCTTCAATCGCCATCCCAGCGGTATTTTTTCCCGTGCTCGTGTTTCCCGTCTTGACATCATCCTCCCAGTGCCCTATCGCCATGGATGGTGGTGACCATGCTGACCCAGCTAGGTCGCATCGTCCACTTACTGGACTAGACTTCCTTAGAGGCGCTCCACCTCCCGCCACGCCAGTAGTACATCCAACCGAGCCGCTCGCGGTTCCCACCAACGAACCAACGACAAGCACCGAGCCATGGCCGCTGTTAACCAGCGGCGAACGCTCAGTGATCCCCCAGTGGACGAGGCGCCCAGTAGAACGACCGGGCGTGTTGCGACTCCCTCAGTCAGTGCAGTCCGATCGACAGGCGTTGCTTTGCTCGAACAGACAGTCAAGTTCGGGAAATACACCTAGAGCACTATTCGCTTTGCTCGAACGCGCGTGCCTCACGTTCGCATCACCCAAGCAAAGGCGCGGTCTCCCGCAACTCCAGCTACTCCGCAAGCTCCTGCTACTGCCACGAACACCACGCCATCAGATCCATACCCGTCCACGCCTTCTCTGTTGGTTCCGGACCCTGATGCGCTTCTCAAAGAACTGCAGAAGAAGTGCACTGACATTTGGCAACGTCGGTTCCTTTGGTTGGTCATCTCGCAACGAAAGGATGGCCGCCCGTGCATGAAGTGCAGTGTGTGCATGACTTACGGACCGCCACACTGGCAGTACGGCAAGGCAGGCGACGGTGGCGTGGACATCCAGAATCAGACCATGTACCATGCGCAAACATGGTCTAAGTTGCAAGCACCAGGACGCTCTAAACCGGAAAGCCCGTCCAGAAGGTGGTAAGGTTTCTCAACGTGGGATTGAGGACTATGAGGACGGGGTGGGGGAGACTGAGCGTCTGAAGCAACTTCTTTTAGTGGTGCTTTTCATCTGCAAGTCCGATGCACCTATTGCACTCTTTGTCAGTCTTGTGCAACTGCTTCACGTTTTAAAGACCCCTAACATTCTCGACAAGGCCATTGGCACCTACCAGTCGGACTGAGTAATGCTCTTTGGTGTGTATGTGTTGATACTCACCAATAGTCACTAACTAAACTTTTTCTTTGCTTCCACGTATGGGTTTCGGGAGATGACGGAAGCGATGGTGAAGCACCTCAAGGCCCGTCAGCTGCGATACATCTAAGAATCCCCCTTCCTGGGGATTCAGCTCGACGAGTCCATGGACAAAAGGCGGGGGAAGCACCACAACGTCTACCTGAGTTTCATGAAGGAGGAGAAGTTGGTGACCGAATTTTTCGGTCACCTTACCGTGGAGAAATTCGACGCGTCCTCCTTGCTCACCGTTCTGATGGCGCATCTGGATAGCACCAGCATTGACATTCGCAAAATCTCAGGCATAAGCACGGATGGCGCAAATGTAATGGTCGGTAGTCAGAATGGGCTGGTGGCCCAGCTGCGTATGCGAGTCCCTCATCTGGTCGCGTGCCATTGCCTTGCACACTGGTAAGGCTTTCCTTGTTTTGCCATATTTGCTGGATATTTATCAATTTTCTTTACCGTTACTCACGCGTGTTCTGGCCCTTACAGTGAGGTGCTCTCGGCCAAAGATGCCGCGACGAACATCCCCAACTTCAACATCGTCGACCAGGGGATCCGAGCCATTGCGAACCTTATCGGCGGAAGTTGCGTCGTGCACCAGAGGTTCCACGAGCTGCAACATGTGTTCCACGAGACAGCTTGGAGATGCAGGGTATTTTTGAGATTCGCTGGCTGTCGCGTGGCGATGCAGTTTCTCGGCTTGTCGCTGTCCTGCCTGCAGCAATCGTCCTACTCTGGGAGAAAGACAAGACGACCTATCATCTGGTTACGAGCTTTAAGTTTCACCTTTTCCTGGTCTTTCTTGCTGATGTCCTGAAGGAGCTCAACAAGCTCAACAAAAGGTTTCAGCGTCGAGCGGTGAGTTCGTGTTAATTGTCTTCCCAGGTTTGACCCTTGTGCAATGACTAATAAAGTACGTGTTAATGATGTCGCAGGTGGACATCACCCGAGTCATGGGGCAGGTGCAAAACACCTGCGGGAAGCTGAAGGCGCGCTATGTGGAGTACGGTGTTAATTTCGCCGAGGCAGCGCCTTTCTCGAATCGCACACCCTTCCGTCCTGACGGCTGGTCACGGTGGAGTGGATGGATGGAGAGGGCAACGCCGTTACCTACCGCTTCAAGCTGCACGAGTCGGAAGTGGACGGGCAAGATTCAAAGGGTGACCTTGAATCCTGTGTGACCTTCGCCACCCTCTTTGCGCAGGAAGTGATCGACAGGCTGCTGTACCGCATGCGCAGCCTAAACTCCCTCGTAGGGGCCAAGCTTTTTCTGCCAGACGCCTACACGGAGGGCGTGGCCAAGCGCGACCGTCTGTGCGCGGAGTGGTTCAGCTCCCTCCGCAAGATGTTCAACGCTGACAAGTGTGCTCTGCCAGGTACGGTTTGTTCACGCTTATCCAAGTTACCAAGTATTTGTTAAGTCTACTATACCGTGTACAACCTTGCGTATTAACTATGTGTGTTGTATGTGCTTACAGGTGTCAACTGGAAGAAGGCCGAGCAGGAGCTGCCACGCTTCACCCGAGTGATGGTGTCGCAATACAAGGACCAAGAGTTCCACGTGGGCCTGAAGAACATGATGAGGAGCGGAGATTGGGAGTCATCGTTTCCCAATCTCGTTCGACTATGGGTGGTTGTGGCCGTTCTTCCGCTCAGCACTGTGGAGTGCGAGTGTGGCTTCAGTCGCCACGTCATCAAGTCGTGGCTCCGGAGCAACCTCTGCAACGCGCGACTCGCGGACCTCATGTGCATCTCCTTGCTCCAGTATGAACCCGACTGGGACGACGTGGTGAAGCTGTGGCACGCATCAAAGAAGAGACGCCCTGCAAGAGAAGTCAGTGGAGTGGCACACAACAAGACCAAGCGCACAGGGGCAGAGATAGAAGCTCCAGCACCTGACACTGTAGCTGAGCAGACGCCTACTGCTGATGGAGAATGCAAGCATAGGAAGAAAGCCAAAGCTCAAGTCGTAGTTAGCGACGGTGAAGATGAAGGAGTAGATGTGTGTGGGACTGTAGCACTTAGTAATAATGACTCATCTGACTCTGAAAGTTAGTTAGTTAGTGTGATGAACTCATAAATGTGGAGCTGTAGCAGTCAATGTAGGATCAGTAGGGGAGATTTGAAATTTCTGATTGATCAGACAAGGAATGCTAGACTTTCTGATGCATAAGACAAGGAAAACTAGAAATATCTGATGAATCAGCTACACTGGATGTAGAAAAGGTGTAAGAACAAGATCATTGACGAAACACCCTTCTGCATATGAACTCGGTATCAGACAATACCAGAACATGTTCCTGATTAATCAGATAAATTTAAAAAAACATTCCTTATCAATAAGAAATTAAAAAAAACGAAACATTCCTGGAAAATTATATAAACTCTTCAAAATCTGTCTGAACATCAGACAAACCGGCAAAAAAATTATGCTAGCGACGACCCTGGTGCTACGGTAGTGACTATTGCGATCATTCAGTTACCGGGTTGTTGTTGTAACTGTAGAGACCGTTACGACTGTTGCAATTCCGCGCAACCGTTCGGTCGAGGTCAGTCAACAGTTGCGACAGTTGATTTGCGACTGTTGACCTGCGTGCCCTATATGGGCTAACGCGATAGTGGTACATGTTGTGTCTTCGACAGTAGCGGGTGTGATACAGCTGCACCTTCTCAATGGCTCAACGCAATTCCTTCTTACTCCAACACTCCGCTTCATTCCTGACGGTGCGCCACGTTGGCCTTCTAGACGACTCCGCACAGGTCTGCACACCACTGAAATTTTCGTCGCGAGGCTCCTGTTGCGAGGCTCCTGTTGGTCCGCTCTGCCAAACCCGGCTGTTCGTGAGCGTAGGGGAGAGAAGGCATCCTCTTGATTCCCTCCTCTGCACATAGTTTCTTGAACTTCTCCGTTGCGTACTCCAGTGCTCCGTCTGTCTGGAAGGCTTTCAGCTTCTTGTCTTCGGACTGTGTTTCAGCCATCTTCAGCCACAGGTAGAAGCAGTGATAGGCGAGGTGTCGGTTGGTCACGTTCGCGGCCTAGACGAACCGCGTGCATGCGTCGATGAAAGTGATTGTATATTGCTCCCCTTTTAATCCTTTTGCGGTAAGAACCAATAAGTCGCTGTAGACCTTATCGAGTGGCTTGTACCGCTCGGCGCCAGGGACCTTTTCGGCGAAGGGAGTATGTGTCAAGGCGGCTGTCGGGCAGACGGTGCATGTAGGTAGATCCTTCCTGGGTTCGAGTAGTTTTCCGTCAGGTAGCAGTGGCGCGTCTTCCGCAAACACCTTCGTGTTGATTGAGTTGTTTAGTGTTTCCACCGAGTGATGTCAGAGTCGTTTGTGCCAGATGTCAGCATCGGCGGGATATCCGCGTGTGCGTGCGTACATCTGCTTCTCACGTGCTAATGTGTCCTCTACTGTTGGACTTTTCATTTGGTCCGCAAGTTTATCTGGTACAAGAACTTCAACTGGAGCTCTTCTTCCGGAGCAGGTAATTCTGTTGCATCCTCAGACACATTGACGATGATTTCTTCTCGCGTCACTTAAGTAAATTCTGGTTCTTCTTCTTCTTCAGGTTATTGAGTGGTGTTGGCCCAACCTTCTTCAGCTTCGACAGCTTGTTCAGGCCGTGCCCCCCACCCTATTCCGCGTGTTGCCCAGGTGACATCAGCCGCATCCCAGCCTTCTGCCATGTTTCAACCAGTGGGTTCTTGGATTCTTGGCCAGATCGCTCGTGCCCATCCTCCTGCCGAGTTAACCTCTTCCTCAACTGTTTGTGATCTGGTGTCTGCAGGGTTTGAAGTCGGAAGCGAGGGGTACGACGAGAGCGCGACAAAGTCCATCTGGTCCTAGTCGTTCCAGATCCGTCTCCTTCGGATGAGTCCAATCAGGCGGCGATGGATGTCCGGGCGGGTCAAGGACGATGATGCGATTTCTGCCGCCGACGGTTCCAGGTGAGTCGAAGTTGAGCACGAACACTCTGTTCTCACTTGTCACTTTGCCGATGAGTGTACCGTCATAAATTAGATGAAACTCTCTCTCGTGTGACTTCAGTTGGACGCCACAATTCATCAGTTGGTCAGCCGATAGAAGATTGACGCGAAGGCTCGGCACCACGAGTACGTCGCTGATGTGGATGCAGAAATTTGTGTCCTTCGACTCCAGCTGGATTTGGCCGCGGATTCTTGCTCAGATCGATTGATTGTTGGCGAAGGTTATTTCAATGTCGCTGATGAGTTCCTCAATATTGATCATAAATTTGTCAGACGAGACCATGTGTTGGCAACAGCAGCTATCCAGGTACCATTTGTTGACGTCATTGTTTTCTTGGCAATGTTTGCGAGCCGCGGAGTGAGGTGATGCTCCATGTCATTATCTTGTTCGTAATCCCATCCTTCGTCGTCCAGTGCGATGCGTGCAGGTGGTGACTCCGCAATCCACTGTGGCGCTTCCCAGTCGAAAGGGATTCGCCCGACTATCAGCTCGTCGAAGGTTGGGCCGTTCTCCATTTCCTTTTTGACCGATCCTTCTGGTCTTTCCGGTGGGTCCTGGAACATGTCGTCCCAGCTGCGGAAGAAGAGGTAGTGACGGTTGGCTTGGAGAGGTCCATGTCGCACCATGCAAGTTAACACCTTGCTTTTCCCCTTGTTGTTGTCTGCAGAAATGTGCGTCATTGCTTGTGGAGTGCTGGCGACGGCAGGCGGCGACATGGTCTGGTTGCGCGCTGGTGGTCCGGCAGCTTGCTGGTAAGGCGCTCCTCCTGGTTGTCTTTGCGCATGGCTGCCATTGTTATTGTTGTTGCGCTTCCAGCACTTCTTGATAGTATGTCCCATCTTCTTGCAGTATTTGCATAACAGCTTCCTCTTGTCCGGGGGTGCTACTGCGCTTCCCGTGTAGAAGGCGATCTTCTCATTTCTGTTGCCTCTTTCGTTGTACAGGTCGATCTCTTGTTGTTCGGCGAGGAGCGTGGCGTAGAGCGTGGTTTTGTTGATTGTGCCTTGGGCGCAAAGGAGCGACTTGCATTGACGCCACTCCGGACTTAGTCCGGCGAGAATGATGGTGACGAACATATCGTCAGGGAAGTTTCCGCCGCTTTTCTTGAATTGATCCCTCAGATTTCAGCAGCGGTTGATTTATGCCCCTGTTTCACTCCAGGGAACATTCTGACGTTGTTCAGCTGGTTCAGTAGACGACGGAGCATCATTGAGTCGGTTGCCATGTATAATGTGCACAGGTACTCCCAGGATTATTGCGCAGGCGCCCACTGGTTCTTAAAGGAACGGATTCCGAGCTGTTCTGTTGGTGGCAACTTGCGGATCAAGACGGTGTAAGCGAGCAGCGACTCATTGTAGTACTGTGTCTTCTCCTGAGGTGAGCCATCATTTGGAAACGGCAGTGATCCGTCGTAGTATATCCAGATCTGCGCACTCTGAGCCAAGAGCTCGAACTCGAAGCTCCATGTGTAGGGTCCTTGAGGATCGGGAGGTTTTCTGGTGTAGCTCGAGCTGTCAACACTCATGGGTTGATGATGGCTCTCCAGTGCGTTGATGGGGTGATAAGTTGCTCAATGAGCGCTGGGTCAACGGATGTCACTCCTGAGTTGACATTGGTAGGTTGATTGACTGAATTTTCTCCGGTTTCTTCGTAGTCGGCGCCCGACATGATGCTAGCCTGAATGTAAAGATATTTATAATAAAGATCGTTCTACATATCGAGATTTTGGCAGATCCTATAATCGAAACGTGCTCTCATACCATGTTAGAATATGGACCTTGGATAGGATAGGTCTCCTAGAGTTGGTAGCGGAAGTCTTTTGTAGTAGTGGTGCGGCAGCAGCGCGCGCAGCGGGCGGCCATCTAGCGGCAGCAGCGCGCGGCGGCATCGCGCAGTAGGGGCAGTGCGGCAGCAGTGGTAGCAGCGCGACAGTAGGGCAGTGGGCAGTGCGCGCGCAAAGGCAGCAGCGTGTAGGGTAGGCGGAACGAAACCTACGATGATACCATGTCATAATGAGAAACAACGGAATGATGAACTAGGAATGAGTTGGGATACAAATAGGCAACCCTAAGAGTGTTGTACCCCATATGGCTAACCTCACTATAGCTTAACAACAAGTTTGACATTTCTCCCCCCCTCCAAGAAAGCCCGTACGTAAAAACTATGCAGCTCTGCGAGAGGAATATAAACAACAGGTGTTAAGCCGCACTGAAACTGTTAGCGGTGTGACTGAGGCAAAACTGTGGCGGTATGAAGCCGATGACGAAACCAGGTGTGACGCGCCCATAAAATCTTCAAGGGTGAAACCGCGACGAAATAATTCAAGACCTAGAACTGTCATTTCTTGTCATTACACCACCAAACATTTTGGCGGTGTCTTCAGCAGCTGTAGCTGGCATCAGATGACGCGGCAAAATTATTAATGTTTGTCGTAGGCGGTTCGATTTGGGCGTTATGTCGGTAACAGAGTTGGAAGTCTCGTCCTGAAATCCTCTGGCCGTGAAATCAGGGGTGGTACGTGTCAGATTTATATGACAGAGCTACTGTAGGCTATAGTGGGGTAGCACATATGGGGTACAGTTTTTCTAGGGTTTGTATTTGTACCCAACTTTCCGTTAGTCATTTTCATTCCTGTTTTCTTAATTCACATGGTATAGAGCGGGTTCCTACATGGGACCGTTCCTTCCTAAGGGCCCACCATAACGAATTTTTTTTTTAGCTGCCCGACGCGCATTGCGCCCCTGCCCTAAATTTTTTTTTAGCGGCCCCCCCCCTAGCGGCCCCTACGCGACCCCTACGCGGCCCCTACGCGGCCCCTACGCGGCCCCTACCCGGCCCCTACGTCGCCCCTGACGCGGCCCCTACGCGGCCTCTGACGCGGCCCCACCGCGGCCCCTGACGTGGCCCCTACGCGGCCCCTGACGCGGCCCCAACGCGGCCCCTGACGCGGCCCCAACGCGGCCCCTGACGCGGCCCCTACGCAGCCCCTGACGCGGCCCCTGCCGCGGCCCCTGACGCGGCCCCTACGCTGCCCCTGAGGCGGCCCCTGACGCGGCCCCTGACGCGGCCCCTCCGCCGCCACTACCGCGGCCCCTACGCCGCCCCTGACGCCGCCCCTGACGCGGCCCCTGCCGCGGCCCCTGACGAGGCCCCTGACGCGGCCCCTGACGCGGCCCCTGCCGCGGCCCCTGACGAGGCCCCTGACGCGGCCCCTGACGCGGCCCCTACGCCGCCCCTGACGCGGCCCCTGACGCGGCCCCTGACGCGGCCCCTGACGCGGCCCCTGACGCGGCCCCTGCCGCGGCCCCTGCCGCGGCCCCTGACGCGGCCCCTGACGCGGCCCCTGCCGCGGCCCCTGACGCGGCCCCTGACACGGCCCCTTCGCCGCCCCTGCCGCGGCCCCTACGCCGCCCCTGACGCGGCCCTCTCCTGCACCTGACGCGGCCCCTAGCGGCCGGCCGCTGCCGTCCCTGAGGCAGCAGCCGCCGCCGTCTCTGCAGCAGCAGTCGCAGCCGAACGGCCGAGCCGCCGAGCCGCCGAGCCGCCCAGCAGCCGAGCCGCCCAGCCGCCGAACCGCCCAGCAGCCGAGCCGCCCAGCAGCCGAGCCACCGAGCCGCCCAGCAGCCGAGCCGCCGAGCCGCCCAGCAACCGAGCCGCCGAGCCGCCGAGCCGCCCAGCAGCCGAGCCGCCGAGCCGCCCTGCAGCCGAGCCACCCGAGCCGCCCTGTCCGGTAAGAGCAGCGCCCCTTTCACAGCACTGCCCTCACCCTACTGTTTGCGCTGCTAGTCTACTACTGTCATGGCTACCCGTAGTGTCCTCGCTTTTGACGCTGAGGGTCGGGCCATTGACTTTGATGTCTGGATAGATGACCTGCAGCTTTTCTTACAGTGCGACAGGGCAGACGGCCTCTCCCTCTTTGACCTCACTTCTGGTGCCTCTCCTGCCCCCGCTGCTGATGCTGACGCCACTGTTCGCTCACAGTGGGCCACGCGCGATGCTGCTGCACGTCTTGCTGTGCGTCGCCACCTGCCTACCTCTGAGCGTGCGCACTTTAGCCAGTACAAGAGTGCTCAGACCTTGTACGACGCTGTAGTTGCGCGCTACTCCTCCCCTGCCACTGCTGCACTGAGCCGCCTCATGCTACCGTACCTCTTCCCTGACCTTGCTGCCTTTCCCACAGTCGCTGACCTCATTACGCACCTCCGCACTAGTGACACTCGCTACCGCGCTGCGCTTCCTGCTGAGTTCTGCGCCAAGAACCCCCCCCCCATGTACATCACCCTCTACTACATAGTCATCCGGCTCCCTGACTCCCTTCGCGTAGTCAGGGACCACTTCCTCTCAGTTTGCCCCACCACTCTCACCGTTGACCTCCTCGAAAAGTCCCTCCTAGCAGCAGAGAAGAGCATAGTCGCTGTAGGAGCCTCTCGTGGTGACCCTCGCACCCCCATCTTTGAGGGGTGTTCCCCCTCCCCCCTTTTGCCCTCTGTTGCCTCTGCTGCTGCGGCCGACCTCGTTGGGCTTGAGTCGGTCGGTGCGGCGTCTACCCCTAGCGGGAGACGTCGCCCTGGCAAGGGCAAGGGGGGCAGGGGCACTGGAGGAGCTAGCGGGGGCGGTGGAGGCGGAGGTGGAGGCGGTGGAGGGGGTGGGGGTGGCGGTGGGGGTGGTGGCGGGGGTGGAGGTGTCGGTGGCGGCAGTGGAGGCGGAGGCGGAGGCGGCGGTGGCGGTGGGAGCGGAGGTGGCGGCGGTGGAGGAGGAGGCGGCGGAGGAGGTGGAGCTGGTCGGGGTGGCGCTGCGCAGAGGGTCGGCTCCGGTGGTGGTCAGCGCCAGCAGCAGCAGCAGCAGCAGCGCACTCGTGACATCCCCTCCCCTCAGCAGCTCCGTGAGTGGTACACTGCACGCCAGAGGGGTGGGGGTACTGGTCCGTGCACCTACGTCCTCCGCACCGGCGACCGCGCGGGTGAGCAGTGCGGGGGTGCGCACTCCACCCAGCGCTGCTTTGGCCGCCTGACGGACGCTTGGCGTCACCAGTTCCCTGAGGCCACTGAGATCCCCCGCTGGGGTGAGCTGTCTAGGGCGGGTGTAGCTGTCTTTGACCTTGAATTTGATGCTATTCTTGCTGCCATGTATACTGTGACTATTAGTGATGAGGGTGACTGTTACCGGTGTTTTCCGCCCGACCCGGGCATTGAGACTGCTGCTCTAGGTACTGGTGAGGCTGCTGCTCTAGGTGCTAGCGAGACTGCTGCTCTAGGTGCGTCTGCTCCCTCAGGTGCTGGTGAGTCTGCTCTCTCAGGTTCTGCGTCGGCTTCGGCCTCCCACACCTTCACCCTTGACTCGGGGGCTTCTCGCTCCTTCTTTCGAGACCGCACCACACTCACGCCGCTTGGTCGGCCAGTTGCAGTCTCTCTGGCAGACCCCTCTGGGGGTCCTGTCCTTGCTCACTTCTCCACTGTCCTCCCGTGTCCGGCGGCCCCCTCTGGCACCCTGTCTGGTCTTTACCTCCCCTCGTTCTCTACGAACTTGGTGAGTGGTGCTGACCTACAGGATGCGGGGGTTCACCAGTTCACTCCTGCGAGTCAGCGGGTGACCCACTGCACGGACGCTCGGACAGGCCGACACCTGGCCACGTTTACACGTCGGCCGGGGTCGAGCCTGTACACACTGACCACTGCGTCTCCTCCGGTCACTGCGTCTGGTCAGGTAGCTGCGTCAGGTCAGGTGTTTGCTGCAGCGTCCAGGTCTGGTCCTGAGTCTGCCCCCTGTTCGTGTCGCCTCCTGTCTCCCGAGACTCTCCTCTGGCACCACCGCCTTGGTCACCCCTCCCTGCTTCGTCTCCGAGGCATGGCCTCCCGTGTCCTTGTCTCTGGTCTTCCCCGGTCCCTCCCTCCCCTTCCTCCGGGGCCTGGCCCTACCTGCGTCCCCTGTGTCGAGGGGCGGCAGCGGGCTGCCCCTCACTCCTCCCAGTTTCCTCCGACAGAGGCCCCGCTGCAGACGCTTCACATGGACGTGTGGGGCCCGGCCCGCGTCCGTGGACAGGGTCACGAGCGCTACTTCCTGCTGGTGGTTGACGACTACTCGCGTTACACCACAGTCTTCCCCTTGCGCAGCAAGGGTGATGTCACTGAGGTGTTGATCGACTGGATCCGCGCAGCTCGTCTCCAGCTCAGGCAGAGCTTCGGCTCGGACTTTCCTGTTCTGCGTCTGCACTCTGACAGAGGTGGAGAGTTCTCCTCTGGCCTTCTGCGAGCCTACTGTCGTGCACGAGGCATCCGCCAGACCTTCACGCTTCCGGACTCTCCACAGCAAAATGGGATTGCTGAGCGCCGCATTGGCATGGTCATGGACGTCGCCCGTACGTCCATGATGCATGCGGCTGCCCCCCATTTTCTGTGGCCGTTTGCTGTTCGGTACGCGGCGCATCAGATCACCCTTCACCCCAGGGTCTCCATGCCGGAGACCTCCCCAGCCTTGCTGTGGACGGGGAAGGTTGGCGATGCGTCTGCGTTCCGTGTCTGGGGATCTCGGGCGTTTGTCCGCGACTTGTCTGCGGACAAGCTGTCCCCTCGTGCTGCTCCTTGCGTCTTCCTTGGCTTCCCCCCTGACGCGCCAGGGTGGCAGTTCTACCACCCCACCTCTCGCCGTGTTCTGTCCTCCCAGGACGTCACGTTTGACGAGTCGGTCCCCTACTACCGCCTCTTCCCCTACCGCACTCCGTCCCTCCCCCCGCCACCGCTCTTCCTTGTACCAGGTCCCCCCTCGGTAGACCCCCTCCCCCCTCAGGGTCCTGCCCCTTCAGGTGTGTCCCAGGTAGACGCAGTCGAGCCTGTCGAGGTTACTGGTGACTCTGGTGCTGCTGAGGGTGCTGAGCCTGGGGGTGCTGACTCTGGGGGTGCTGAGCGTGTGGGTGCTACGCCTGGGGGTGCTGAGCCGGAGGGTGCTACTACTGGGGGTCCTGAGCCTGGGGGTGCTGAGCCTGGGGGTGCTACTACTGGGGGTGCTGAGCCTGGGGGTTCTGAGCCTGGGGGTGCGGAGCCTGAGGGAGCTGGGCCTGCTCGTGTGGCGTCTGGCGGTGCTGAGCCTGGAGGTTCTCCGGGTGCTTCGTCTCGGCGGGAGCCACTCTCTCCACAGGAGCTGCGCGAGTGGTTTGCCCGGCGCTGGAGGCGTGCTGCTGGAGCTGGAGGTTCTTCGGCAGCTGAGGGTGCTGGTGCCGTGGGTCCCGGAGGTGCTCGTCCTGGGAGTACTGGAGCTGCTGGGCCTGCGGGTACAACTGGAGCTGGAGGTGCTGAGGGTGTTGACGCTGAGGCTACTGCTGTCGGTCCTGGAGGCGGTCCTGCTGGGGGTACTACTGGTGCGGCTGGAGGTCCTGGAGCTGGAGGTGCTGCTGGCGCTGGTGCTGCCGCTGGGGGTACTAGTGCTGTCCCTGCTGTGTCTGGAGTCGCCGCGCGGCCTCGGCCGTACTTCGTTCCGCTCCTTCAGCAGGTTCTTGGTCTCCCGCCTTCTACTGGTCCTCCTCCTCCCTTAGAGTGTCCACAGCCTGTCCCGTCACAGTTCCAGTTACAGCCGGCCTCCCCACTGCCCGCTCCCTCTCCCTACACTGGTCCTACTGGAGGTCTTGCTGAGCGTCGTGAGCCTGCGTCCCGCCCTGCGTCGCCTGTCCGTGCTGCTCGTGGTTCGCGTCAGCGTCCTCCTCCTGTCCCTGGCACGCACCGGATGTCTCTGCGTCCGTCCACTGCTCCTCTGCGTGCCCCTTTGCCTTCTCCTCCTGAGTCCTCTCTTCCTACTCTTCCTGACCCGGAGTCGGACTCTCTTCGTGCTGCCAGTCCTACTGTCACACGTCTCCTTGCTACTGTTGTCACTGACCCTTCCTTTGAGTCCACTGCTGCGTCTGCCCTAGTTACTGAACTCGTCGACTTTGCTGCTCGCTGTCGTCTAGACTACGCTGCTAGTCTTGTTGCTGAGTCTGTCTGTCCTCCGTCCGTCGGGGGTGAGTGTGCCCTTGGCACGGACGTCCTTGAGGACAGGCAGGAGGAGTTCCAGTGTTTGGCTGCTGCTTCACCTCATCTCGTGTCCATACTGCTTACCCCTGAGGGAGACCCGGATGCACTTGACATCCCGACTCCGCGCTCTTACGCGGAGGCGATAGAGGGTCCCTACTCCTCTCAATGGCAGGCAGCTATGGACGCAGAGATGGCTTCCTGGAAGTCCACAGGCACCTACGTCGACGAGGTTCCCCCACCTGGGGCGAACATCGTCAGTGGCATGTGGATTTTCAGGGTGAAGCGGCCGCCGGGTTCTCCGCCTGTCTTCAAGGCGCGTTACGTGGCTCGTGGCTTTAGTCAGCGGCAGGGAGTTGACTACTTTCAGACCTTCTCTCCCACCCCGAAGATGACCACTCTTCGGGTACTGCTGCACGTAGCTGCTCACCGCGTCTACGAGCTACACTCTCTTGACTTCAGCACAGCTTTCTTGCAGGGTAGCCTGCACGAGGAGATCTGGCTGCGTCGCCCACCTAACTTCACTGGGTCCTTTCCTCCTGGCACCCAGTGGAGCCTCCGGCGGCCAGTCTACGGTCTCCGCCAGGCACCGCGTGAGTGGCACGACACACTGAGGACTACACTTGCGGCTCTTGGGTTTGCTCCCTCTACTGCCGACCCGTCGCTGTTTCTGCGCACCGACACTTCTTTGCCGCCGTTCTACATCCTCGTGTACGTCGACGACTTGGTCTTTGCCACAGCTGACACTGCTGGACTCGCCCACGTGAAGTCCGAGCTGCAGAAGAGACACACGTGCACAGACCTGGGTGAACTGCGCAGCTACCTTGGCTTGCAGATCACCCGGGACAGAGCACGCCGCACCATTACCCTGACTCAGTCACACATGGTGCAGCAGGTCCTTCAGCGCTTCGGCTTCACGTACTCCTCGCCTCAGGCCACTCCTCTGCCTACTCGCCACTCGCTCTCAGCTCTGCCTTCGGATGAGTCCGTAGAGTCGAGTGGCCCGTACCCAGAGCTTGTTGGCTGCCTCATGTACCTGATGACCTGCACACGACCTGACCTTGCATACCCTCTTAGCATTCTCGCACGCTATGTTGCTCCTGGGAGACACAGACCGGAGCACATGGCTGCAGCGAAGAGGGTGTTGCGCTACTTGTGCACTACGTCGGGCATGGGGCTTGTGCTTGGAGGGCAGAGTCCAGTGGTCCTCACTGGGCACGCAGACGCTTCTTGGGCTGACGACCAGGCTACGCAGCGGTCGTCACAGGGTTACACCTTCAGCCTTGGTTCCGGTTCTGTTTCGTGGCGGGCTACCCGCTCGTCTTCTGTTCTCGGCTCCAGTTGTGAGGCTGAGATCTACGCTGGGGCCATGGCTGCACAGGAGCTTCGCTGGCTCACCTACCTGCTGACTGACCTCGGAGAGCCGCCTCGTTCTCCTCCAGTGCTGTACGTAGACAACAAGGCCATGCTGGCCTTGTGTCAAGAGCAAAGACTGGAGCACAGAACGAAGCACATTGCTCTCCGCTACTTCCTTGCTCGTGAGCTACAGCAGCGTGGTCAGCTGCGACTTGCGTACGTGGCCTCTCAGGCCAACACTGCTGATATCTTCACCAAGGCACTTGCGCCTTGTGATCATCAGCGTTTCTGTACTCAGCTGTGCCTTGTGCCTACCTTGCCTCACTTGCTCACCCCTTGACCTTGTTTGTACTGTTGCATATATATATACACGTGCTCTTGCTTGTCTAGCCTTATATATATATGTAATCCTGCATGTGAACTGGCCTTGTGGCCTTGAACTTGTGCTCAGAATGTGTGGTGACTTTGTGATCCACCCTGAGCTTGCTTTGCTTTGCTTGACTGGTCTTGTGACCCCTTGTTCTCCCCCACTTTGCCTATGGGGGTGTGTCAGATTTATATAACAGAGCTACTGTAGGCTATAGTGGGGTAGCACATATGGGGTACAGTTTTTCTAGGGTTTGTATTTGTACCCAACTTTCCCTTAGTCATTTTCATTCCTGTTTTCTTAATTCACAGTACGAAAAGTCGGCGATGAAGGTGATTGGCAGCGAATCATTTTACGAGAGTTGGCGATGGTCGTCGGAGTAGTAACCGTATCGAATGTCACTCCGAAAATATTATCGAACGCAGATTCGGTTTAAGATGATGTCAGCATTGTCGACAGTGTCAAACTTATATGCTGCATATTGTGTGATCGTGAGAAAGTTTGAACAAGAATGAATGAACTATGAATGAAGTGAGTATATATAGGAAACCATAATTGGGTTGTACCCCCTATGGGATACCCCACTATAGCCTACACAACTGCATAAGCTATATATATGTTCTGACACACCCCCATAGGCAAAGTGGGGGAGAACAAGGGGTCACAAGACCAGTCACGCAAAGCACAGCAAGCTCAGGGTGGATCACAAAGTCACCACACAGTCCGAGCACAACGACAAGGCCACAAGGCCAGTTCACATGCAGGAGTGCACATATATATATAGAGCTAGACAAGCAAGAGCAGGTATATATATGTGACAGTACAAGCAAGGTCAAGAGGAGAGCAAGTGAGGCAAGACAGGTACAAGACCCAGCTGAGTGCAGAAGCGCTGATGGTCACAAGGCGCAAGTGCCTTGGTGAACACATCAGCAGTGTTGGCCTCAGAGGCCACGTACGCAAGTCGCAACTGACCACGCTGCTGCAGCTCACGAGCAAGAAAGTAACGAAGAGCAATGTGCTTCGTTCTGTGCTCCAAGCGCTGCTCTCGACACAAGGCCAGCATGGCCTTGTTATCTACGTACAGCACTGGAGGAGAACGAGGCGGCTCTCCAAGGTCAGTCAGCAGGTAGGTGAGCCAGCGAAGCTCCTGTGCAGCCATGGCCCCGGCGTAGATCTCAGCCTCACAACTGGAGCCGAGCACAGAGGACGAGCGAGTAGCCCGCCACGAGACAGAGCCGGAACCAAGACTGAAGGTGTAACCCTGCGACGACCGCTGCGTAGCCTGGTCGTCCGCCCAAGAAGCGTCCGCGTGCCCAGTGAGGACCACTGGACTCCGCCCTCCAAGCACTAGCCCCATGCCCGACGTACTGCACAAGTAGCGCAACACCCTCTTCGCTGCAGCCATGTGCTCTGGTCGGTGTCTCCCAGGAGCAACATAGCGTGCAAGAATGCTAAGAGGGTATGCAAGGTCAGGTCGTGTGCAGGTCATCAGGTACATGAGGCAGCCAACAAGCTCTGGGTACGGGCCACTCGACTCTACGGACTCATCCGAAGGCAGAGCTGAGAGCGAGTGGCGAGTAGACAGAGGAGTGGCCTGAGGCGAGGAGTACGTGAAGCCGAAGCGCTGAAGGACCTGCTGCACCATGTGTGACTGAGTCAAGGTAATGGTGCGGCGTGCTCTGTCCCGAGTGATCTGCAAGCCAAGGTAGCTGCGCAGTTCACCCAGGTCTGTGCACGTGTGTCTCTTCTGTAGCTCGGACTTCACGTAGGCTAGTCCAGCAGTGTCAGCTGTGGCAAAGACCAAGTCGTCGACGTACACGAGGATGTAGAACGGCGGCAAAGAAGTGTCGGTGCGCAGAAACAACGACGGGTCAGCCGTAGAGGGAGCAAACCCAAGAGCCGCAAGCGTAGTCCTCAGTGTGTCGTGCCACTCACGCGGTGCCTGGCGGAGACCGTAGACTGGCCGTCGGAGGCTCCAGTGGGTGCCAGTAGGGAAAGTCCCAGTGAAGCCAGGTGGACGGCGCAGCCAGATCTCCTCGTGCAGGCTACCCTGCAAGAAAGCAGTGCTGAAGTCAAGAGAGTGGAGCTCGTAGTCGCGCTGAGCGGCTATGTGCAGCAGCACCCGAAGAGTGGTCATCTTCGGGGTGGGAGAGAAAGTCTGAAAGTAGTCAACTCCCTGCCGCTGACTGAAGCCACGAGCGACGTACCGCGCCTTGAAGACAGGTGGAGAGCCCGGCGGCCGCTTCACCCTGAAGATCCACATGCCACTGACGATGTTCGCCCCAGGAGGGGGAACCGCGTCAACGTAGGTGCCTGTGGACTTCCAGGACGCCATCTCTGCATCCATAGCTGCCTGCCACTGAGAGGAGTAGGGACCCTCTACGGCCTCCGCGTAAGAGCGCGGAGTCGGGATGTCTAGTGCATCCGGGTCTCCCTCAGGGGCAAGTAGTACGGACGCGAGATGAGGTGAAGCAGCAGCCAGACACTGGAACTCCTCCTGCCTGTCCTCAAGGACGTCCGTGCCAAGAGCACACTCACCCCCGACGGACGGAGGACAGACAGACGCAGACTCAGCAACAAGACCAGCAGCGTAGTCTAGACGACAGCTAGCAGCAAAGTCGACGAGCTCAGCAACAAGAGCAGACGCAGCAGTGGACTCAAAAGAGGGGTCAGTGACGACAGTAGCAAGGAGACGTGTGACAGTAGGACTAGCAGCACGAAGAGAGTCGGACTCTGGGTCGGAAAGTGCAGGAAGGGAGGACTCAGGAGGAGAAGGCAAAGGGGCACGCAGAGGAGCAGTGGACGGACGCAAAGACATCCGGTGCGTGCCAGGGACAGGAGGAGGACGCTGACGCGAACCGCGACCACTAGCGCGAGCAGCACGAACAGGCGACGCAGGACGAGACGCAGGCTCACGACGCTCAGCAAGACCTCCAGTGGGACCAGTGTAAGGAGAGGGAGCAGGAAGTGGGGAGGCGGGCTCTAACTGGGACTGTGACTGAACAGGCTGTGGACACGCTGCAGGAGGAGAAAGACCAAGAACCTGCTGTAGGAATGGAACGAAGTACGGCCGAGGCCGCGCGGCGACTCCAGACACAGCAGGGACAGCACCCTCAGCAGCAGCACCAGCGCCAACAGCACCTCCAGCTCCAGTACCTCCAGCAGCACCCGCAGCAGGACCACCGCCAGGAAGGACAGGAGCAGTCTCAGCACCAACACCCGCGGCAGATCCAGCTCCAGGCGGACCCGAGGGCCCAGCAGCTCCGGGACCAGCGGCACAAGTACCCTCAGCTGCCGAAGGAGCTCCAGCTCCAGCAGTACGTCTCCAGCGGCGAGCAAACCACTCGCGCAGCTCCTGTGGAGAGAGGGGCTCCCGCCGAGGCGAAGCACCCGGAGAACCGCCAGGTCCTGCACCGCCAGACGCCACAAGGGGAGGTCCAGTGGCCGCAGGCTCCGTAGCTCCAGGCTCAGTAGCTCCAGACGCAGCACCCCCTGGCTCAGCACCCCCAGTCACAGGCCCCCAGGCTCAGCACCCCAAGACTCCGCACCCCCAGGCTCAGCACCCCCAGTCGCAGTACCCCCAGGCTCAGCACCCCCAGACTCAGCACCCCCAGGCTCAGCACCCACGCGCGTAGCACCCCCAGAGTCAGCACCCCCAGGCTCAGCACCCGCAGCAGGACCAGAGTCACCAGCAACCTCGACCGGCTCGACTGCGTCTACCTGGGACACACCTGAAGGGGCAGGACCCTGAGGGGGAAGGGGGTCTACCGGGGGGGGACCTGGCACAAGGAAGTGCGGTGGCGGGGGGAGGGAAGGAGTGCGGTAGGGGAAGAGGCGGTAGAAGGGGACTGACTCGTCGAACGTGACGTCCTGGGAGGACAGAACACGACGAGAGGAGGGGTGGTAGAACTGCCACCCTGGGGCGTCAGGGGGGAAGCCGAGGAAGACACAGGGAGCAGCACGAGGGGACAGCTTGTCCGCAGACAAGTCGCGGACAAACACCCGAGATCCCCAGACACGGAACGCAGACGCATCGCCGACCTTCCCCGTCCACAGCAGAGCTGGGGAGGTCTCCGGCCGGGAGACCCTGGGGTGAAGGTTGATCTGATGCGCCGCGTACCGAACCGCAAACGGCCACAGAAAATGGGGGGCAGCCGCATGCATCATGGACGTACGAGCGACGTCCATGACCATGCCAATGCGGCGCTCAGCAATCCCATTTTGCTGTGGAGAGTCCGGAAGCGTAAAGGTCTGGCGGATGCCTCGTGCACGACAGTAGGCTCGCAGAAGGCCAGAGGAGAACTCTCCACCTCGGTCAGAGTGCAGACGCAGAACAGGAAAGTCCGAGCCGAAGCTCCTCCTGAGCTGGAGACGAGCTGCGCGGATCCAGTCGATCAACACCTCAGTGACATCACCCTTGCTGCGCAAGGGGAAGACTGTGGTGTAACGCGAGTAGTCGTCAACCACCAGCAGGAAGTAGCGCTCGTGACCCTGCCCACGGACGCGGGCCGGGCCCCACACGTCCATGTGAAGCGTCTGCAGAGGAGCCTCTGTCGGGGGAAACTGGGAGGAGTGAGGGGCAGCCCGGAGCCGCCCCTCGACACAGGGGACACAGGAAGGTCCGGGTCCCGAAGGAAGGGGAGGGAGAGACCGGGGAAGACCAGAGACAAGGACACGGGAAGCCATGCCCCGAAGACGAGGCAAGGAGGGGTGGCCAAGACGGTGGTGCCACAGGAGAGTCTCATGAGACAGGCGGCGACACGAGCAGGGGGCAGACTCAGGACCAGACCTGGACGCTGCAGCAAACACCTGACCCGACGCAGCTACCTGGCCAGACGCAGGGACAGGAGGAGACTCAGTGGTCAGGGTGTAGAGACTCGACCCCGGCCGACGCGAAAACGTGGCCAGGTGTCGGCCTGTGCGGGCGTCCGAGCAGTGGGTCACCCGCTGACTCGCAGGAGTAAACTGGTGAACCCCCGCATCCTGCAGGTCAGCACCACTCACCAAGTTCGTCGAGAACGAGGGGAGGTACAGACCAGACAGGGTGCCCGAGGGGGCAGCCGGACACGGGAGGACAGTGGAGAAGTGAGAGAGGACAGGACCCCCAGAGGGGTCAGCCAGGGAGACTGCAACCGGCCGGCCAAGCGGCGTGAGAGTGGTGCGGTCTCGAAAGAAGGAGCGAGAAGCTCCTGAGTCAAGCGTGAAGGTGAGGGAGGCCGAAGCCGACGCAGTACCTGAGAGCGCAGCCTCACCAGTACCTGAGAGTGCAGACGCACTGGCACCTAGAGCAGCAGCCGCAGAAGTACCTGGCGCAGCAGTACCAATGCCCGGGTCGGGCGGGAAACACCGGTAACAGTCACCCTCCTCACTAATAGTCACAGCATACATGGCAGCAAGGATAGCATCAAAGTCAAGATCAAAGATAGCTACGCCAGCCCTAGACAGCTCTCCCCAACGGGGAATCTCACTAGCCTCGGGGAACTGCTGACGCCAAGCGTCCGTCAGGCGGCCAAAGCAGCGCTGGGTGGGGTGGGCACCCCCACACTGCTCACCCGCGCGGTCGCCGGAACGAAGGACGTAGGTGCACGGACCAAAACCCCCACCCCGCTGACGCTGCGTGTACCACTCACGGAGCTGCTGGGGCGGGGGGATGTCCCGCGAACGCTGCTGCTGCTGCTGCTGCTGCTGACGCTGGCCACCACCAGAGCCGCTACGCTGCGGGGCACCACCCCGACCAGCGCCACCCCCTCCGCCACCGCCGCCTCCACCTCCACCACCACCGCTGCCTCCGCTCCCACCGCTGCCGCCACCACCGCCTCCTCCTCCGCTGCTGCCACCGCCACCACCGCCCCCGCCACCACCCCCACCGCCACCCCCACTCCCTCCGCCGCCTCCACCGCCACCTCCACCGCCCCCGCCAGTTCCACCCGCGCCCTTGCCCCCCTTGCCCCTGCCAGGGCGGCGTCTCCCGCTAGGGGCAGACGCCGCGCAGACCGACTCAAGACCAAGCAGGTCGGCAGCAGCAGCAGAGGCAACAGAGGGCAGCAGGGGGGAAGGAGAACACCCCTCAAAGATGGGGGTGCGAGGGTCACCACGAGAGGCTCCTACAGCGACGATGCTCTTCTCCGCCGCCAGGAGGGACTTCTCGAGGAGGTCGACAGTGAGAGTGGTGGGACAGACTGAGAGGAAGTGGTCCCTGACTACGCGAAGGGAGTCAGGGAGGCGTGTGACTATGTAATAGAGAGTGATGTACATGGGGGGGGGGTTCTTGGCGCAGAACTCAGCAGGAAGGGCGGCGCGGTAGCGAGTGTCACTAGTGCGGAGGTGCGTAACGAGGTCAGCGACAGTGGGAAAGGCTTTAAGGTCAGGAAAGAGGTACGGTAGCATGAGGCGGCTCAGGGCAGCAGTGGCAGGGGAAGAGTAGCGCGCAACTACAGCGTCGTACAAGGTCTGAGCACTCTTGTACTGACTAAAGTGCGCGCGCTCAGTGGTAGGCAGGTGACGACGCACAGCAAGACGAGCAGCAGCATCGCGGGTGGCCCACTGAGAGCGAACAGTGGGGTCAGCATCAGCAGCAGGGGCAGGAGAGGCGCCAGAGGTGAGGTCAAAGAGGGAAAGACCGTCCGTCCTATCGCACTGTAAGAACAGCTGCAGGTCGTCGACCCAGACCTCAAAGTCAATGGCTCGACCCTCAGCGTCAAAAGCGAGGACACTAGGGGTAGCCATGACGACGACAGTGTAGTAGTGCAAGCAGTAGGGGAAGGGCACGCAGTAACAGTGGTGCTGTGCTCACCAGGCAGGGCAGGTCGGGCGGCTCGGTAGTAGGGCGGCCCGGCAGCTGGGCGGCTTGGCGGCTCGGCTGCTGGGCGGCTCGGCTCCCTGGCGGCTCGGCGGCAGGGCGGCTCGGCGGCAGGGCGGCTCGGCGGCTCGGCTCCCGGGCAGCTCGGCGGCAGGGCGGCTCGGCGGCAGGGCGGCTCGGCTCCCGGGCGGCTCGGCTGCAGGGCGGCTCGACGGCTGGGCGGCTCGGCGGCTGGGCGGTCGGCTGCACGGCGGCTCGGCTGGTGGGCGGCCGGGCGGCTCGGCTGCAGCTGCTGGGCGGCTCGGCTGCGCTGCTGCTGGGCGGCTTGGCCGCTGTAGAGGAGCGGCGGGGCCGCTGCAGAAGGGCGGCGGGGCCGCTGGGTAGGGCGGCGGGGCCGCGAGATAGGGCAGCGGGGCCGCGTGGTAGAGTGGCGGGGGCCGCGCGATGGGGCGGCGGGGCCGCGAGGAAGGGCGGCGGGGCCGCTAGGTAGGGCGGCGGGGCCGCGCGATGGGGCGGCGGGGCCGCGAGGAAGGGCGGCGGGGCCGCTCGGTAGGGCGGCGGGGCCTCACGATGGGGCGGCGAGGCCGCGAGGTAGGGCGGCGGGGCCGCGCAATGGGGCGGCGAGGCCGCGAGTAAGGGCGGCAGGGCCGCTAGGTAGGGCGGCGGGGCCGCGCAATAGGGCGGCGAGGCCGCGAGGTAGGGCGGCGGGGCCGCTAGGTAGGGCGGCGGGGCCGCTAGGAGAGAGGCGGCGGGGCCGCGATGAAGGGCCGCTAGGGCGGCTCGACGAAGTGAGGGCCCGGAGCGCGACTCGGGCTGAGCGCGCTTCGGGCAGGAAAAAAAAAACGATGTGGTGGGCCCTAAGCACAGTTCCTAAGGGGGAACCTGCTCGATACCATGAGAAAGTTTGAACAAGAATGAATGAACTATGAATGAAGTGAGTACATATAGGAAACCATAATTGGGTTGTACCCCCTATGGGATACCCCACTATAGCCTACACAACTGCATAAGCTATATATATGTTCTGACAGATCGCGCTGCCCTGCCTTGCCCTGCCCTGCGTCGCGCTGCCTGTGCACGCCCTGCCCTACCCGCGCGCCGCCCGCCGCAGCGCGCTCTGCTTTGCCCGCGCGCCGCCCGCTGAAGCGCGCCTTGCTTGCCCGCGCGCCGCCGCGCCGCCTCGCCCGCGCGCCCTTCTGACCCGCGCGCCGCCTGCTGCAGCGCCACCTGCCCTGCCCGCGAGCCGCGCCGCCGCGCGCCCTGCCCGCGCGCCGCGCCGCCGCGTCGCCCTGCCCGCGCGCCGCCCGCCGCAGCGCGCCCTGCCCAGCCCGCGCGCCGCCCGCGCCTAACGCCCTGCCCTGCCCGCGCGCCACGCCGCCGCGCGCCCTGCCCTGCCCGCGCCGCGCCGTCCTGCCCTGCCCGCGCGCTGCGCCGCCGTGTGCCCTGCCCTGCCGCGCGCCGCTCGCTGCTGCGCTGCCCTCTCCTGCTGCCCGCGCGCCGCTCGCCGCTGCGCCGCCCCGCGCCGCCCTGCCTTGCCTTGCCTGCGTGCTGCCCTGCTGCTAGCGCGCTCGCCTGCCTAGCCCTGCCTGCGTGCTGCCCTTCTGCTAGCGCGCCCGACTGCTCTGCCCGCTATGGCCACTCTCAACGTTCTCACTTTCGATAAGGAGGGCCGCCCAATAGAGTTCAATGCGTGGCTAGACGACTTATAACTGTACCTGCTGACCGATACTAAGGACGGTATTTTGCTGTTTGACCTCACGTCTGGCGCCTCTCTCGCCCCTGCCGCCACAGCTGACAGTGCGACTCGCTCACAGTGGCTTACCCGTGACGCTGCTGCTCGCCTAGCCGTTCGCAACCACCTGCCGTTAGCCGAACGCGCTCACTTTGGCCAGCACAAGACAACTAGAGCACTGTACGACGCTGTAGTCGCTCGTTACTCCTCCCCGGCCAACGCTGCTCTAGGCCGCCTTCTCCTCCCCTACCTGTTCCCCGAGCTGTCCGCCTTTGCCACAGTTGCCGACCTCGTCACTCACCTTCGCACTAGTGACACTCGCTATCGCGCTGCGCTCCCTGCCGAGTTCCTCGCCAAGAACCCTCCTCCCATGTACATCACGCTCTACTTCATAGTCACCCGCCTCCCTGACTCTCTTACCGCAGTCAGGGACCTCCTTCTCGCCCTTGACCCCACCGACCTCACTGTCGACCTGCTCGAGAAGCACCTCCTAGCAGCTGAGACTAGCATAGTCGCTGTAGGCGCTTCTCGTGGCACTCCTCGCACTCCCTTCTTTGAGGGGTGTTCGCCCTCCCCCCTTGTCCCCTCAGTCGCCTCTGCTGCAGCTGTTGACTACCTTCGTGCAGAGGAGGTAGGAGCTGCGTCTGCCCCTAGTGGGAGGCGCTGCAGTGGCAGGGGCAGGGGAGGCAGGGCCGGTGGGGGTGGCAGAGGTGGCGGCAGTGGTGGGGGCGGTGGAGGCGGTGGAGGGGGCGGCGGTGGCGGAGGTAGTGGTGGTGGGGGTGGAGGTGCAGGTGGCGGCGGTGGTGGCGGCAGTGGGAGTGGTGGAGGCGGAGGTGGTGGCGGCAGTGGGAGTGGAGGCGGCGGCAGTGGTGGTGGCTGGGGTGGTACCAGCCAGAGGGGAGGCCCTGGTGGTGGTCAGAGGCAGCAGCAGCGTCAGCCCCTTTCGTCTCAGGAGCTACGTGAGTGGTTTGCTCAGCGTGGGGCGGCTGGGGGTGGAGGTCGCTGCCCGTATGTCATTCGCACAGGTGACCGCTCTGGTCAGACATGCGGGCAGACTCACACACAGCACCGCTGCTTCTCCCGTCTTACCGACGCCTTTCGCACAGGGTTTCCCGACGCGACTGAGCTCCCCCACTGGGCAAAGCTGCTTAGGCAGGGTGTGGATATCTTTGCTCTGGATTATGATGCTATTCTTGCTGCCATGTATGCATTGACTGTTAGTGCTGAGGGTGACTGTTACCTGTGTATGCCGCCCGACCCAGGTATAGAGTCTGCTGCCTCAGGTGCTGGTGAGTCTGCTGCTCTAGGTGCTAGTGAGTCTGCTCTCTCTGGTACTGCGCCTGCTGAGGCCTTGCACACCTTCACACTTGACTCAGGTGCTACCCGCTGTTTCTTTCGCGACGGTACCGCACTCACACCGCTCCCTGCACCTGTTGCTGTCTCTCTGGCTGACCCCTCTGGGGGCCCAGTCCTTGCACGTTCCTCCACTGTTCTCCCGTGTCCGGCGGTTCCGTCTGGCTCACTGTCAGGTCTTCACCTCCCCTCGTTCTCTACGAACTTGGTGAGCAACGCCGTCCTTCAGGATGTATGGGTTGACACCTTTACTCCAGGAGGACAGCGTGTGGCGATCTGTACGTGCTCCCGGACTGGCCGGCACCTGGCCACGTTCACCCGAGCGCCTGGCTCGAGTCTATACACACTGACTACTGTGTCCCCTCAGGTAGTTGCGTCTGTGTCTGCGTCAGGTTAGCTAGCGCCCCCCTGCTCCTGTCGCGCACTGTCGCACCAGACCCTCCTTTGGCACCACCGTCTTGGTCACCCCTCAGTGCAGCGCCTCCGTGGCATGCACTCTCGTCTCCTTGTCTCTGGACTTCCCGAGTCTCTGCCTCCCCTCCCACCCTCGCCTGCCCCTCCCTGCCTTCCCTGTGTCGAGGGGCGGCAGCGCGCCGCTCCTCACTCCTCCTCGTTTCCCCCGATGACTGCTCCCCTGCAGACCCTCCACATGGACGTGTGGGGCCCAGCCCGCGTCCGTGGACAGGACCGCGAGCGGTACTTTCTGCTGGTTGTTGACGACTACACGCGCTACACCACGGTCTTCCCCTTGCGCAGCAAGGGTGAGGTCCCTGATGTTTTGATCCCTTGGATCCGCGCTGTCCGTCTCCAGCTCCGCGAGCGTTTCCACACGGACCTTCCAGTCCTACGTCTGCACTCTGACAGAGGTGGTGAGTTTTCCTCCGACCTCTTGCGGGACTTTTGTCGTGGGGAGGGCATCCTCCAGTCGTTCACGCTTCCGGCCTCTCCGCAGCAGAATGGGGTTGCTGAGCGCCGCATTGGCTTGGTCATGGAGGTCGCTCGTACCTCCATGATCCATGCAGCTGCCCCCCATTTTCTGTGGCCGTTTGCGGTCCGATACGCTGCGCATCAGCTCAACCTCTGGCCCAGTGTCTCCTTGCCGGAGACCTCGCCTACACTGCGTTGGACGGGGAAGGTTGGCGATGCGTCGGTGTTCCGGGTCTGGGGTTCTCGTGCCTTTGTCCGCGATTCCTCCGCGGACAAGCTCTCCGTCCGCGCCATTCCCTGCGTCTTCCTTGGTTTTCCCCCTGACGCGCCTGGCTGGCAGTTTTACCACCCCACCTCGCGCCGTGTCCTGCCCTCTCAGGACGTCATGTTCGACGAGTCGGTTCCCTTTTACCGTCTCTTCCCCTACCGCTCTGCCCCTCTTCCCCCCCCGCCGCTCTTCCTAGCACCAGGTTATCCTCCGGTAGACCCCCTCCCCCCTCAGGGTCCTGCGCCCTCAGGTGTGTCTCAGGTAGACCCTGTCGAGCCTGTCGAGGTCGCGGTTGACTCTGGTGCTGCTGCTGGGGGTGGTGCTACTGGGGGTGCTGGGCCTGGGAGTGCTGAGCCTGAGCGTGCGGAGCCTGGGGGTGCTGAGCCTGAGTGTGCGGAGCCTGGGGGTGCTGAGCCTGAGCGTGCGGAGCCTGGGGGTGCTGAGCCTGAGCGTGAGGAGCCTGGGCGTGTTGAGCCTCAGGTTGCTGAGTCTGAGGGTGCTGAGCCTAGGGGTTCTGAGCCTGGGGGTGCTGAGCCTGCGGTTGCTGAGACTGGGGGTGCTGAGCCTGGGGGTGCTGAGTCTGCTCGAGGTCCTGCAGGTGCCTCGTCTCGGCGGGAGCCTCTCTCTCCACCGCAGCTGCGCGATTGGTTTGCTCGCCGCTGGAGTCTTCGGAGCGGAGCTGCTGGAGCTGGGGGGCCTGCCGCTGGAGGCCCTGGAGCTGGGGCTACTGGAGCTGCTGGAGCTGGAGTTGCTGCTTACGGTGGAGCTGGGGTTGCGGGAGTTACTGTAGCCACTGGCCTTGGAGGTGCTCGTACTGGAGGTACTGGAGCTGCTGGAGCTGGTGGTGCTGCAGGAGTTGGAGCCGGAGGTGCTGTAGCTGCTGGCCCTGGAGGTGCTCGTACTGGGGGTACTGGGCTGCTGGGGGTGCTGGAGCTGGTGGTACTGCAGGCGTTGGAGCTGGAGACCCTGGAGCTGGGGAAACTGGTGCTGTCGGTGCTGGTTCTGGAGGCGCTGTGCGGCCGGGACCGTACTTCGTTCCACTGCTTCAGCAGGTTCTTGGTCTCCCGCCTTCTACTGACTCTACTCCTCCCTTACTGTGTCCACCGCCTGACCACTCGCAGCCGCAGTTACAGCCAGCCTCCCCACTGCCTGCTCCTTCTCCCTACACTGAGTTGACAGGAGGTCTTTCCGAGCGTTGTGAGCCTGCGTCTCGTCCTGCGTCGCCTGTTCGTGCTGTTCGCACGGGTAGTCGTGTTCCACGACCGCGTCCTCCTCCTGTCCCAAGCACGCACCAGATGGCACTTCGCCCTTCCTCTGGTCCACAGCGTGTCCCTCTGCCGTCCCCTCCTGCGTCCTCTCTTCCTGACGTTCCTGACCCGCCGTCCGACCTTGCTCGTGCTGCCAGTCCTACTGTCACGCGTCTTCTAGCCATTGTTGTCACTGACCCTTCGTTTGAGTCCACTGCCGCGTCTGCCCTAGTTGCTGAGCTTGTTGACTTTGCTGCCGCCTGTCGTCTCGACTACGCCGCTAGTCTTGTTGCTGAGTCTGAGTCTGTCTGTCCTCCGTCCGTCGGGGGTGAGTGTGCTCTTGGCACGGACGTCCTTGAGGACAGGCAGGAGGACTTTGAGTGTTTTGCAGCTGCTGTACCTCATCTCGTGTCCATGCTGCTTGCACCTGAGGGAGACCCGGATGCACCAGACATCTCGACCCCGCGCTCTTACGCAGAGGCGATTGAGGGTCCCTACTCCTCTCAGTGGCAGACAGCCATGGACGCAGAGATGGCTTCCTGGAAGTCCACAGGCACCTACGTCGACGAGGTTCCCCCACCTGGGGCGAACATCGTCAGTGGCATGTGGATTTTCAGGGTGAAGCGGCCGCCTGGTTCTCCGCCTGTCTTCAAGGCGCGTTACGTTGCACGAGGCTTCAGTTAGCGACAGGGAGTTGACTTCTTCCAGACCTTCTCCCCTACCCCGAAGATGACCACTCTTCGGGTGCTGCTGCACGTCGCCGCTCAGCGTGACTACGAGCTTCACTCTCTTGACTTCAGCACAGCCTTCCTACAGGGCAGCCTGCACGAGGAGATCTGGCTGCGCCGCCCACCTGGCTTCACTGGGTCGTTTCCTGCTGGTACCCAGTGGAGCCTCCAGCGGCCAGTCTACGGTCTCCGCCAGGCGACTCGCGAGTGGCACGACACACTGAGGACGACGCTTGCGGCTCTTGGGTTTGCTCCTTCCACTGCTGACCCGTCGCTGTTTCTACGCACCAACACTTCACTGCCGCCGTTCTACATCCTCGTGTGCGTCGACGACTTGGTCTTTGCCACTGCTGACAATGCGGGACTGGCCTTTGTGAAGTCGGAGCTGCAGAAGAGACACACGTGCACACACCTGGGTGAGCTGCGCAGCTATCTTGGCTTGCAGATCACCCGGGACAGAGCACAGCGCACCATTACCTTGACTCAGTCACACATGGTGCAGCAGATCCTTCAGCGCTTCGGCTTCACGTTCTCCTCGCCACAGTCCACTCCTCTGCCTACTCGTCACTCGCTCTCAGATCTGCCTTCGGATGAGTCCGTAGAGCCGAGTGGCCCGTATCCAGAGCTTGTGGGCTGCCTCATGTACCTGATGACCTGCACTCGACCTGACCTTGCCTACCCTCTTAGCTTCCTGGCACGCTATGTTGCTCCTGGGAGACACCGACCAGAGCACATGGAGGCCGCTAAGAGGGTGTTGCGCTACTTGTGCAGTACGTCGGGCATGGGGCTCGTGCTTGGAGGACGGGCTCGAGTTGTCCTCACTGGCCACGCAGACGCTTCTTGGGTTGACGACTTGGCTATGCAGCGGTCGTCACAGGGTTACACTTTCAGCCTTGGCTCCGGCTCTGTTTCGTGGCGGTCTACCCGCTCGTCTTCTGTTCTCAGTTCCAGTTGTGAGGCTGAGGTCTACGCAGGGCCCATGGCTGCACAGGAGTTACGCTGGCTCACCTACATGCTGACCGACTTGGGAGAGCCGCCTCGTTCTCCTCCAGTTCTGTACGTCGACAACAAGGCCATGATTGCCTTGTGTCAGGAGCACAGACTGGAGCACAGAACGAAGCACATCGCTCCGCGCTACTTCCTTGCTCGAGAGTTGCAGCAGCGTGGTCAGCTTCGTCTTGCTTACGTGGCCTCTCGGGCCAACACTGCTGATATCTGCACCAAGGCACTTCAGCCTTGTGATCATCAGCGTTTCTATACTGTTCTAGGCTTGTGCCTACTTGGCCTCACTTGCTCACTTCTTGACGCTGCTTGTACTGTGATCTATATACATATACCTGCTTACACTTGCTAGGTTGTGATCACTGTACTGCTTGTTCTCCTTTATATAACTCTGCATGTGAACTGGCCTTGTGGCCATTTGCTTGTGCTCAGAATGTGTGGTGACTTCGTGATCCACCCTGAGCTTGCTTTGTTTTTTCTCCCCCACTTTGCCTATGGGGGTGTGTCAAACTTATATGCTGCTTATTGTGTAGGGTATAGTGGGGTAGCCCATATGGGGTACAACCCAATTAGGGTTTCCTACTTGTACTCCTGCATGCTGCTAGTTCATTCATTCTCGTTTATTCTGCTGACAGGCAGGTTTGTCCAGACTCGCCGATCATGTTGTCGTAAGTCGCCTAGGGCTCCCGGGCAGAGATAAAAAACTACTGTTGTCTCTCCCCCCCTCCAAATGTTGCCATTGCCTCCTCTAGTTCGTCTTATGTTGCTCGTGCCCTTGAAAACAAAAAAATCCGTGTAGTTCTCGCCTCGTCGATGTCGCAAGCGTTTAACCAAGCGCCGAAAACTCCTCCGAAAATGTCGGCGCTCCTCGCCGTAAATCGGTAAGTCCGTCGTTGTTTAGCCATAAATGTCGGAGCAAAAAACAACCCCATAAATCCTCGGTTGCAAGTGCAGTTCTCCTCCGAAATCTTCGGATGTACTGTAGCGGCCCACTCGGTCACCAGCTGTTTCTTTCAGTTAATCAAACCCCAGCAACTGGGTAAAATATGGAACCGGGGACCAGAACTGGGTTATTCCGAGACCGAATTTCACGGAACCTTGCGCAGATAAAACGTCGTTGACCCCGTCGTCGAACTGACCCACTGATGCTGCTTAACAAAATACCATGTTTCTCCCACCGGCGCTTTGCAGATGTTTCACCCATCGCTCGTCGTCAGCAGGTAAGTCCCGAAATTTCGGCTGCTCCCACTCTCCTTTTGAAGAATTCCCCGAGGTGTGTATTTAAACACCATCCAGCGGGTCCTAGGTATCCCGGCCGAAGTTTTCCCGCCACGCCCCTTTTAAAGTGACCATTCAGGCGCGTCGTCAACGGCTCAGCCGCACTCCACGAATTCTAGGAGCACCCTCGACTCCACCCCTTTTTTGCAGTTCACCACCCGACAATATCGCGAACCACCATTCCCTTAGCGTCCGTGTTTGTCAGATGAGGCATTTGTCGGTGTTGCCCGCTTGATAATCCGGCTACAGCGAAGGCGCAAAAACTATCGGATTTGGGGTAGCCTTTATTAAAAGGAACTCACACCCAACCGTTTTGCAGACCACCAGCCTATCACGCCACGTATTACCGCAGCATCGCCGTTGCGCCGCCAATCTAATAGACGCCCGGATCAGGAGAAACCTGTAAACGGCACCAATTTACTTCGCAGCTCCCCGACTTTTTTCGCGTGATGTTTCACCCAGCCCGCTTTTGTCGGAGTAGAAACAGTGCCGCGAACTCCTCTTTTTTTTCTGTAAAGTTGTCGAACGAGCACCAATCCAGGTGCCTTTAACCAGCACAGGGTATGCACGTGTTCACTCCTGGTATTCGACCGAATCAAGTCAACTGCATGAGTTGGAACCAGTACTCGGTGGGGATGGTGAGGTTCGGGCGACAGAAGCCGCAAGTCGTTTCCACTGGCTTTTACCCAGCTTCTCGCGTCGTTCTTCAGCCCCTGCTTAGCCGTCGGGCAGTTTCTTCCCGTGTGTCCCGGCGACCTGTACCACACTCCTTTGTAAAAGTTGGGGTAATACCCTGAACGTGTCAGAATCAGTAAGCGAGAATGGATGAACTAGCAGCAAGATGGGTACAAGTAGCAAACCCTAATTGGGTTGTACCCCATATGGGCTACCCCACTATAGCCTACACAATAAGCTGCATATAAGTTTGACACACCCCCATAGGCAAAGTGGGGGAGAACAAGGGGTCACAAGACCGGCCAAGACAAGCAAAGCAAGCTCATGGTGGATCACGAAGTCACCACGCATTCTGAGCACAAACAAATGGCCACAAGGCCAGTTTACATGCAGAGTTATATAAAGGAGAACAAGCAGTACAGTGATCACAACCTAGCAAGTGTAAGCATGCAGGTATGAGTATATAGATCACAGTACAAGCAAAGTCAAGAAGTGAGCAAGTGAGGCCAAGTAGGCACAAGGCCTAGAACAGTACAGAAACGCTGATGATCACAAGGCTGAAGTGCCTTGGTGAAGATATCAGCAGTGTTGGCCCGAGAGGCCACGTAAGCAAGATGAAGCTGACCACGCTGCTGCAACTCTCGAGCAAGGAAGTAGCGCAGAGCGATGTGCTTCGTTCTGTGCTCCAGTCTGTGCTCCTGACACAAGGCAATCATGGCCTTGTTGTCGAGTACAGAACTGGAGGAGAACGCGGCGGCTCTCCCAAGTCGGTTAGCAGGTAGGTGAGTCAGCGTAACTCCTGTGCAGCCATGGCCCCTGCGTAGATCTCAGCCTCATAACTGGAACTGAGAACAGAAGACGAGCAGGTAGACCGCCACGAAACAGAGCCGGAGCCAAGGCTGAAAGTGTAACCCCGTGACGACCGCTGCGTAGCCAGGTCGTCAACCCAAGAAGCGTCTGCGTGGCCAGTGAGAACAACTCGAGCCCGTCCTCCAAGCACGAGCCCCATGCCCGACGTACTGCACAAGTAGCGCATCACCCTCTTAGCGGCCTCCTAGTGCTCTGGTCAGTGTCTCCCGGGCGCAACGTAGCGTGCCAGGATGCTAAGAGTGTAAGCAAGGTCAGGTCGAGTGCAGGTCATCAGGTACATGAGGCAGCCCACAAGCTCTGGATACGGGCCACTCGGCTCTACGGACTCATCCGAAGGCAGAGCTGAGAGCGAGTGACCGGTAGGCAGAGGAGTGGACTGTGGCGAGGAGTACGTGAAGCGGAAGCGCTGAAGGACCTGCTGCACCATGTGTGACTGAGTCAAGGTAATGGTGCGCTGTGCTCTGTCCCGGGTGATCTGCAAGCCAAGATAGCTGCGCAGCTCACCCAGGTCTGTGCACGTGTGTGTCTTCAGTGCAGCGCCTCCGTGGCATGCACTCCCGTCTCCTTGTCTCTGGTCTTCCCAGGACTCTGCCTCCCCTCCCACCCTCGCCTACCCCTCCCTGCCTTCCCTGTGTTGAGTGGCGGCAGCGCGCCGCTCCTCACTCCTCCTCGTTTCCCCCGACGACTGCTCCCCTGTAGACTCTCCACATGGACGTGTGGGGCCCAGCCCGCGTCCGTGGACAGGGCCGCGAGCGCTACTTTCTGCTGGTCGTTGACGACTACTCGCGTTACACCACGGTCTTCCCCTTGCGCAGCAAGGGGGAGGTCCCTGATGTTTTGATCCCTTGGATCCGCGCTGTCCGTCTCCATCTCCGCGAGCTGATCCACACGGACCTTCCAGTCCTGCGTCTGCACTCTGACAGAGGTGGTGAGTTTTCCTCCAACCTCTTGCGGGACTTTTGTCGTGGGGAGGGCATTCTCCAGTCGTTCACGCTTCCGGCCTCTCCGCAGCAGAATGGGGTTGCTGAGCGCCGCATTGGCTTAGTCATGGAGGTCGCTCGTACCTCCATGATCCATGCGGCTGCCCCCCATTTTCTGTGGCCGTTTGCGGTCCGGTACGCTGCGCATCAGCTCAACCTGTGAGAGTACGACGGCTTATGCTGGCTTTGCTAGCTTGCCTGGACTTTATTATGCTATTACTAGCTTAGGTTTTATTTATCATGCATAGATATGCTTGATTTCCTAGGTTAGGTGCACCGAACCAGGTTACGTGTACCGAACTCAAGCCTTTTCGGTTCCCACCGAATTGCTTTCTACCGAATTCGGGAAGGTTCTGTTCGGGACGCTTCGCGACCCTCAGAACATTCGCGTAACACCTGGGTTACCTGCCTTGTGTCGAGCCTATATATAGCCTCGCCTTGTACCCATGTGAATCATTCAATAGATTTATCTTTCCTGAACCAGATCCTCACACTTGGTATCAGAGCAGGTTTACACGCGAGGTCTTCAACCGCTTAGTTCCGGCCTTTAAAAACCGCGGGGGCGACGACGAAAGCGCCGATACGGGTATGTAAAACCAGTTCCGCGCAGTTTTTCTAAGTCCCCCTCGATTCGGTTTTCGAACATCCCTCTGATTTATTGGTGAAAAGGTTAGAGTTTCGACCGTTCGATCGAGTTTCATCTCAACGGCCCAGAGAATTTCGCCCAAAAAAGTTGGAATTTGGAGCGTCGGATCGAGTTTTTCGCAACGGCCGAGATCGAACGCGAATTTCGACTAAGGAAGATTTACGCGACCTACAAAATTCGCGCTCGTCGATTCTACAGTCAACTCGACTCGCAGTAAGTCGACCGGCACCTAGAATTCGATTATTTTCGTCGCGCAACTTCCTGTAAATCGCCAAATGAAGGGAAAACGAGATATTTCAGTACGGAAAATCGCGGAGTTACGTGCTGAGCACAAGCAGATACGTGCGGCGCTCCCACGACTTGAAAAACTCCTTGCGAACCAGTCGGCAACCGCCACAGCAGCAGCGAACGCAGCGATAGCAATAGCAGCAGCAGCGGCGGCGACACCGACAATTCTACCTGCAACAACGGCAGCAGCTACAGTTAACCTCAAAGCAGTGAAGCCGAGGCTACCGGAGGCGTTCGATCCTACAGTTAAAGGGAACGACGTTCGTCGATTTGTAGCTGAACTCGAAATATAATTCGAAGCCGTTGGATGCACGACCCTCAACCAAGACGCAATGCGCATACGGCTCGCAGCAACACTGTTACGTGGCCCAGCTCTAGAGTGGATCAACAACAAACTTGTCCAAGGCGAAGGGACGTGGACGCAGTTTCGGGCAGCACTGATCGAACAGTTCGACGCGTTGAACAGTAGCTACTACGGAACACGACGCAACAAGCCAAATAGTGGCATGGAGCGATCGGCACCACCCACGACTGCCGACCCGATGGAGAACGACAAGGACGATGCGACGCAGCGGCTAGCAAACAGTGAGACGTGCAAATTTTGCGGCGCTACAGGACATCGTATCTTGGCGTGTTGGAAAATGAAGAGAAGGCGTGCGGAGCTGAGGGACAAGAACAGTGCGGCACCCCCGAAGCAGAAAACGGACAACGTGGCAACTTCGGAGAGGGCGAAAAAAGGAGAATATGGTGGCGCAAAATTTAAAACGTCACGACCAGCCGGCACCAGGGGAAATCGCCGAAACAAGACCCTGCACCGACTGGGAAACTCCAGCCATACACCCCGACAAGTAAGAATATTACTTCTCGTGGGTTTCAAGCCTTTATTAAGGGAGAGTCAGAAATTAAACCGGTACCGGGTAATATGGGGACACTACTCCAGAGCGCTAATACGGGTCGAGTGTTCTGAGGAGTTAATATTCTCTCCTAGCAGCACTGTTTAAAGGCTCCCTGTTCCCCACAGATGAAGCCTACACAGCTGCAAGGGCTTAGGGGAAGGTTCCAGGTACAGGAGAAGCTGTACCAGCCTAGGATAAATCCTTCTAACCCTACTCAGGTGAAACCTGATATTGAGTCAGCAGCTTCGAGTGCATGACCTAAGGTCGATATATTTGACGTACCCTATGATCCTGTAAGCGAGACCATCTACAGCTACTCGGAGCAGCAGCAGCCACTACTCCTCGAGGTGATTTGCAACGGGCGACGCCTCCAGGCACTAGTGGACAGTGGTGCGTCCCACTCGGTGTGCGACCGCGGGACGTTGGAGAAAATTGGAGAATCCTCAGAAGAGACCCAGTTTACAGCAACGATGGTGGACGGTACGAAGCTTCCCATCCACGGCGAGTCAACACTGCAGCTGCAGATAGGGGCGTTGAGGTGGAAGCTGACGTTGCCGATCACGAACATCAAGGGATTAGATTTCATCTTGGGGCGTGATTTTCTGAAGCGGTTCAACCCCGAGATCGACTGGGTCAACCGGAAAACGTGCATCTACAACAACGGGAAACGAGTGGAGCTGCGAAGCTGGACAGATATAGGGAATGTTCCTGAGAACGTGAAGGACTTGCAGCAGTTCCTAGGCTTCGCCAACTACTACAACAGGTTCGTGCCACAGTACGCTAAGACAGCAGTGCCACTGACCGACCTACTGAAAAAGGATACGCCCTACAAATGGGATACTCCTCAACAGCAAGCCATGGAGCAGCTACTGGACAGACAACTGATCCGCCCATCCACCTCTCCCTAAGGTGCACCAGTCCTCTTCACTCCAAAGCCAGACGGTAGTTTACGGATGTGCATCGAATACCGCGCACTGAACAAACAGACACCATTGACTACAGCGCCAGTACTCATCCTACCGGATCCAGACAGAGACTACGTGGTGGAATCAGACGCTAGTGACCAAGCAGTCGGAGCAGTACTGATGCAGCATCACGGACGCAGTTTGCAGCCCATCGCCTACCTCAGTAAGAAGCTGTTACAGTGGGAGAAGGACTTAGCTGTAAGAAAGGGATCAGGAAAGATTTGGGTACCGAACTATGCCCCGCTCCGACAGATTCTGCTGGAGGAGTTTCATGACGTACAGTACGCGGGACATTTCGGGAGCAACAAGACGTTAGCGGGAATAGCAAAGTATTACTACTGGCCCCGGATGGCAGCAGACGTGCAGCAGTTTGTCACCTCTTGCGACACCTGCCAGCGGATGAAGAGTAGCAAGCAGAAAAAAGCAGGGTTACTTCAGCCTCTACCCGTACCGGAGCAGCCATGGCAAGTCGTCAGCCTAGACTTCATCACTGGGCTACCTTCGACCTCACGAGGGCATGACGCTATACTCGTGATGATCGACAAGTTCTCTAAGATGGGACACTTCATCCCGACCAACGCCACGGCTACGGTTGAAGCAACTACTCGCCTCTTCTTCAACCGCATCATCACCATCCACGGCATCCCCGCTACGCTCATCTCAGACAGAGACCCTAAGTTCACTAGTAAGTTCTGGAGGGAACTCATGGGATTGTTGGGGACGAAGCTTGCGATGTCTTCAGCATACCACCCCCAGACTGACGGACAGACAGAGCAACTCAATCAGGTGGTTGAACAGTTACTGCGCACCGCTTGCAAAGACGACGTCAGCCACTGGGATTCACAGTTACCGATACTTGAGTTCGCTTCCAACAACGCATCACATGCGGCCACAGGGAAATCTCCTTTCTTCCTGTGCTATGGACGGGAACCACTTACACCACAGCAGCCAACCACACCGGCACACGTCCAAGCCGCACATGACTTCGTCACCACCATGCAGCAGCTATGGGAGAAGACTCAGCGACGTCTTTCCACGATGCAGAACTCCCAGACGCAGTATGCCGATCGCCAGCGATGTGATCACACCATAGCAGTCGGAGATCAGGTGCTTCTCGACACGCGCAACTTGAACCTGTCTCACCTACCATCCAAGCTCCGGCCTCGCTTCTATGGTCCTTTTCACGTTGCGGCATAGGTGACACCAGTAACATTCCGCTTGCGCTTACCTACTACGTGGAAGCTTCACAACGCTTTCCATGTTCAGCTACTGAAGCCCTACAAGGACCCCAACCAACAGTTCCAGGGACGCCAGCTACCGCCACCACCACCTGTTCTCGTACAGGATGAACCAGAGTACGAGGTGGAACGAGTGCTCGCTCATCGACGCAGACGTGGCAACACGCTCGAGTTCCTAATACGCTGGAAGGGATACGACTCGTCGGAGGACAGTTGGGTTGCAGAAGCTGATATGGGCAACGCACGTTGTGCTCTCAAGGACTATCTTGTCAAGCAGGGTGTTTCTCACGCCACCCAATTTTGAGGGGGGGACGTGTGAGAGTACGACGGCTTATGCTGGCTTTGCTAGCTTGCCTGGACTTTATTATGCTATTACTAGCTTAGGCTTTATTTATCATGCATAGATATGCTTGATTTCCTAGGTTAGGTGCATTCCTATGTTATTATAATTATAGCACCGAACCAGGTTACGTGTACCGAACTCAAGCCTTTTCGGTTCCCACCGAATTGCTTTTTACCGAGTTCGGGAAGGTTCTGTTCGGGACGCTTCGCGACCCTCAGAACATTCGCGTAACACCTGGGTTACCTGCCTTGTGTCGAGCCTATATATAGCCTCGCCTTGTACCCAGGTGAATCATTTAATAGATTTATCTTTCCTGAACCAGATCCTCACACAACCTCTGGCCCCGTGTCTCCTACACTGCGTTGGATGGGGAAGGTTGGCGATGCGTCGGTGTTCCGGGTCTGGGGTTCTCGTGCCTTTTTCCGCGATACGTCCGCGGACAAGCTCTCCTCCCGCGCCATTCCCTGCGTCTTCCTTGGTTTCCCCCCTGACGCGCATGGCTGGCAGTTTTACCACCCCACCTCGCGCCTGTCCTGCCCTCTCAGGACGTCACGTTCGACGAGTCGGTTCCCTTTTACCGTCTCTTCCCCTACCGCACTGCCCCTCTCCCCCCCCCCGCCGCTCTTCCTCGCACCAGGTCCTCCTCCGGTAGACCCCCTCCCCCCTCAGGGTCCTACTCCCTCAGGTGTGTCTCAAGTAGACCCTGTCGAGCCTGTCGAGGTCGCTGTCGACTCTGGTGCTGCTGGGGGTGGTGCTGCTGGGGGTGCTGAGCCTGAGCGTGCGGAGCCTGGGGGTGCTGAGCCTGAGGTTGCTGAGTCTGGAGGTGCTGAGCCTGGGAGTGCTGATCCTGGGGGTGCTGAGCCTGCGGTTGCTGAGACTGGGGGTGCTGAGCCTGGGGGTGCTGAGTCTGCTGGAGGTCCTACAGGTGCCTTGTCACGGCGGGAGCCTCTCTCTCCACCGCAGCTGCGCAAGTGGTTTGCTCGGCGCTGGAGCCTTCGGAGCGGCGCTGCTGGAGCTGGGGGGCATGCCGCTGGAGGCCCTGGCGCTGGAGGTACTGGAGCTGCTGGAGCTGGAGGTGCTGCCGGCGTTGGAGCTGGAGCTGCTGGAGGTGCTGGAGCCGCTGGTCCCGGAGGTGCTCGTACTGGAGGTACTGGAGCTGCTGGAGCTGGTGGTGCTGCAGGAGTTGGAGCCGGAGGTGCTGAAGCTGCTGGTCCTGGAGGTGCTCGTACTGGAGGTACTGGAGCTGCTGGAGCTGGAGGTGCTGCAGGAGTTGGAGCTGGAGGCGCTGGAGCTGGAGCTGCTGGAGGCGCTGGAGCTGGAGCTGCTGGAGGTGCTGGAGCTGGTGGTACTGCAGGCGTTGGAGCTGGAGACCCTGGAGCTGGGGGTACTGGTGCTGTCAATGCTGGTTCTGGAGGCACTGTGCGGCCGCGACCGTACTTCGTTCCACTCCTTCAGCAGGTTCTTGGTCTCCCGCCTTCTACTGGGATTACTCCTCCCTTACTGTGTCCACCGCCTGACCAGTCGCAGTCGCAGTTACAGCCAGCCTCCCCACTGCCTGCTCCTTCTCCTTACACTGGACCGACAGGAGGTCTTGCGGAGCGTCGTGAGCCTGAGTCTCGTCCTGCGTCGCCTGTTCGCGCTGTTCGCACTGGTCCTCGTGTTCCACGTCCGCGTCCTCCTCCCGTCCCAGGCACGCACCAGATGGCACTTCGTCCTTCCTCTGTTCCACAGCGTGTCCCTCTGCCGTCTCCTCCTGCGTCCTCTCTTCCTGACGTTCCTGACCCGCCGTCAGACCTTGCTCGTGCTGCCAGTCCTACTGTCACACGTCTTCTAGCCACTGTTGTCACTGACCCTTCGTTTGAGTCCACTGCTGCGTCTGCCCTAGTTGCTGAGCTTGTTGACTTTGCTGCCGCCTGTCGCCTCGACTACGACGCTAGTCTTGTTGCTGAGTCTGAGTCTGCCTGTCCTCTGTCCGTCGGGGTCGAGTGTGCTCTTGGCACGGACGTCCTTGAGGACAGGCAGGAGGACTTTGAGTGTTTTGCAGCTGCTTTACCTCATCTCGTGTCCATGCTGATTGCACCTGAGGGAGACCCGGATGCACCAGACATCCCGACCCCGTGCTTACGCAGAGGCGATTGAGGGTCCCTACTCCTCTCAGTGGCAGACAACCATGGACGCAGAGATGGCTTCCTGGAAGTCCACAGGCACCTACGTCGACGAGGTTCCCCCACCTGGGGCGAACATCATCAGTGGCATGTGGATTTTCAGGGTGAAGCGGCCGCCAGGTTCTCCGCCTGTCTTCAAGGCGCGTTACGTTGCTCGAGGCTTCAGTCAGCGACAGGGAGTTGACTTCTTCCAGACCTTCTTCCCTACCCCAAAGATGACCACTCTTCGGGTGCTGCTGCACGTCGCCGCTCAGCGTGACTACGAGCTTCACTCTCTTGACTTCATCACTGCTTTTTTACAGGGCAGCCTGCACGAGGAGATCTGGCTGCGCCGCCCACCTGGCTTCACTGGGTCGTTTCGTGCAGGTACCCAGTGGAGCCTCCGGCGGCCAGTCTACGGTCTCCGCCAGGCGCCTCGCGAGTGGCACGACACACTGAGGACGACGCTTGCGGCTCTTGGGTTTGCTCCTTCCACTGCTGACCCGTCGCTGTTTCTACGCACCGACACTTCTCTTCTGCCGTTCTACATCCTCGTGTACGTCGACGACTTGGTCTTTGCCACTGCTGACACTGCTGGACTGGCCTTTGTGAAGTCGGAGCTGCAGAAGAGACACACGTGCACGGACCTGGGTGAGCTACGTAGCTATCTTGGCTTGCAGATCACCCGGGACAGAGCACAGCGCACCATTACCTTGACTCAGTCACACATGGTGCAGCATGTCCTTCAGCGCTTCGGCTTCACGTTCTCCTCGCCACAGTCCACTCCTCTGCCTACCGGTCACTCGCTCTCAGCTCTGCCTTCGGATGAGTTTGTAGAGCCGAGTGGCCCGTATCCAGAGCTTGTGGGCTGCCTCATGTACCTGATGACCTGCACTCGACCTGACCTTGCCTACCCTCTTAGCATCATGGCACGCTACGTTGCGCCCGGGAGACACCGACCAGAGCACATGGAGGCCGCTAAGAGGGTGATGCGCTAATTGTGCAGTACGTCGGGGATGGGGCTCGTGCTTGGAGGACGGGCTCGAGTTGTCCTCACTGGCCACGCAGACGCTTCTTCGGTTGACGACTTGGCTACGCAGCGGTCGTCACAGGGTTACACTTTCAGCCTTGGCTCCGGCTCTGTTTCGTGGCGGTCTACCCGCTCGTCTTCTGTTCTCAGTTCCAATTGTGAGGCTGAGATCTACGCAGGGGCCATGGCTGCACAGGAGTTACGCTGGCTCACCTACCTGCTGACCGACTTGGGAGAGCCGCCTCGTTCTCCTCCAGTTCTGTACGTCGACAACAAGGCCATGATTGCCTTGTGTCAGGAGCACAGAGTGGAGCACAGGACGAAGCACATCGCTCTGCGTTACTTCCTTGCTCGAGAGTTGCAGCAGCGTGGTCAGCTTCGTCTTGCTTACGTGGCCTCTCGGGCCAACACTGCTGATATCTTCACCAAGGCACTTCAGCCTTGTGATCATCAGCGTTTCTGTACTGTTCTAGGCCTTGTGCCTACTTGGTCTCACTTGCTCACTTCTTGACTTTGCTTGTACTGTGACCTATATACATATACCTGCATGCTTACACTTGCTAGGTTGTGATCACTGTACTGCTTGTTCTCCTTTATATAACTCTGCATGTAAACTGGCCTTGTGGCCATTTGTTTGTTCTCAGAATGCGTGGTGACTTCGTGATCCACCATGAGCTTGCTTTGCTTGTCTTGGCCGGTCTTGTGACCCCTTGTTCTCCCCCACTTTGCCTATGGGGGTGTGTCAAACTTATATGCAGCTTATTGTGTAGGCTATAGTGGGGTAGCCCATATGGGGTACAACCCAATTAGGGTTAGGTACTTGTACCCATCTTGCTGCTAGTTCATTCATCCTCGTTCGTACTTCTGACACTTTTGATTGACGCCGAGCCTCCAGCCGAAGCTAGGGGGCATCCTCGGGGTAACAACGAACTCATCTGCCCCCCTGATTGGTCTATGGTTTCATGACGAAGGTGCGCGAACATTTCTGCGAGTGGTAATGAACTCGCCAGCACTCAAAGTTAACCTCGGGGGCACTTGTGGGAAACATGAGGGTTACCTCGTGAGGGTGACCATGGGGTATCCCTCGATTTCAGAGTGAATTTTGCGTAGTGATTTTTGGGATGAGGGAGGCCACAGTCCATCTCGACCGTCGAGGGCAAGGATCCGTCGGTGCCGCAGAAGCGCCTTGAAAATCCATGGCCGCTAGGAGCAACTACCCGTTCTCCTGGCCGGCTCTTGCGCTGCTCCTGTCACCACGGCATCCTTCCCTGTCCACCCCCTGAGGGGTAATACACTCTAAAAAACGGGGAAGCTAGGAAAGTAACTCTGATACCAAGTGTTCTGATTTGTACTAAAACAGAGTGCGCGGAAGACTTTAAAAGGATGAATTACAGAATGACGATTGAATGAATAAAGCAAGCATTTATAGGGCGAATACGTGCTAGGCGAGAACCTCGTGACGTGCGAGGGTTGGATGTGTCGCGATTAGTGCGGGGCGACTCGGCAGTGGTTCGGGCCGAAATGTAGGCCGAACCGGTAATTGACGCGCAGTGTTCGGGGCTGTCCTCGCTAGGAGCAGCCTGTTTCGAATAGTGATTATTGAATCATCACTGTGCACTCCTTACCGCAGCAATCGAAACTTGCACTACCGAGGCTGAAGACGAAGAGGCGGAAATGACGCGAAGGGCCGTACGGTTACGAAAGGATTTGGACCGTCGGGCAGACAGCATCAGGCAGCAGCAGTGGCGAGGATTCTGCCCGGACAGTTTCGTAACTGTCTGGAGTCGCACGGTTGGATTTCGCTGTAATAAGGGAATGTACCCCTTAGAGTACATGGCTAGCTAGGTCGATTCATATTCCTTCCTGTTGCGATCAGAAGTTGATCGTGCCTAGGATCACCTCAGGAAGGTTCGCACACGATTGAGTAGTGGTGGTGGGCCCTTGACCTCAGTAGCAGAGTGAATAAAAAATACTTGAGATGATAAAAACATGCAAATACAGCACTATAAATAAGAGTACAAGGGAATACCAATCGACCTAGCTAGCCATGTACTCTAAGGGGTACATTCCCTTATTACAGCGAAATCCAACCGTGCGACTCCAGACAGTTATGAAATTGTCCGGGCAGAATCCTCGCCACTGCTGCTGCGTGATGCTGTCTGCCCGACGGTCCATATCCTTTTGTAACCTTACGACCCTTCGCGTCACTTCCGTCCTTTCGCCTTCATTCTCGGTAGTGCGTGCTTCGATTGCTGCGGTAAGGAGTGCACAGTGATACTTCAATAATCACTATTCGTAACACCCCCCTTCACTCCTGGCCGTAGCGAGTCTTGACCCGCTTGACTACTCCGCTGAGTTCGGAGCAGTGTTGGTACTGCTGACGTGACAGCTTCTTCGTGAGGAAGTCAGCTGCCATGTCACCCGTCGGGCAGTAGGTTAGGTCAACCTTGCCCTTGTCAACTTGGTCCTTGACGAAGAAGTACAGCAGCGCGATGTGTTTGGTGCGGTTGACGAATCCCGGCTTGTTCGCGATCCTGATCGCGCTCTGATTGTCGCAGTGCAGGCGAAAGTTCGCCGAGGCTGGAATTTTCGCCTCCTGCAGCAGCTCCTGAAGGTAGAGGCCTTCGCGAACGGCTGCTGTTGCTGCGATGAATTCAGCCTCCGCTGATGACAGGGCAACCAGCTCCTGCTTCTGTGAATTCCAGGAGATGGGGCCGCTGGGCTCGAGGCGGAAAAGGAAGCCTGTCCTGGACCGTCGATTGTCGGGGTCAGCGGCGTGATCAGCGTCCACGTAGCCGATGAGGTTGAAGGACGAGGTTGGGATGGTGGAGTAGCAGAGCCCAACATTGGGCGTGGAGATGAAGAACTGAAGTGCCCGCTGGAGATCTAGCAGATTCTCAGCCGTTGGTTTGCGAGAGTACTGAGCCAACTGGCTCGCGATGTAGGAGAGGTCGGGCCTGCAGGTAACAGATGCAAAGAGCAGGCATCCCAACTGCTGCTGGTAGGTGTGAAGCCCAGCAGGGGACATGGATTTGTTGTCAGGCTTGTGGTTGGGTCCTGGAGCGCGGTAAGGGGTGGAGAGTGGTGCAGGCGCAATGTGGAAGCGCTTGCTAAGCTCCTCTGCGTACTTGGCTGCTGAGAGATGAATGGATTCCGGCGAGTAGGAGATGTTGAGCCCCAGGAATTGCTTCACGTCATGGTTGCAGGTGATGTCGACGCGCCCTGCGAGGTTTTTCTCAAATTGCTCAAGCAACTCGTTGCTTGACCCTGTGTAGAGGAGGTCGTCGACGTAGACCGTGAGTAGGATGTATTCGCCGCAGAAATCACGGCGATATTTCCCAGGATCGTGAGGCAGTTGCTTAAACCCGATTTTGAGCAGGATGTTGTGCAGGTACTGCTGCCAGAGCCGTGGTGCCTGTTTGATCCCGTAAAGGGATTTTCGCAGCTGGCAGACACGTGGATCCCCTTCGCCGTATGCGTGCGGCTGCTCCACGTAGATCACTGCATCTACTAACGCGTACAGGAACGCGTTCTTCACGTCGGTTTGTCGGAGCGGGAGGTGTCGTGCTGCAGCGATGGCGAGGAGAATCCTGTAACCGGAGATGGCGGTGGTTGACAGCAGGTTGTGCATCCGCACGGCGTGGTGCATTGCGTAGGTCCAGTAGGTCGGCGGAAGCTTCGACTGCTTCATCAGCGCCCGCACCTTCGTCATGAGGGTGCGATTCGTGCGCTCGGCTACGCCCTGCTGCTGGTGCGCGTAGGGGAGGGAAATGTGGTGCTCGATCCCTTTCTGCGCGAGGTAATCCTGCAGCTCCTTGCTCCTGAACTCCGCCGCGCCGTCAGACTGCCAGATCTTCAAGTTCTCCCCAGATTGCCGCTGCGCGTGCGCCAGCCACAGGCGGAACACTTCGTATGCTCTGCTGCGCGCTTCCACGTTTACAACCTACACGTAGCGCGTTCCGGCGTCGACGAAGGTGAGTGTGTAGAGTTCGTCGTTGATGCCGCAGTGTCCCACGTTGAGGAAGTCGCTGTACACCTTCTCCAGTTTGGTGTAGCGATTGGTTCCGGGCTCTAGCAGGGGGAACGGCTGGTGGCTCAGCGCGGCTTCGGGGCAGACGGTGCAGTTGCGCGGATGTGTCGCTCCCCTTACTTCGGTGCCGTCAGGGCGCAGGAGTGCGCCAGGCGCAAACACGCCGGCCTCGATGCAGTTCTTCAATGTTACGCGCGAGGGGTGACCTAGGCGCTGGTGTGAGATGGCATCGTCGGCGCGGAATCCAGAGGTGCGCATGTAGTGCGCGGGTGCTTCTGCGGGATCCTCGTCAGGTGCTTGAGCAGGTGTCACCACTGCTTCTTCAGCTTCCTCTTCTCCGTTCGCCGTTATTAACATCAGCGTAAGAAATTTCCTGTCAAGAATGATAGAGAGGGGAATATTAGTTCCAGGGATGGTTCCCGGGAAGAAGGTTGGTTCGCGCGGCTCGGGGGCAGGCCCGTAGACGGTGCGTCGCGGAGTTGATGGCTCGTTCCCCCAGTCGATGGTGTCCCAAGGGTCACTTCCTGGCGGGATGTCGGGTTGGGGCAGTGCGGGTGCAGGGCGGCGCGGAGGACGACCAAGAGGAACAACAGGAGGTTCGGCCTCAATGTCCTCAATTTCTTCTTCTTCCCCCCTTTGGTCCTCGCGGAAAGCTCCCCAGCCGCTTGTTTTGCCGCCAGATGCGGCGCCCCATCCGCCGGTGTTGCCGCCGGTGACTGCTCCCCAGCCGCCAGTGTTGCCGCCAGTTGCGGCTCCCCACCCGCCAGTATCGCCGCCAGTATCGCTCGTGCCCCATTCGCCAGCGCTTCCCCACCCCCCTTCATTGGAGGCGCGCTCCTCTTCGCCCCATCCGCTCCAGGCGAATGTTCCGCGCAACTCGGCAAGGCCCTGTTGGCAAAGTTCTTCCACTTCGCGGCGCGCCAGTTCCTCCTCTTGCGCTACGGTAAGCTTCTTCGTAGAGTCGCGCTGGTGAGCGTAGATCTCCAGGAATTTCTCCTGCGTGTAGGGTCGAGGATTTCTTTCCGCATCGAAGGTGCCGACACCAACGCCGCGCAGCATTCCTCGAAGATGTTGTGATGCAGGTCCGGGGAGAGGAGTTTCCTCCGTTCCGAAAACGATGCGCGTGGCTGTCTTGAGCTCCAGGTGAGACAGCCCTTCTTCAGGCGGTGCTTCTCGCTCTGCTTCGGCGATGGCGGCAAGGCCACGGCCGGCGATCGCGCTCGTCGAGGCTGTGGGCGTATGGCAGTCTCTGTAGATGCCGTCGGGGTCGGGGTCATGCAGCGCCGTTTCGCGCGGGTGAGCGTGATGAGGCACCCACGGTCTTCCGTCAGGGTGCTTCCAGTCACGGTGATGCATGTGTTCGAAACGCAGGGGAACGAGATCGATGAGCTCCTTAGAGTCACCGCTGCAGTCGGGAATGCTGAAGTCGAGGATATAAACTCCGTTTTCGGAGTGCGCTCGCCCGATCTGCTTGCGCGATTTGTCCGGCATCGTGAAGTGAAGCAAAATGTCACGTGTCTCGGGGTCGGTGCTGAGGTCGACCCCGCAATCCATGAGCTGCGCCGCCGAGAGGAGAATAAAACGCAGATTCTGCACGATCAGCACATCGTTCAGCGTGATGTGCGTCCTGCTCCCGCGGGCCTTGAGCACAACGATGCCTTGCGCGTTTGCGCGCAGGCGCGTGTTGTTCGCCACAGTGACGTAGGTGACGGCGGGGGTGGCGACGGCGTTGGATATGTAACGCTCGGAGCCCGCCATGTGCTGCCCACAGCAGCTATCCAGGTACCACGTGTTGTAGCGCCTGTTGTCGTTACGTGCGAGCAGCGCCAGTCGCGGAGTAACGATGTGTGGTGTGTCAACCTTTAGGAATTGTTCGCGCGCGATCCAATCAATCGGTGCCACCCTGTTGAAATATATTTCTTATATAAACTGCTTGTAGCGGTAGTTAGTGTAGTGTTACATTGTTTGGTGGTGCACCTTGCTTGCTTTGCCTATATCCTTGTACCTTCTCTCTTTATTGAACACCTTTTCTCCTTTGCAACTCTCTCGACATTCCTCTTGAACCCAAAACCTAAGCTACTAAGCTACCATAGCCATGGCTCCTAAGCCTAGGTGTCCTTAGTATCTTGACACACCCTCGTATCGGGTACGTGTGGGGGGCTCTCGAGCAGCGGGACTGGCAGATTCCATTCCTGGTTGTCGTCGTCGGTGAAATCGTGGCGTGTGCTGAACGGATTGTTGTTCGAAAACTCTCCGATTGGGTGACGTGCTTCCTCCGGTGATGGTGAGCGCGCACGGGGACGACGGGATCCGCTCGTCATTGTCATGTTGCCCATGACGTTGCGAACGGGCGCAGTTGGTGACTGCTGCTGCTGGTGCTGAATCGTTGGATTCAGGTTGCGCGGTGGGGGTTGATGCCCCTGGGCAGGACGCGTGTCATTCCTTGCGTCTTGTCGTCCGGACTAGTTGCTCGGATTGGTCTGACGAGGGCGAGACCGATGTTTGCATCGATCTGCCAGGTGCCCGAAGTTTATGCAAATTTTGCAGTAAAGGCGCCGCGGCCGTCGCTCCTCCGTGTTGTCGGCGTAGAAGGCGAGGCGTTCCCTGTCTCGTCACGGCGCTGGTCGCTGCTGGTCCATATCCCGTTGTTCGACGAGGAGGGCGGCGCATAGGGCGGCCTCCGAGATGACCCCCTGCTGTCGGAGAAGCGCCTTGCAGGGCCCCCACTCTGGGCCGAGCCCTTGAAGCACGATGTTTACGAATATCTCCTCAGAGATCGTGCTTCCCAACTTCGCGATTTGATCGCGTAAGCTCCGACAGCGGTTGATGTAGCTGTTGGCCTTCTCCCCTGGTGCCATTCTTGTATCCAGTAGCTGCTGGAGTAGGCGGCTCGACGAAACCGAATCCTTCGGTTGGTAAACGCCGTTCAGGTGGCGCCAAGCGTCGAGGGCTGGAGCAGGTGTTGTCTTGTATGAGCGAATGCTCAATTGCTCCACCGGCGACATATTTCGCAGAAGAACTCCGTACGCCATCAGGGACTCGTTGTAGTACCTTGCCTTGGCGTCGTCGGTGTCTTCAGCGGGTCCCGAGTAGCTCCCGTCGAAATAGTGGAAGATCTGCGCGTTTTGCAGCAGCAGCTCCAGCTCGAAGCTCCACGTATAGAAGTCTCTGCCGTCAAAGCACACACTTGTCTTTATTTTTTATATACTCAAAAACCTTGATTGCGCAGAGAGAATTGCCTCTTCGCTGGGACGGGGAGTTTTGGGAGTTGAGCCATTGGTGTCGAGGGAGAAGGTATGCGGGGCGGTATTGTGGCTGTTGCGATCGGAAGTTGATCGTCCCTAGGATCACCTCAGGAAGGTTCGCATACAACTGAGTAGTGGTGGTGGGCTCGTGACCTCAATAGCAGAGTGAATTTAAATGCTTGAGATAATTAAAAACATGCAAATACAGCACTATAAATAAGATTACAAGGAAATACCAATCGACCTAGCTAGCCATGTACTCTAAGGGGTACATTCCCTTATTCCCTTATAAGAATCCTTGCCACTGCTGCTGCCTGATGCTGTCTGCCCGACGGTCTAGATGCCTTCGTAACCGTGCGACCCTTTGCCTCTCTTCCGCCCTTTCGCCTTCATTCTCGGTAGTGCGTGCTTCGATTGCTGCGGTGAGGAGTGCACAGTAGTGTTTCAATAATCACTATTCGTAACACCCCCCTTCACTCCTGGCCGTAGCGAGTCTTGACCCGTTTGACTACCCCGCTGAGTTCGGAGCAGTGCTGATGCTGCTGACGTGACAGCTTCTTCGTGAGGAAGTCAGCTGCCATGTCACCCGTAGGGCAGAAGGTGAGGTCAACCTTGCCCTTGTCAACTTCGTCCTTGACGAAGAAGTACCGCAGCACGATGTGTTTGGTGCGGTTGACGAATCCCGGCTTGTTCGCGATCCTGATCGCGCTCTGATTGTCGCAGTGCAGGCGAAAGTTCGCCGAGGCTGGAATTTTCGCCTCCTGCAGCAGCTCCTGAAGGTAGAGGCCTTCGCGAACGGCTGCTGTTGCTGCGATGAATTCAGCTTCCGCTGATGACAGGGCAACCAGCTCCTGCTTCTGTGAATTCCAGGAGATGGGGCCGCTGGGCTCGAGGCGGAAAAGGAAGCCTGTCCTGGACCGTCGATTGTCGGGGTCAGCGGCGTGATCAGCGTCCACGTAGCCGATGAGGTTGAAGGACGAGGTTGGGATGGTTGAGTAGCAGAGCCCAACATTGGGCGTGGAAATGAAGAACTGAAGTGCCCGCTGGAGATCTAGCAGATTCTCAGCCGTTGGTTTGCGAGAGTACTGAGCCAGCTGGCTCGCGATGTAGGAGAGGTCGGGCCTGCAGGTAACAGATGCGAAGAGCAGGCATCCCAACTGCTGCTGGTAGGTGTGAAGCCCAGCAGGGGACAGGGCTTAGTTGTCAGGCTTGTGGTTGGGTCCTGGAGTGTGGTAAGGGGTGGAGAGTGGTGCAGGCGCAATGTTGAAGCGCTTGCTAAGCTCCTCTGCGTACTTGGCTGCTGAGAGATGAATGACTTCCGGCGAGTAGGTGATGTTGAGCCCGAGGAACTGCTTCACGTCATGGTTGCAGGTGATGTCGACGCGCCCTGCGAGGTTTTTCTCGAATTGTTCAAGCAACTCGTTGCTTGACCCTGTGTAGAGGAGGTCGTCGACGTAGACCGTGAGTAGGATGTATTCGCCGCGGAAATCGCGGCGATACATCCCAGGATCGTGAGGCAACTGCTTGAACCCGATTTCAAGCAGTATGTTGTGCAGGTACTACTGCCAGAGTCTCGGCGCCTGTTTGACAGCTGGCAGACACGCGAATCCCCTTCGCCGTATGTGTGCGGCTGCTCCACGTAGATCACTGCATCTACTAACGCGTACAGGAACGCGTTCTTCACATCGATTTGTCGGAGCGGGAGGTGTCGTGCTGCAGCGATGGCGAGGAGAATTCTGACGAAGGTGTGGCGGCTGACTGGTGCAAATGTCTGATCGAAGTCAATGCCGTGCCTCTGATCGTAGCCGCGCACTACCCAACGCGCCTTGAATCGCTTGAGGTGGCGGTGTGGAGCCCGAGAAGTTGAAGTCCAGAGATGGTGCTGTCGTGGCGGTGCTGCGGGATGACTTCCTGCACATCGTCATCGTCGCTTTCTGGTTCAGATGGTGCTGGTGGTGCTGCTGCGTCTCCGCCGCTTCCGCCTCTGCTTCCGCTTCCACTTCCGCTTCCGCCTGATGCGCCTGCTCCTCCTCCAGGAGAATCGTCGTCGTCGTTGCAATCGCCTCTCGTGAACTCGCCTCTGGGGTCCTGCTCCAGAATTGCTGCTGCGGCTTCGTCCTCAGGTGAGGCGTAGCTGTGGCCGTCGTTGGCGTAGACGCGGTTCGCCTTCGCCTGCTCGTCTTCGCGGAATTGCCGAAGGAAGAGCCGCTCGTAGAAGATGACGTCGCACGCGTGCTTAATTTTCTGGCTCAAAAGGTCCAGAATGAGCCATGCCTTGTGCTCGTGGCTGATGCCGAGGTGGATCCCCCAGCGCGCGCGGCTAGCAAACTTCCCGATAGTTGATGTCGGCGGCCGGTACTGCACCATGCATCCCCACACGCGGAGCATGGATGTGTCGCCCTTCCTCCCCGTCCACTTCACATGCGGTGAGGAGTTGCCGGTGATCGCGGTGGTTGACAGCAGGTTGTGCACCCGCACGGCGTGGTGCATTGCGTAGGTCCAGTAGGTCGGCGGAAGCTTCGACTGCTTCATCAGCGCCCGCACCTTTGTCATGAGGGTGCGATTCGTGCGCTTGGCTACGCCCTGCTGCTGGTGCGCGTAGGGGAGGGAGATGTGGTGCTCGATTCCCTTCTGCGCGAGGTAATCCTGCAGCTCCTTGCTCCTGAACTCCGCCGCGCCGTCGGACTGCCAGATCTTCAACTTTTCCCCAGATTGCCACTGCGCGTGCGCCAGCCACAGGCGGAATGCTTCGTACGCTCGGCTGCGCGCTTCCACGTTTACGACCCACACGTGGCGCGTTCCGGCGTCGACGAAGGTGAGCGTGTAGAGTTCGTCGTTGATGTCGCAGTGTCCCACGTTGAGGAAGTCGCTGTACACCTTCTCCAGTTTGGTGTAGCGGTTGGTTCCTGGCTCTAGCAGGGGAAACGGCTGGTGGCTCAGCGCGGCTTCGGGGCAGACGGTGCAGTTGCACGGATGTATCGCGCCCTTTACTTCGGTGCCATCAGGGCGCAGGAGTGTGCCAGGCGCGAATACGCCGGCCTCGATGCAGTTCTTCAGAGTCACACGCGAGGGTTGACCTAGGCGCTGGTGTGAAAGTAAAAGCGAGGAATGAATGAACTAGCAAGCAGGTAGGTACAAGTAGGAAAACCTAGAGGTGTTGTACCCCATATGAACTACCCCACTACAGCCTACACAGACTATGGCATATAAGTTTGACACACCCCCATAGGCAAAGTGGGGGAGAACAAGAGGTCACAAGACCAGTCAAGAAAGGCAAAGCAAGCTCAGGGTGGATCACGACGTCACCACGCATTCTGAGCACAAGCAAATGGCCACAAGGCCAGTTCACATGCAGAGTTATATAAAGGAGAACAAGCAATACAGTGATCACAACCTAGCAAGTGTAAGCATGCATGTATATGTATAGAGATCACAGTACAAGCAGAGTCAAGAAGTAAGCAAGTGAGGCCCAGTGGGCACAAGGCCTAGAACAGTACAGAAACGCTGATGATCACAAGGCTGAAGTGCCTTGGTAAAGACATCAGCAGTGTTGGCCCGACTGGCCACGTAAGCAAGACGAAGCTGACCACGCTGCTGCAACTCTCGAGCAAGGAAGTAGCGCAGAGCAATGTGCTTCGTCCTGTGCTCCAGTCTGTGCTCCTGACACAAGGCAATCATGGCCTTGTTGTCGACGTACAGCACTGGAGGAGAACGAGGCGGCTCTCCCAGGTCGGTCAGCAGGTAGGTGAACCAGAGTAACTCCTGTGCAGCCATGTCCCCTGCGTAGATCTCAGCCTCACAACTGGAGCTGAGAACAGAAGACGAGCGGGTAGACCGCCAAGAAACAGAGCCGGAGCCAAGACTGAAGGTGTAACCCTGTGACGACCGCTGTGTAGCCAAGTCGTCAGCCCAGGAAGCGTCTGCGTGACCAGTGAGGACAACTCGAGCCCGTCCTCCAAGCACGAGCCCCATGCCCGACGTACTGCACAAGTAGCGCAACGCCCTCTTAGCGGCATCCATGTGCTCCTTCCGGTGTCTCCCAGGAGCGACATAGCGTGCTAGAATGCTAAGAGGGTAGGCAAGGTCAGGTCGAGTGCAGGTCATCAGGTACATGAGGCAGCCCACAAGTTCTGGGTACGGACCACTCGGCTCTACGGACTCGTCCGAAGGTGGAGCTGAGAGCGAGTGGCGAGTAGGCAGAGGAGTGTGCTGCGGCGAGGAGTACGTGAAGCCGAAGCGCTGAAGGACCTGCTGCACCATGTGTGACTGAGTCAAGGTAATGGTGCGCTGTGCTCTGTCCCGGGTGATCCGCAAGCCAAGATAGCTGCTCAGCTCACCCAGGTCTGTGCACGTGTGTCTCTTCTGCAGCTCCGGCTTCACGTGGGCGAGTCCCTCAGTGTCAGCAGTAGCAAAGACCAAGTGGTCGACGTACACGAGAACGAAGAACGGCGGCAGAGAGGTGTCGGTGCGTAGAAACAGCGACGGGTCAGCAGTGGAAGGAGCAAACCCAAGGGCCGCAAGAGTCGTCCTCAGTGTGTCGTGCCACTCACGGGGCGCCTGGCGGAGACCGTAGATTGGCCGTCGGAGGCTCCACTGGGTACCAGCAGGAAACGACCCAGTGAAGCCAGGTGGGCGGCGCAGCCAGATCTCCTCGTGCAGGCTGCCCTGTAGGAAAGCAGTGCTGAAGTCAAGAGAGTGAAGCTCGTAGTCACGCTGAGCGGCGACGTGCAGCAGAACCTGAAGAGTGGTCATCTTCGGGGTAGGGGAGAAGGTCTGGAAGAAATCAACTCCCTCTCGCTGACTGAAGCCTCGTGCAACGTAACGCGCCTTGAAGACAGGCGGAGAACCCGGCGGCCGCTTCACCCTGAAAATCCACATGCCACTGACAATGTTCGCCCCAGGTGGGGGAACCTCGTCGACGTAGGTGCCTGTGGACTTCCAGGAAGCCATCTCTGCGTCCATGGCTGTCGGCCACTGAGAGGAGTAGGGACCCTCTATCGCCTCTGCGTAAGAGCACGGGGTCGGGATGTCTGGAGCATCCGGGTCTCCCTCAGATGCAAGCAGCATGGACACGAGATGAGGTAAAGCAGCGGCAAAGCACTCAAACTCCTCTTGTCTGTCCTCAAGGACGTCCGTGCCAAGAGCACACTCACCCCCGACGAAGGACAGACAGACTCAGACTCAGACTCAGCAACAAGACTAGCGGCGTAGTCTAGACGACAGGCGGCAGCAAAGTCAACAAGCTCAGCAACTAGAGCAGACGCAGCAGTGGACTCAAACGAAGGGTCAGTGACAACCGTGGCCAGGAAACGCGTGACAGTAGGACTAGCAGCACGAAGGGAGTCAGACTCCGGGTCCGGACTGTCAGCAAGGGAGGACGCAGGAGGAGACGGTAGAGGGACACGCTGCGGAGCAGTGGAAGGACGAAGGGCCATCAGGTGTGTGCCGGGGACAGCAAGAGGACGCTGACGCGGAACACGACGACCAGTATGGACAGCGCGAACAGGCGACGCAGGACGAGACCCAGGCGACGCAGGACGAGACTCAGGTGACGCAGGACGAGACTCAGGCTCACGACGCTCCGTAAGACCTCTAGTCGGCCCAGAGTAAGGAGAGGGACCAGGCAGTGGAGAGGCTGGCTGTTATTGCGACCGCGACTGGTCAGGCTGTGGACTCAGTAAGGGAGGAGTAGGACCAGTAGAAGACGGGAGGCCAAGAACCTGCTGAAGGAGCGGAACGTAGTACGGCCGCGGTCGCGCAGCGCCTCCAGAAACAGCAGAGACAGCACCAGTACCCCCAGCTCCAGGGTCTCCAGCTCCAACTCCTGCAGCACCACCAGCTCCAACACCTCCAGCAGCTCCAGCACCTCCAGCAGCTCCAGCTCCAGTAGCACCTCCAGCAGTAACAGCTCCAGTACCTCCAGCTCCACCTCCTGCAGTACCACCAGTCCCAGCAGCTCCAGTACCTCCAGTACGAGTACCTCCGAGACCAGCGGCTCCAGCACCTCCAGCAGCTCCAGCACCAACAGTACCTCCAGCAGCTCCAGCAGCTCCAGCTCCTCCAGCACCAGCAGTACCTCCAGCAGCTCCAGCTCCAGCAGCACCTCGCTCGAGTCTCCAGCGGCGAGCAAACCACTCGCGCAGCTCCGGTAGAGAGAGAGGCTCCCGCCGAGACGAGGCACCTGCAGGAACTCCAGCAGACTCAGCACCCCCAGTCTCAGCAACCGCAGGCTCAGCACCCTCAGTCTCAGCACCCCCAGGCACAGCACCCCCAGACTCAGCACCCCCAGGCTCAGCACCCCCAGACTCCGCACCCTCATACCCAGCAACCCCAGGCTCAGCACTCCCAGGCTCCACACGCTCAGGCTCAGCACCCACAGGCTCCGCACGCTGAGGCTCAGCACCCCCAGTAGCACCACCCCCAGTAGCAGCACCAGAGTCAACCGCTACCTCGACAGGCTCGACAGCGTCTACCTGGGACACACCTGAGGGAGCAGGACCCTGAGGGGGGAGGGGGTCTACCGGAGGAGGACCTGGTGCAAGGAAGAGCGGCGGGGGGGGGAGAGAAGCAGTGCGGTAGGGGAAGAGACGGTAAAAGGGAACCGACTCGTCGAACGTGACGTCCTGAGAGGGCAGGACACGGCGCGAGGTGGGGTGGTAAAACTGCCAGCCAGGCGCGTCAGGGACAAAGCCAAGGAAGACGCAGGGAATAGCACGGGCGGAGAGCTTATCCGCGGACGTATCGCGGACAAAGGCACGAGAACCCCAGACCCGAAACACTGACGCATCGCCAACCTTCCCCGTCCAACGCAGCGTATCGGACCGCAAACGGCCACAGAAAATGGGGGGCAGCCGCATGGACCATGGAGGTACGAGCGACCTCCATGACTAAGCCAATGCGGCGCTCAGCAACCCCATTCTGTTGCGGTGAGGCCGGGAGCGTGAACGTCTGGCGAATGCCCTCCCCACGACAAAAGTCCCGCAGAAAGTCAGAGGCAAACTCACCACCTCTGTCAGAGTGCAGACGCAGGACGGGAAAGTCCGTCTCGAACCGCTCGCGGAGCTGGAGACGGGCAGCGCGGATCCAAGGGATCAAAACATCAGGGACCTCACCCTTGGTGCGCAAGGGGAAGACCGTGGTGTAACGCGTGTAGTCGTCCACGACCAGCAAAAAGTACCGCTCGCGGTCCTGTCCACGGACGTGGGCTGGGCCCCACACGTCCATGTGCAGGGTCTGCAGGGGAGCAGTCGTCGGGGGGAACGAGGAGTGAGGAGCGGCGCGCTGCCGCCCCTCGACACAGGGAAGGCAGGGAGGGGCAGGCGAGGGTGGAAGAGGGGGCAGAGTCTCTGGAAGTCCAGAGACAAGGAGACGTCGGTGCATGCCACGAAGGCGCTGCACCAAGGGGTGACCAAGACGGTGGTGCCAAAGGACAGTCTGGTGCGACAAAGCGCGACACGAGCAGGGGGGCGCTAGCTGACCTGACGCAAACGCAGACGCAGACGCAGCTACCTGAGAGGACACAGTGGTCAGTGTGTACAGACTCGAGCCAGGCGCTCGGGTGAACGTGGCCAGGTGCCGACCAGTCCGGGAGCACGTACAGTGGGTCACACGCTGACCTCCAGGGGTGAACTGGTCAACCCACACATCCTGGAGGTCAGATCCACTCACCAATTTCGTAGAGAACGAGGGGAGGTGGAGACCCGACAGTGAGCCAGACGGGACAGCCGGACACGGAAGGACCGTGGAAGAGTGTGCAAGGACGGGGCCCCCAGAGGGGTCCGACAAGGAGACTGCAACTGGCCGACTGAGCGGCGTGAGTGTGGTGCTGTCGCGAAAGAAGGAGCGGGAAGCACCTGACTCAAGTGTGAAGGTGTGCAAGGCCTCAGCAGGCGCAGTACCAGAGAGAGCAGACTCACCAGCACCTGGAGTAGCAGACTCACTAGCACCTAGAGCAGCAGCCTCACCAGCACCTAGAGCAGTAGACTCTATACCTGGGTCGGGCGGCACACACAGGTAACAGTCACCCTCAGCACTAGTAGACACAGCATACATGGCAGCAAGGATAGCATCAAAGTCTAGAGCAAAGATATCAACATTCTGCCTAAGCAGATCAGCCCAGCTAGGGAGCTCAGGAGCGTCAGGAAAGTGCGCGCGCCAGGCGTCAGACAGGCGACTGAAACAGCGCTGCGACGTGTGTGGCCCTCCGCACGTCTCCCCACAGCGACTGCCGGTGCGGAGAACGTAAGAGCAGGGACCAGCACCCCCAGACCTCCCACGCCCAGCGTACCACTCACGAAGCTGCTGAGGCGACGGGGTCTCACGGGAAAGCTGCTGGCGCTGGCGACCGCCGAAGCCTCCACGCTGCGCAGCTCCACCCCGACCAGCACCACCGCCGCCGCCACCTCCAGCTCCGCTGCCACTGCCTCCACCACCGCTACCGCTGCCTCCACCACCGCTGCCGCTGCCTCCACCACCTCCACCGCCACCACCGACACCCCCACCCCCGCCACCACCCTTGCCTCCACCCCCACCCCCTCCACCGCCACCACCGCCACCACCGCCGCCCCCGCCGTCCCCTCCACCACCCTTGCCCCCCTTGCCCTTGCCGCTGCGGCGCCTCTCACTAGGAGCAGACGCAGCCCCGACCTGCTCGGTGCCAACGAGGTCGACAGCAGCAGCAGAAGCAACAGAGGGCAGAAGGGGAACGGGGGAACACCCCTCAAAGAAGGGGGCGCGAGGGTCGCCGCGAGAAGCACCTACAGCAACTATACTCTTCTCAGCTGCAGTGAGGCGCTCCTCCAGCAGGTCAACGGTGAGCTCGGTGGGGCAAAGGGAGAGAAAGTGGTCCCTGACTGAGCAAAGGGAGTCAGGGAGACGGGTGACTAGGTAGAACAGGGTGATGTACATGGGGGGGGGTTCTTGGCGCAGAACTCGGAGGGAAGGGCAGCGCGGTAGCGGGCATCACTAGTGCGGAGGTGGGTAATGAGGTCAGCGACTGTAGCAAAGGCGGCCAGGTCAGGGAACAGGTACGGTAGCATGAGGCGGCTGAGAGTAGCAGTGGCAGGGGAGGAGTAGCGCGCTACAACAGCGTCATACAGAGACTTAGCAGTCTTGTACTGACCAAAGTGCGCGCGCTCAGCAGAAGGCAGGTGACTACGAACAGCAAAAGCGAGCAACAGCGTCACGAGTAGTCCACTGCGAGCGAACTGTACTGTCAGCATCGGCAGCAGGTGCGGTAGAGGCGCCGGACGTGCGATCAAAAAGAGAGACTCCGACCTTAGAATCGCACTGAAGAAACAGCTGCAGATCATCTAACCAGACATTGAAGTCAACTGCACGACCCTCAGCATCGAAGGTAAGAACCGTAGGGCTAGCCATGGCGGCACTAGCAGCAGTGGCAGCAGTAGCAGCAGTAGCAGCAGAAGCAGCAGTAGCAGCAGGAGCAGCGCGGGCACAGCAGCGTGGCTCAGTAGGGCAGTGCGGCGCGGCTCGATATGGGCGGCGCGGCTCGGCTGGGCGGCGCGGCTCGGCGAAGCGGCGCGGCTCAGCTGGGCGACGCGGCTCGGCCGGCAGGCGGCGCGGGTAGCGCGCGTAGGGCAGGTGCTCACCAGGGGAGGGCAGGGCAGGCACGACGGCGGGGCCGCACCGGCGGCGACGGCGGCGGCCGCGACGGTGAGGCCGCGACGGCGGCTGCAGGTAAGGGGCCGCGACGTGGGGCGGCAGGGCAGGGCCGCTACGGGCGGCTGAGGAAGGCCGCGACGTGGGGTGGCAGGGCAGGGCCGCGACGAAGGGTGGCAGGGCAGGGCCGCGACGGGCGGCAAAGCAGGGCCGCGACGGGCGGCGGGTCAGGCCGCGATGGGCGGCGACAAGGCAGGGCCGCGACGGGCGGCTAGGTCAGGGCCGTGGCGGGCCGTTAGGGCAGGGTCGCGACAGGCGACAGCAGGGCAGGGCGCGCGACGGCGCAGGTGAGGCAGGCGCGACAGCGCGCTTCGGGCAAGTAGGGAAAATTTCGTGGTGGGCCCTTAAAAAAATCGTTCCCACTAGGGAACCTGCTCTGAAACCATGTGAAAGTAAAAGCGAGGAATGAATGAACTAGCAAGCAGGTGGGTACAAGTAGGAAAACCTAGAAGTGTTGTACCCCATATGAACTACCCCACTACAGCCTACACAGACTATGGCATATAAGTTTGACAGCTGGTGCCAGATGGCATCGTCAGCGCGGAATCCGGAGGTGCGCATGTAGCGCGCGAGTGCTTCTGCGGGATCCTCATCAGGTGCTTGAGTAGGTGTCGCCGCTGCTTCTTCTGCTTCTTCTTCTCCATTCGCCGTCGTTAACATTAGCGCGAGGAATTCCCTGTCAAGAATAACAGAGAGGGGGATATTGGTTCCAGGGATGGTTCCCGGGAAGAATGTTGGTTCGCGCGGCTCGGGGGCAGGCCCGTAGACGGTGCGTCGCGTGGTTGACGGCTCGTTCCCCCAATCGATGGTGTCCCAAGGGTCACTTCCTGGCGGGATGTCAGGTGGGGGCAGTGCGGGTGCAGGGCGGCACGGAGGACGACCAAGAGGAACAACAGGAGGTTCGGCCTCAATGGCCTCCTCAATTTCTTCTTCTTCCCCCCTTTGGTCCTCGCGGAAGGCTCCCCAGCCACTCGTCTCGCCGCCAGATGCGGCGCCCCATCCGCCGATGTTGCCGCCGGTGTCTGCTCCCCATCCGCCGGTGTTGCCGCCGGTGACTGCTCCCCATCCTCCAGTGGCGCCGCCGGTTGCGGCTCCCCATCCGCCGGTATCGCCACCAGTGTCGCTCGTGCCCCATCCGCCAGCGCTTCCCCACCCCCCTTCATTGGAGGCGCTCTCTTCTTCGCCCCATCCGCTCCAGGCGAATGTTCCGCGTGACTCCGCAAGGCTCCGTTGGCGAAGTTCTTCCGCTTCGCGGCGCGCCAGTTCCTCCTCTTGTGCGACGGTGAGCTTCTTCGTAGAGTCGCGCTGGTGAGAGTAGATCTCCAGGAATTTCTCCTGCGTGTAGGGTCGCGGGTTTCCTTCCGCATCGAAGGTCCCGACGCCAATGCCGCGCAGCATTCCGCGAAGGTGTTGTGATGCAGGTCCTGGGAGAGGAGTTTCCTCCGTTCCGAAAATGATGCGCGTAGCTGTCTCGAGCTCCAGGTGAGACAGCCCTTCTTCAGGCGGTGCTTCCCGCTCTGCTTCGGCGATGGCGGCAAGGCCACGGCCGGCGATCGCGCTCGTCGAGGCTGTGGGCGTATGGCAATCTCTGCAGATGCCGTCGGGGTCGGGGTCATGTAGCGCCGTTTCGCGCGGGTGTGGATGATGCGGCACCCATGGGCGCCCATCAGGATGCTTCAAGTCGCGGTGATGCATGTGTTCGAAACGCAGGGGAACGAGATCGATGAGCTCCTTGTCAAACATTATACATGTTCATATTGTGTAGGCTATAGTGGGTTTAGCCTTAGGGGGTACAACATTGCTAGGGTTTCCTACTTGTATCACCCTGCTGCCTAGTTTCATCCATTCTCGTTCACTTCTAGTTTCTAACATGGTATCCGACGCCTAGTTTCCATCTGCTGCAGTCGGGAATGCTGAAGTCGAGGATGTAAACTCCGTTTTCGGAGTGCGCTCGCCCGATCTGCTTACGTGATTTGTCCGGCATCGTGAAGTGAAGCAGAATGTCACGTGTCTCGGGGTCGGTGCTGAGGTCGACCCCGCAATCCATGAGCTGCGCCGCCGAAAGGAGGTTAAAACGCAGATTTTGCACGATCAGAATGTCGTTCAGCATGATTTGCGTCCTGCTCCCGCGGGCTGAGAGCACTACGATGCCTTGCGCGCTTGCGCGCAGCCGCGTGTTGTTCGCCACGGTGACATAGGTGACGGCGGGGGTGGCGACGGCGTTGGATATGTAACGCTCGGAGCCCACCATGTGCTGCCCACAGCAGCTGTCCAGGTACCACGTGTTGTAGCGCCTGTTGTCGTTACGGGCGAGCAGCGCCAGTCGCGGAGTAACGATGTGTGGTGTGTCAACTTTTAGGAATTGTTCGCGCGCGATCCAGTCGATCGGTGCCGCCCTTGTATCAGGTACGTGTGGGGGGCTCTCAAGCAGCGGGACTGGCAGGTTCCAGTCCTGGTTATCGTCGTCAGTAAAATCGTGGCGCGTGCTGAACGGATTGTTGTTCGAAAACGCTCCAGTTGGGTGACGTGCTTCCTCCGGTGATGCTGAGCGCGCACGGGGACGACGAGATCCGCTCGTCATTGTCATGTTGCCCATGACGTTGCGAGCGGGAGCAGTTGGTGGCTGCTGCTGCTGATGCTGAATCGTTGGATTCGGGTTGCGCGGTGGGGGTTGATGCCCCTGGGCAGGACGCGCGTCATTCCTTGCGTCTTGTCGTCCGGACCAGTTGCTCGGATTGGTCTGACGAGGGCGAGATCGATGTTTGCATCGATCTGCCAGGTGCCCGAAGTTTCTGCAAATCTTGCAGTAAAGGCGCCGCGGCCGTCGCTCTTCCGTGTTGTCGGCGTAGAAGGCGAGGCGTTCCCTGTCTCGTCGCGGCGCTGGTCGCTGCTGGTCCATATCCCGTTGTTCGACGAGAAGGGCGGCGCAGAGGGCGGCCTCCGAGATGACCCCCTGCTGTCGGAGAAGCGCCTTGCAGGGCCGCCACTCTGGGCTGAGCCCTTGAAGCACAATGTTCACGAATATCTCCTCAGAGATCGTGCTTCCCAACTTCGCGATTTGATCGCGTAAGCTCCGACAGCGGTTAATGTAACTGTTGGCCTTCTCCCCTGGTGCCATTCTTGTCTCCAGTAGCTGCTGGAGTAGGCGGCTCGACGAAACCGAGTCCTTTGGTTGGTAGACGCCGTTCAGGTGGCGCCAAGCGTCGAGGGCTGGAGCAGGCGTTGTCTTGTATGAGCGAATGCTCAATTGCTCCGCCGGCGACATGTTTCGCAGAAGAACTCCGTACGCCATCAGGGACTCGTTGTAGTACCGTGCCTTGGCGTCGTCGGTGTCTTCAGCGGGTCCCGAGTAGCTCCCGTCGAAATAATGGAAGATCTGCGCGTTTTGCAGCAGTAGCTCCAGCTCGAAGCTCCACGTATAGAAGTCTCTGCCGTCAAAGCACACACTTGTCTTTATTTTTGATATGCTCAAAAACCTTGATTGCGCAGAGAGAATTGCCTCTTCGCTGGGACGGGGAGTTTTGGGAGTTGAGCCATTGGTGTTGAGGGAGAAGGTATGCGGGGCGGTGTTGTGGCCGTTCGAGGCCGGTTGAGAGGGTTGGGAAGAAGTTCCCGCGTCGCCGTTCCGCAATGTCTGGAGTTGTTGCTCCAGGCTGGTGAGTCGCTGAAGCATCTGTGCGAGGGCGGTGGTTCCGATCGTCGTTGTTTCCTCGCTTGTCGCAGCCGGGTTGGTCTGCGCTTCAGCCGTCAGATTCGTCTAACCACCGGATCCTCCGGCCATTCTCACGCGTGAGCGTGTGCCGGACGCCACTTTCCGTTCGCCAAAGATTTTGGTGGTGGCGATGCGAAGGATTCCTGAGTCGCTCTCATACCATGTTGCGATCGGAAGTTGATCGTCCCTAGGATCACCTCAGGAAGGTTCGCATACAACTGAGTAGTGGTGGTGGGCCCTTGACCTCAATAGCAGAGTGAATGTAAATGCTTGAGATAATTAAAAACATGCAAATACAGCACTATAAATAAGATTACAAGGGAATACCAATCGACCTAGCTAGCCATGTACTCTAAGGGGTACATTCCCTTATTACAGCGAAATCCAACCGTGCGACTCCAGACAGTTACGAAACTGTCAGGGCAGAATCCTTGCCACTGCTGCTGCCTGATGCTGTCTGCCCGACGGTCTAGATGCCTTCGTAACCGTGCGACCCTTCGCCTCTCTTCCGCCCTTTCGCCTTCATTCTCGGTAGTGCGTGCTTCGATTGCTGCAGTGAGGAGTGCACAGTAGTGTTTCAATAATCACTATTCGTAACATGGCCGTTCGAGGCCGGTTGAGAGGGTTGGGAAGAAGTTCCCGCGTCTCCGTTCCGCAATGTCTGGAGTTGTTGCTCCAGGCTGGTGAGTCGCTGAAGCATCTGTGCGAGGGCGGCGGTTCCAATCGTCGTCGTTTCCTCGCTTGTCGCAACCAGGTTGGTCTGCGCTTCAGCCGTCAGATTCGTCTGACCACCAGATCCTCCGGCCATTCTCACGCGTGAGCGTGTGCCGGACGCCACTTTCCGTTCGCCGAAGATTTCGGTGGTGGCGGTGCGAAGGATTCCTGAGTCGCTCTCATACCATGTTGCGATCAGAAGTTGATCGTGCCTAGGATCACCTCAGGAATGTTCGCACACGATTGAGTAGTGGTGGTGGAACCTTGACCTCAATAGCAGAGTGAATATAAAATGCTTGACATTATAAAAACATGCAAATACAGCACTTTAAATAAGAGTACAAGGGAATACCAATCGACCTAGCTAGCCATGTACTCTAAGGGAAACATTCCCTTATTACAGCGAAATCCAACCGTGCGACTCCAGACAGTTATGAAACTGTCCGGGCAGAATCCTCGCCACTGCTGCTGCCTGATGCTGTCTGCCCGACGGTCCAGATCCTTTCGTAACCGTACGACCCTTCGCGTCACTTCCGTCCTTTCGCCTTCATTCTCGGTAGTGCGTGCTTGGATTGCTGTGGTAAGGAGTGCACAGTGTCAAATTACAATTCTGTCTCTAGGCTACAGTAGGGTCACTCCTTAGTGAGTACAACACTTTAGGTTTAGGTTTCCCCTACTTGTACTCATCTCTTGCCTAGTTCAATCATTCATTCCTAGTTCTATTCTTGACATGGTATCAGAGTAGGAACCGTTCCTACATGGGCCCACCGTTCCGCCTAGTGGTAGCGCCACGCCCTACACAGTAGCCAGCGCGCTGGCGCCCCTAGCTCTCACTGTCGCGACCCTTGCATCCCGTGCGTTGCCCCTGCGACCGCGCTGCCCCTGCAGCCGTGCTCGCCCCTACGACCGTGCCTCCCCTGCAGTCGTGCTCGCCCCTGCGACCGTGCTGCCCCTGCAGCCGTGCCTGCCCCTGTGGCCCGCGCGCTGCCCCTGCAGCCCGTACGTCGCTCCTGCAGCCCGTACGTCGCTCCTGCAGCCCGTGCGCGCTGCCCCTGCAGCCCACGCGCCGCCCCTGCAGCCAGCGTGCCGCACTGCCGAGCCGCGCGTCGCCCCTGCAGCCCGTTCACGCTGCCCCTGCAGCCAGCGCGCAGACCTGCCGAGCCGCGCGTCACCTCTGCAGCCCGTGCGCGCGGCTTCTGCAGCCCGCGCGTCGCCCCTGCAGCCCGTTTGTGCTGTCCCTGCAGCCCGCGCGCCGCCCCTACAGCTCGCGCGTCGCCTTGCCGAGCCGCGCGTCGCCCCTGCAGCCCGTACGAGCTGCCCCTGCAGCCCGCGCACCGCCCCTGCAGCCCGTGCGTCCTGCCCCTGCCGAGCCGCGCCGCCCAGCCCGAGCCGCGCCGCCCACGCCGAGCCGCGCCGCCCACGCCGAGCCGAGCCGCCCTGCTACTACTACTGCTACTGCTGCTGCTCGTTCTGCTGCTGCTGCTGGAGGAAGTACTGCTGGGAGTGGTGGAGGTGCGGCCGCCCAGCCCCACCGAACCGCCCTGCTGCTGCTGCTGCTGCTGGTGCTGTAGGAGCTGGAGGTGCTGGACCTACTCCTGACCGTCACTGTCTGTCATGGCCACTTCCGCGGCAGTTGCTGCGGCCAGGGGTGGACAGAAGCGGGCACTGCTTCTCCCGGACGACCCCACCCCTCAGCAGCTTCGTGAGTGGGTTATTCAGCGAGGTCGTCCTGGTGGTGGAGGTTATCGTTTTGTTAAGACTGCTGCTCTTGGTGCTAGTGAGTCTGCTGCCCCTCCAGGTGCTAGTGAGTCTGCTGCCGCTCCAGGTGCTAGTGAGTCTGCTGCAGCTCTAGGTGCCCGTGAGTCTGCCGACGCTCTAGGTGCTAGTGCGTCTACTACCACAGGTCCTGCCTCAGCTGAGGTCTTACACACTTTCACGCTTGACTCAGGCGCGTCACGTTGCTTCTTTCGTGATTGCACCACAGTCACACCACTCACAGCACCTGTCCCAGTCTCACTGGCTGACCCCTCTGGGGGCCCAGTGGTTGCGAGAGCCTCCACGGTCCTCCCTTGTCCAGCGGTCCCCTCCGGCTCTCTGTCAGGTCTCCACCTCCCCACGTTCTCAACGAACTTGGTGAGCAACGCTGCCATTCTGGATGTCTGGGTTGATACCTCTATTCCTGGAGGGCAGCGTGTGGCGATCTGTACGTGCTCCCGGACTGGCCGTCACCTGGCTACGTTTACTCGACAGCCTGGGTCTAGTCTGTACACACTGACCACTGCGTCTGCACAGGTGGCTGAGTCAGGTCAAGTGACTGCGTCGAGTCGGGCGTCTGCGTCGGGGCAGTTAGCTGCGTCTTGCTCGTGCAGAGTACTCACGCACGAGACTCAGCGCTGGCACCACCGTCTTGGTCACCCCTCCCTGCAGCGTCTGCGCGGCATGCACTCCCGGCTCCTGGTCTCTGGCCTCCCTGGGACCCTGCCCCCCCTCCCGCGCTCACTTGCGCCGCCGTGCCTTCCTTGCGTCGAGGGGCGGCAGCGCGCCGCTCCTCACTCCTCCGAGTTTCCTCCGACCACTGCTCCTCTGCAGACTCTCCACCTGGACGTGAGGGGCCCGGCCCCCGTCGGTGGGACGGACCTGGAGCGCTACTTCCTGCTGGTTGTTGACGACTACACACGCTACACCACAGTCTTCACCTTGCGTCGCAAGGCGGACGTCAGCGGTGTTTTGATCCCCTGGATCCGTGCTACTCGTCTCCAGCTGCACGAGCGCTTTCAGCAGGACTTCCCAGTCCTGCGTCTGCACTCTGACAGGGGTGGTGAGTTCTCCTCTGGCATCCTTGAGAAGTTCTGCCAGGATGAGGGCATCGCCCAGTCGTTCACGCTTCCGGCCTCTCCGCAGCAAAATGGGATCGCTGAGCGTCGCATTGGCCTGATCATGGAGGTTGCTCGTACCTCCATGATCCATGCGGCTGCTCCCCATTTCCTGTGGCCGTTTGCGGTCCGATACGCCGCGCATCAGCTCAACCTCTGGCCCCGTGTCTCTGCTCCAGAGACCTCGCCCACACTCCGTTGGACGGGACAGCCTGGTGATGCGTCGTCGTTTCGGGTCTGGGGCGCGCTCTCCCTTGTTCGCGATACCGAAGCGAGCAAGCTCTCTCCTCGCACTCTCCGCTGTGTCTTCCTGGGCTTCCCCACCGACGCTCCACCCTGGCAGTTCTACCACCCTGCCTCGCGTCGTGTTCTGTCCTCTCAGGACGTCACCTTCGACGAGTCGGTCTGTTACTACCGACTTCACCCACACGCGTCCCACCCGGTCCCCCTCGCGCCTCTCTTCCTGGTACCAGTCCCCCCCCCGGTAGGCCCCCTTCCCCCACAGGGTCCTGCTCCCTCAGGTGTGTCTCAGGTAGACCCACCCCCCTTGGATGAGCCAGTGGAGATCTCTTCTGACTCCTCTGACCCGGCTGAGGGGGGTGACACCGCCGCCGACGACACGGCGACCACTCGCCGCACTCCTCGCTTGGAGACCCCCCCGGGTTTCCCGCCTCGGCCGTCTTCGCCACCTCCGCAGCCTGCTGCTGTGGACTCTGGAGATGAGGCTACTGGAGCTGGGCCTGGGAGTGGTACGTCTGGGGGTGACTGCTCTCCTCGTTTGGCTACCCCCCCCGGTTTCCCGCCTCTACAGCCTTCTGCAGTGGACACTGGAGCTGAGACTGAGGGTCCTGAGCCTGCGGGTGCTGGGACTGAGGGTACTGAGCATGCGGGTGCTGGGACTGAGAGTACTGAGCCTGCGGGTGCTGGGACTGAGGGCACTGAGCCTGCGGGTGCTGGGACTGAGGGTACTGAGCCAGAGGGTACTGATCCTGGGGGTACTGAGACTGTGGGTGCTGACTTTGGGGGTGCTGAGACTTCGGGTGCTGACTCTGGGGGTGCTGCGAGTCCTTCTGGAGGTCCTGGAGCTGGAGGTACTGGAGCAACTAGGCCTGGAGGTACTACTGGAGGTACTGGAGCTGCTGCTGGTGCTGGAGGTGCTGGAGCTGGAGGTACTAGAGGTGCTTCTGGTGCTGGAGGTGCTAGAGCGACCACTACTGGAGGTACTGGAGCTGGACAGCCACCGCAGCCTGCTCTACTTGAGACGCTCTCGCCGCAGGCGATTCGTGCGTGGGTCGTTCGACGAGGCAGTCCTGGTGGTGGAGGGTACGGTCCGGCTGGTGCTGGAGCTACTAGTCCAGGAGGTGCTGCTGGTGCTGGAGGTGCTGGAGGTACTGCTGGAGGTACTAGAGGTGCTGCTGGTGCTGGAGGTGCTGCTGGTGCTGGGGGTACTGGAGCTGCTGCTGGTGCTGGAGGTGCTGGAGGTGCTACTACTGGAGGTGCTGCCGGTGCTGGAGGTCCTGGAGCTGGAGGTACTGGAGCTGCTGGTGCTGGAGGTACTCCTGTTACTGGAGGTGCTGGGGGTGCGGGAGCTGCTGACCCTGGAGGTGCTGGAGCTACTAGTCCCGGAGGTGCTCGTACTGGAGGTGCTGGAGCTGCCGGAGCAGGTGGTGCTGCTGGTGCTGGAGGTGCTGGAGGTGCTACTGGAGCTGCTGGCACAGGAGGTACTGGAGGTACTACTGGTGCTGGAGGCGCTGGAGCTGGAGCTGGAGGCACTGGAGGTGCTGGAGGTACTACTGCTACTCGAGGTGCTGGCGCTGTCGGAGCTCGTGGTGCTGGAGGTGCTGGTGCTACTGGTGCTGGAGGTGTTGCTAGAGGTACTGGAGGAGCTGCTCGTGCTGGAGGTACGGGAGCTACTGGTGCTCTTCGCCACCTTCTCAGTCTTCCGCCAGGTGCTACTGAATTCCCTGTGGCAGGTACTACTCCTCCGTTACTGTTTCCACCGGCGGACCAGTCACAGCCGCCGCTGCTACTGCACTCCTCACTGCCTGCTCCTGCTCGTTACACTGCGGTGACATAGTCCCTGACTGAGCGTCGAGAGCCTGAGACTCGTGCTTCCACCCCTGAGCGTCGAGAGCCTGAGTCTAGCTTTGACCTTGAGCCTAAGCCTAGAGCTGCTGTCCGTGCTCGTGTTTCTCGTACTCGTCGTCCGCGTGCTCCGGCTGTTCCCGGCACTCACGATATGACACTCCGTCCTTCCTCTGTTCCTCAGCGTGTTGTCCTACCGTTACCTCCTGCGTCCTCTCTGCCTTACGTTGCTGACCCTCCGTCTGACCTTGCTCGTGCGTCCAGTCCGACTGTTACTCGCCTTCTTGCTACGGTTGTGACGGACCCTACGTTCTCGTCTCCTGCTGCGTCTGCCCTAGTAGCTGAGCTCGTTGACTTTGCTGCTGTGTACCGCCTCGACTACCTTGCGAGTCTTGTCTCTGACCCTGTCCCTGCCTGTCCTCCGTCCGTCGGGGGTGAGACTGCTCTTGGCTGTACTGCCCTTGGCTGTGACGTTCTTGAGGACAGGCAGGAGGAGATGGAGTGCCTTGCGGCCGCTTCACCCCATCACGCGACCATGCTGCTTGCCCCTGAGGGAGACCCGGATGCACTTGCCATCCCCACCCCGCGCTCCTACAGGGAGGCGATTTCGGGTGAGTACTCCTCTCAGTGGCAGACAGCCATGGACGCAGAGATGGCTTCCTGGAAGTCCACAGGCACCTATGTCGACGAGGTTCCCCAACCTGGGGCGAACATCGTCAGTGGCATGTGGATTTTCAGGGTGAAGCGGCCGCCGGGTTCTCCGCCTGCCTTCAAGGCACGTTACGTTGCTCGAGGCTTCAGTCAGCGTGAGGGGGTCGACTTCTTTCAGACCTTCTCCCCCACCCCGAAGATGACCACTCTTCGGGTGTTGCTACACGTTGCAGCTCAGCGTGACTACGAGGCCATCTGGTTGCGCCGTCCACAGGGCTTCACTGGGTCGTTTCCCGAGGGTACCCAGTGGAGCCTACGGCGACCAGTGAGTGGCAGGCGTGACTACGGCCTGCGGCAGGCGCCCCGCGAGTGGCACGACACACTGAGGACGACACTTGCGGCTCTTGGGTTTGCTCCTTCGACGGCTGACCCGTCGCTGTTTCTACGCACCGACACTACTCTGCCGCCGTTCTACATCCTCGTTTACGTCGACGACTTGGTTTTTGCTACTGCTGACACTGAGGCACTGACCCTAGTGAAGGCGGAGCTGCAGGAGAGACACACCTGCACTGACCTGGGTGAGCTGCGGAGCTATCTTGGCTTGCAGATTACCCGGGACAGAGCACGGCGCACCATCACCCTGACTCAGTCACACATGGTGCACCAGGTCCTTCAGCGCTTCCGCTTCACGTGGTCCTCGCCACAGCCCACTCCTCTGTCTACCGGCCACTCGCTCTCAGCTCCACCTTCGGACGAGTCCGTAGAGCCGAGTGGTCCGTACCCAGAGCTTGTGGGTTGCCTCATGTACCTGATGACGTGCACACGACCTGACCTCGCGTACCCTCTCAGCCTCCTGGCTCGCTACGTGGCACCTGGTAGACACCGAAAGATGCACTTTGATGCTGCGAAGAGGGTACTGCGTTACTTGTGCAGCACATCGGGCATGGGGCTCGTGCTTGGAGGACGGGGTTCGGTGGTCCTCACAGGACACTCTGACGCTTCTTGGGACGACGACCAGACGACTTAGCGTTCGTCACAGGGTTACACCTTCAGTCTTGGCTCTGGTTCTGTCTCGTGAAGGTCCACTCGTTCTTCTTCTGTGCTTGGTTCCAGCTGTGAGGCCGAGATCTACGCTGGGGCCATGGCTGCACAGGAGCTACGCTGGCTGACCTACCTGCTGACCGACTTGGGGGAGCGGCCTCGTTCTCCTCCAGTTCTGTACGTCGACAACAAGGCCATGCTTGCCTTGTGTCGCGAGCAGAGACTGGAGCACAGAACGAAGCACATTGCTCTTCGCTACTTCCTTGCGCGTGAGCTGCAGCAGCGTGGTCAGCTGCGCCTTGCTTACATGGCCTCTCGGGCCAACACTGCTGATGTCTTCACCAAGGCCCTTGGGTCTGGTGATCATCACCGTTTCTGCACTGCTCTTGGGCTTGTGCCCACTCTGCCTCACCTGCTGGTTGCTTGACTTGCTCTTGTTGTACACTGATATATATCTTTATACCTGCATGTTTTCTCTTGCTAGGTTGTGATCAGTGTACTGCCTTGCTATTATATACCTCTGCATGTGAACTGGCCTTGTGGCCACTTGCTTGTGCTCAGAATGCGTGGTGACGTTAAAATCCACCCTGAGTTGTGTTCTCTTCTGCAGACCGGTCTTGTGACCGCTTGTTGTGTTTGCTATCCCCTACTTTGCCTATGGGGGTGTGTCAAATTACAATTCTGTCTCTAGGCTACAGTAGGGTCACTCCTTAGTGAGTACAACACTTTAGGGTTAGGTTTCCCCTACTTGTACTCATCTCTTGCCTAGTTCAATCATTCATTCCTAGTTCTATTCTTGACACACAGTGATACTTCAATAATCACTATTCGTAATACTTCCTGTACTCTTATTTATACCCTTGTACTTGCATGTTTTAATCATCTCAAGCATTTTACATTCACTCTGCTATTGAGGTCAAGGGCCCACTACCACTACTGAGACGTGTGCGAACCTTCCTGAGGTGATCCTAGGCACGATCAACTTCTGATCGCAACACAGCCTCTACAGTAATGAATTGTATATTCATTACAATCCCTAACTCTTACATGCGACCCTGGCTTTAAGTAAGGTTACACTAAAGACATGTAGGGATCTGTTAACTTCATTTTTAATACCCGTAGAACGCTCTAGTTATCGTACAAAACCTCATTCAGCCGCATTCGCTTGCATCCAAAAAAAAAAAAAAAAAAAAAAAAAAGTTCATTCGGGAGGGACACACGAGAATGACCTTACTCCAGGACATAATTCAACTGCAGCCAGCTCTCACCCGAAGACCTTTGGAATGAGAGCCATCTCCTGCTGCGTTGAACATCGATTCCAAGAAGGCAGGCTCCGACTAAATTTGTTCCCAAGTCGGTTTGTGCTTGGTATGGTTCTCAAAGTATAGTTTCGCGAACGTAACTCGCGAAGTATAGTTGCCGCGATGGTCGGCGTCGAGGCGGACAAACGGGGTCTTTCAAATAACATGCCGGGAGAGGAAGAGGCGGAGGACGAGAATTGCACTTTCTTCGAAGCGTCGTTGTTCGTCGACAAAAGGTGCACCTAGTATGGGTCACGATACGAAATGTCACCAGTAGAAAACTCCGCATTTGAGAAATCGTTTCTGCACCGTTATGCATCGCACATCATAGATTCACCCTCGGCGTAATCAACAAGAGACACTCTGGATCCAATGATTGCAGAACGCGAACGCTGCGCGAGTTGGCAGGACTTCAGAGTCCTTTACAGCACTTTTGGACCCCCTATCGAAGAGGCGAAAGTTGCCCCGAACACCACTTATTGAGCCCAAAGCGACGCTTGTAGGACCCTGGAAGGATCTTGGAATGACCCCCTCGTCAGGGTTCAACGCGTCATTTTCGTGATGGCGTCTCTTACCTCCATCTCCCCGCGTTTCCCAATCCCCGCCTTCCGTGGCATCGGCCCTGCCCGTCAGTTACGTCCTCCGTTCCTTCTCGTTCAACGACATCAGTGTGCCGATCTACTGCCTCGCCGCCGCCACCAGTTAAGCCCGCCTCCTTCCTCCCCGCGGAGGCTGTTTTCTCGCTCGCGTTCTTCATGTCTGCTCCTTCCACGTCCACCTTCCCCATTCCCAACTCCACTTCTTTCTCTGCTCCCAATTCTGGATTTCGGGTTTTGGGTTTAGTGTTTCGGGTTTCAAACATTCACCCTCGGTGTTTCCCCATCCCTCTCTCTTTCCCCCCCTCTCGTGTCCCCGCTGCAGCGGATTACGACTTGACAGGGCAGATAGTGTGGCCGGGAGCAGCCATACTAGCGGAGTACCTCACAGCGCACCCCCAGGAGGTGGCGGGCAAGGCCGTGGTGGAGGTGGGCGCGGGCGCGGGGCTGGCAGGGCTGGTGTGCGCGCACGTGGGCAGCACAGCCGTGGTGCTGACAGACCACAACAGCGAGGTGCTGCAGGTCGTGCAGCGCAACATTGACCACCACAACCACCTCTTTCAACAAAGGTCACCTCTCCCATCCCCTCTCCACCCGCCTTGCTTCAGCATCCACTCAGATATGGAGCACCATAACGAATGTGATTCTCCCCGGTCTGCTTGGATTCTAATCGTGTGCGCACATGTCGTGTTCAGGTTGTCAGCCCCATGCAGCCCCACCCTAGAGTGCGCGCAGCTGGAGTGGGCGGACCAGCAGCATCTGGACGCCCTGCTTGCAGCGCATCCCACCGGATTTGACGTCATCATCGGTGCCGACATATGTGAGTTGCTCAGAGATACGTTTGCAGGTTCTCTCGCGTCGCGTCAATGCCTCTGATTTCATCTGTACTTCCATTCCCCCTAATTTCTCCGTCTCTTCTCCCTCCCCTCCGTTACCCCCAGCTTTTCCTCATCTTCTCCTCCCCTCCCGCCTCATCAGGCTACCAGCAGTGCCATGTGCCGCCTCTCTTCACCTGCATCAACGCACTGCTCTCAGCCCGCCAGCAGGCCATATCCTCTTCTCAGCTCCGTTCATCACACCATGGGCCCGGTCATAATTTGTTGCGTGACGCGCCGCAAGAGGCATCTGCCTGTGACGCGCGTGTGTGTGAGGAGGTAGCCTCACAGCATGCCAAGTTGTCCCCCAGCTCTTTCATCCTCGCATATGTGGAGCGGCATCTCAGGTGATTTCTCGTGTGACGCACTTGAGGCGAGTATTCGTGTGGCTTAGCTCAGGGTAAAACTCAAGTCAGTTATGCGATTTCATGCTGTCTTTCATCTCATCCGCATCTGCCTCATCCTTTCTAACACGTTTGGTCCGCCGTTCCTGAACCGTGCTTCTTCCCCCTCACACCTGCACCTCTCCCACACACACGCACGTTTCTTATCTGCAGTACAACAAAGGTGGTTTGGGAAGCAGCAAGGGCTTCGGGATTGCATTTGGAAGTGATTGAAGGGACAGAGAGAGAAACAGCAGATGGGTTTTACCAGTCTAGAATATACAGAGCAACCCTCCCTCCAATGGTGTAGATGCATGTCCATACCTACCAAGATTAGCGTCAATCGAGCTTCAATCAAGCTTGCGATACCTTAATCGATTTCTCCGTCCGTTGTTTAACCATGGCTTCCTCTAGCGGCCTATCATAATATTCAAAAAAATGTGCAGCTCAACTTAAGCCAGCTCTCGTGTTGCATCTCCCTCTGTTCCGCCGTCTGTATCACCAACCAATCCTCGTGCTCCTCTTGCTCCGTCGGCACCGCCTGCACCTCCCGCTCCTCATGCACCTCCTGCCCCTCCTGCTCCGTCTGCACCATTGGGATCCCCTTCTCATCTGGGGATGCGGCACCGTACTATTTGTCTGATAACAATAATAATCTTCCTGCTGCACCCGTTCCGCAGTTTCCCTCCATGCCTGTGCTGCATGAAATGCCCGAGTATGACAGGAATAAAACACATCCGGACCTGGGGGTGGCCATCGGCAAGAGCACGAGGCGAACGATAGCCGCAATCGAAAAGCTGCACTGGATTCGGCTCATGGACGAGAACCACATGAGCGTACGTGCAGTGGCGCGCCTGACCGCAATCCGACCAGTGTACATCTGCTAGTGGTGCAAAGTGTCAAATTGCATTTGTTATCTCTAGGCTGTAGTGGGGCATACTCTAAGGAGTGCAACACATTAGGTCATTCCTAGTACTGCTTGCCTACTAGTCCATCATTCCTACGTTCTATTTTAAATACAGAGCAGGACTAGTATTCATGCTTGCATACTAGTCCATCATTCCTACGTTCTATTTCTAACATGGTATCGGAGCAGGTCCCTCTGTAGGACCGCTCTGTTAGGGCCCACCAACCATACGTACTGCCCCAGGAGCTGCTGCCGTCGCGCGCTGCCCTGCTCGCCGCGTGCTGCTGCCCTGCCTGCCCAGCGCTATCGCCCTGCCCTGCCCCGCGCTGCCCCGCCGCGCGCTGCCCTGCTGCCGCGCGTGCTGCGCTGCTGCCCGTACTGCCCTGCTCGCCGCGCGCTGCCCTGCTCGCCGCGCGCTGCCCTGGTTGCTGCGCGCTGCCCTGCCCTGCGCTCTGCCCGCTTGCTGCCCTACCCTGCAGCCCGCGCGTCGCCCTGCCTTGCAGCCCGCGCACCGCCCTGCCCTGCAGCCCGCGCGTCGTCCTGCCCTACAGCCCGCGCGTCGCCCTGCCCTGCTGCCCGCGCGTCGCCCTGCCCCGCAGCCCGCGCGTTGCCCTGCCCTGCAGCCCGCGCGTCGCCCTGCCCTGCAGCCCGCGCGCCGCCCTGCCCTGCAGCCCGCGCGCTGCCCTGCCACTACAGCGACTACCGCTACTGCTACATCTGCAACCACAGCGGTCGCTTTTGACGCCCTTGCGCCACTGCTACTGACTGCCACTGCCTCTCATGGCCACTATCACAGTCGTAGCAGCTGCTGGTGGTGGACATCAGCAGCAGTGTCAGCCGGAGACTCTATCGCCGCAGCAGCTTCGCGAGTGGGTTATTCAGCGAGGCCGTCCTGGTGGTGGAGGCTATGGTTTCATGCGTGCTTGCGGTACTGGACAGCAGCGGAGGTCTCGTCGCCAGGAGACTCTCTCGACACAGTAGCTTCGTGAGTGGGTTATTCAGCGAGGCCGTCCTGGTGGTGGAGGCTATGGTGCTGGAGGTACTGGACAGCAGCAGCAGCAGCGTCAGTAGGAGACCCTCTCACCGCAGCAGCCTCGCGAGTGGGTTTCTCAGCGATGCGTCCCTGGTTGTGCAGAGGCTACTAGTCTAGGTGCTGCTGCTCTATGTGCTAGTGAGTCTGCTGCCGCTCTAGGTGCTAGTGCGTCTGCTGCCACAGGTGCTAGTGAGTCTGCTACTAGTGAGTCTGCTGCCTCAACTGAGGCCCTGCACACTTTCACACTTGACTCTGGTGCGTCTCGTTGCTTCTTTCGTGATTGCACCACTCTGGTGCGTCTCGTTGCTTCTTTCTTGATTGCACCACAGTCACACCACTCGCTGCACATGTCCCAGTGTCACTGGCTGACCCCTTTGGGGGCCTCGTCTTCGCACGGGCCTTCACTGTCCTCCCGTGTCCGGCAGTGCCCTCCGACTCTCTTTCAGGTCTCCACCTCCCCTCGATCTCGACGAACTTGGTGAGCAACGCAGTCCTTCAGGATGTATGGGTTGATACCTTTACTCCTCGAGGGCAGCGTGTGGCAATTTGTACGTGCTCCCGGACTGGCCATCACCTTGCTACGTTCACTCGTCAGCCCGGGTCCAGTATGTACACCCTCACCACTGTGTCTACACATGTGGCTGCGTCGAGTCAGGTGTCTGCGCCTGGTCAGTTCGTTGCGTCGTGCTCGTGTCGGCTACTCTCCCACCAGACTCTTCTCTGGCACCACCGACTCGGTCACCCCTAACTACCGCGTCTACGCAACATGCAATCCCGTCTCCTTGTCTCTGGCCTCCCCAGGTCCTTGTCTCCCCTTCCGCGCTCGCTTTCCCCGTCGTGTCTTCCCTGCGTCGAGGGGCGGCAGCGCGCCACTCCTCACTCCTCCTCGTTTCATCCGACCACTGGTCCTCTGCAGACTCTCCACATGGACGTGTTGGGCCCCGCCCGCGTCAGTGGGACAGACCAGGAGCGCTACTTCCTGCTGGTCGTTGACGACTACAGGCGCTACACCACGGTCTCCCCCTCGCGCAGCAAGGCGGACGTCAGGGGTGTTTTGATCCCCTGGATTAGCGCTACTCGTCACCAGCTGCGAGAGCGGTTTTGGCTGGACCTTCCAGTCGTGCGTCTGCACTCTGACAGGGGCGGTGAGTTCTCTTCCGGCCTCCTTGCGGAGATCTGTCGAGACGAGGGCATCGTCCAGTTGTTTACACTTCCGGCCTCTCTGCAGAAAAATGGGATTGCTGAGCGTCACATTGGCTTGATCATGGAGGCTGCTCGTACCTCCATGATCCATGCGGCTGCTCCCCATTTTCTGTGGCCGTTTGCGGTCCGAAACGCCGCGCATCAGCTCAACCTCTGGCCCCGTGTCTCTTTGCCAGAGACCTCGCCCACACTCCGTTGGATGGGAGAGGTTGGCGATGCGTCGGCATTTCAGGTCTGGGGCGCGCTCTCCCTTGTTCGAGATACCACCGCGAGCAAGCTCTCTCCTCGCACTCTCCGCTGCGCCTTCCTAGGCTTCCCCACCGACACCACGCCGTGGCAGTTTTACTACCCTCGCTTGCGTCGCGTGTTCTCCTCCCATGACGCCACCTTTGACGAGTCGGTATGTTTCTACAGTCTCCACCCGCACGCGTTCCACCCGGTCCCCCTGGCGCCTCTCTTCCTGGTACCAGTTCCCCCCCCGGTAGACCCCCTCCCCCCACTGGGTCCACCTGCTCCCTCAGGTGTGTCTCGGGTAGACCCACCCCCCTTGGTTAAGCCTTTGTAGATCTCTTCTGACTCCTCTGGCCCGGCTGAGGGGGGTGACCTTGTCGCTGACGACACGGCGGCCACTCAACGCTCTCCACGCTTGGAGACCTCTCCGGGTTTTCTGCCTCGACCGTCTTCACCACCTCTGCAGCCTGTAGCTGTGGACACTGGTGCTGCTGGGGGTGGTGACACTGGGGGTGAGGACGCAGGAGGTGCTGGTCCTGGGGGTGCTGAGAGTGGGGGTGTTGAGACTGGGGGTGCTGAGAATGGGGGTACTGGTTGTGGGGGTGCTGAGACTGGGGGTGCTGCGAGTCCTAGTGGTGGAGGGGCCGTGGGTGCTTCTGCTGCAGGTCCTGGTGTTGGACAGCAGCAGCCACCTAGTCAACTCGAGACACCCTCTCCGCAGCAGCTTCGTGACTGGGTCGTTCGGCAAAGCCTCTCTGGTGCTGGAGCTTGGAGTTACCTAGACGTTGGAGCTGCTGGTGCTGGAGGTACTGTTGGAGGTGCTGGAGGTGCTGGAGTTGCGGGTGCTGGAGGTGCTGCTGGTGCCGGAGGCACTGGAGCTGGTGGTACTGGAGGTCCTGGAGGTGCTGGAGCTGCTGGTCCTGGAGGTGCTCGTACTAGAGGTGCTAGATCTGTTGGAGCTGGTGGTGCTGCTGGTGCTGGAGGTACTGGAGCTGGTGGTGCTGGGGGTCCTGGAGGTGCTGGAGCTGTTGGTCCTAGAGGTGTTCGTACTAGAGGTGCTGGAGCTGCCGGAGCTGGTGGTGCTGCTGGTGCTGGAGGTACTGGAGCTGGTGGTGCTGGAGGTACTGGAGGTGTTGGAGCTGGTGGTATTGGAGGTACTGGAGGTGCTGGAGCTCCTGGAGGTGCTCGCACTAGAGGTGCTGGAGCTGCTGGAGCTGGTGGTGCTGGTGGTGCTGGAGGTGCTGGAGGTGCTACTGGAGGTACTGGAGGTGCTGGAGCTGCTGACGGTACGGGAACTGCGCCGAGCCGACCGTTGTTCTACCCGCATCCGCATTCGTCACTGCCACCGCCTGACTCGGCCCTTTGCCAGGTTCTTAGTCTTCCGTCTTCCACTGGCCTCTCTCAACCTCTGATGTGTCCACCGACAGACCTGTCTCAGCCACAGCTACTGCCTGGCTCCCCGCTCCCTGCTCCTGCTCCTCACACTGAGGTGAGTGAGTCCCTGACTGAGCGTCGTGAGCCTAAGACTCGTGCTTCCACACCTTTTCGTGCTCGTCGTGTCGCTCGTCCTCGTCCTCCTGCTGTTCCAGGCACTCACGTTATGGCACTTCGTCCTTCCTTTGTTCCACAGCGTGTTCCCCTGCCGTCTCCTCCGGCGTCCTCTCTTCCTGACGGTTTTGACCCTGCATCCGACCTTGCTCGTGCTGCCAGTCCTACTGTCACCCATCTCCTCGCTACTGTCGTCACTGACCCTAACTTTGAGTCTACTGCTGCGTTTTCCCTAGTCACTGAGCTAGTCGACTTTGCTGCTAGACGCCGTCTTGACTACGTCGCAAGTCTTGTTACTGAGTCTGAGTCTGTCTGTACTCCGTCCCTTGGGGGTGAGCCTGCCCTTGGCAGTGACGTCCTTGAGGACAGGCAGTTTGAGCTTGAGTGTCTTGCGGCCGCTTTACCTCGTTTCGCATCCATGCTGCTTTGCCCTGAGGGAGACCCGGATGAACCTGACATCCCTACCCCGCGCTCTTACGCTGAGGCGATCGCGGGTGAGTACTCCTCTTAGTGGCAGACAACCATGGACACAGAGATGGTTTCCTGGAAGTCCACAGGCACCTACGTTTACGAGGATCCTCCTCCTAAGGCGAACATAGTCGATGGCATGTGGATTTTCAGAGTGAAGCGGCCACCGGGTTCTCCGCCTGCCTTCAAGGCGTGTTACGTTGCTCGAGGCTTCAGTCAGCGACAGGGGGTCGACCTCTTCCAGACCTTCTCCCCCACCCTGAAGATGACTACTATTCGGGTGTTCCTGCACGTTGCAGCACAGCGTGACTACGAGCTCCACTCCCTCAACTTCTCCACAGCTTTCTTGCAGGGCAGCCTTCACGAAGAGATTTGGCTGCGCTGCCCACCTGGCTTCACTGGGTCGTTTCCTGCGGGTACCCAGTGGAGCCTTTGGAGGCCAGTCTATGGTCTCCGCCAGGCGCCCCGCGAGTGGCACGACACACTGAGGACGACACTTGCGGCTCTTGGGTTTGCTCCTTTCTCTGCTGACCCGTCGTTGTTTCTACGCACCAACACTTCTCTGCCGCCGTTCTACGTTCTCTTGTACGTCGACGACTTGGTCTTTGCTACTGCTGACACTGAGGAACTCGCCCTAGTGAAGGCGGAGCTACATGAGAGAGACACCTGCACTGACCTGGGTGAGTTGCGGAGCTATCTTGGCTTGCAGATCACCCGGGGAAGAGCACGGCTCACCATCACCCTGACTTAGTCACACATGGTGCACACAGGTCCTTCAGCGCTTCGGCTTCCAGTACTGCTCGCCACAGCCCACTCCTCTGCCTACAGGCCACTCGCTCTCAGCTCCACCTTCGGACGAGTCCGTAGAGCCGAGTGGCCTGTATTCAGAGCTTGTGGGTTGCCTCATGTACCTAATGGCGTGCACTCGACCTGACCTCGCGTACCCTCTCAGCCTCCTGGCTCGCTACGTGGCTCCCGTTAGACACGAAAGGTGCACGGGGATGCTGCGAAGAGGGTACTGCATTACTTGTGCAGTACATCGGGCATGGGGCTCGTGCTTGTAGGACGGGGTTCAGTGGTACTCACAGGATACTCCGACGCTTCTTGGGCCGACGACCAGGCGACTCTGCGTTCGTCACAGGGTTACACCTTCAGTCTTGGCTTTTAACCTGTCTCTTGGAGGTCCACTCGTCCTTCTTCTGTGCTTGGTTCCAGCTGTGAGGCCGAGATCTACGTTGGGGCTATGGCTGCACAGGAGCTACGCTGGCTGACCTACCTGCTGACCGACTTGGGGGAGCAGCCTCGTTCTCCTCCAGTTCTGTACGTCGACAACAAGGCCATGCTTGCCTTGTGTCGGGAGCAAAGACTGGAGCACAGAACGAAGCACATTGCTCTTCGCTACTTTCTTGCTCGAAAGCTGCAGCAGCGTGGTCAGCTTCGCCTTTCCTACGTGGCCTCTTGGGCCAACACTGCTGATGTCTTCACCAAGGCCCTCGGTTCTGGTGATCATCAGCGTTTTTGCACTGCTCTTGGGCTTTTGCCCGTTCTTCCCCACCTGCTGGTTGCTTGACTTGTCTTGTAGGGTGATCTATATGTACCTGCATGCTTGCTCTTGCTAGGTTGTGATCAGTGTACTGCTTGTGCTTTTATAACTATTCATGTGAACTGGCCTTGTGGCCGCTTGCTTGTGCTCAGAATGCTTGGTGATCTTGAGATCCACCCTGAGCTTTGCTTTACTTTGTTCTCTTGCTTGACTGGTCTTGTGACATTTCATTGTGTTTGCTATCCCCCACTTTGCCTATGGGGGTGTGTCAAATTGCATTTGTTATCTCTAGGCTATAGTGGGGCATACTCATGCTTGCCTACTAGTCCATCATTCCTACGTTCTATTTCTAACACAAAGACGTCGAGCGCTTGAAGACTGCGGCAAGCAGTCGCTATCGCTTAGTTAATGCTAGGGACAACTTTAGTAAAATGCCTTGTCTGGCTTTGGGACTAGTTCTTGGCTCCTTGTCTGATTGACAGACGAAACCTTTAATGTTGTCTAGCATTTTGGACAAATCCTAGGTAGTGGTTTGAGATTTCAGATGAAGCTAAATGGTTAGTCTTATAAATCTGCAACTATCCTAATAAGCTTTCCATACATTCTTTAAACTACGAACATCCTACCTACATATCCTAAGTGGAAGAATAGCATTGCCACTTCCACTATCATTATCACTACCAGGGCCACTGTCATCACTACCACTGCCACTTTCGGAGGTTTCCTCTCATGTTGCTCTGGATTTTCCCTTCATCCGGATAGATAGTTCCCATGCTGCTTCCTCTGCCGCTCTCTCCCTCTCTCTCGTTGCAGCCTCTTCCGCCTCTTTCTGTGCGAGTGTTGCTGCTTCTGTTGCTGCTGGTGCTGCAGCGCCTCTATGCTGCTGGTGGGACCGCCGTCTCTTCAACGGGCGTGTTCCTTGAGCCATGACCACCTCTCTAGCCGGCCGTCGCTTCTTGCTTGCATGCCACCTCTCCACCAGCTCCTCTGTGTCCAGCTCGTAATCCAGAAGTGAACCCATCATCAGGTCGCCATTGTCGTCTCGCACAAGTTGTCGTGCACCCAACTTTTGATGATGTTCTGACGGTTGAAGCCGCGCTCACGGCAACCGCTATCCGGAGCCGACCGAAGTTTGGATAGGCGGACTCCCACTTGGGCGTCAACAGCATCTGCGAGAGACTGCCGTGGAAGGAGAGGTCTTCGTGGTGGGTGGAGAGGATTGTAATGATGCTGTTGAGCTCCTTGACAGCTTTGCCCTAGTCGATGCCTGATGTGTGGGTAGGGTACATGGGTCACTTTCTTAGAGACCCCTCCTGGTTTTCCGCCTCGGCTGTCTTCACCGCCTCTGCAGCCTGTCACTGTGGACTGTGGTGCTGTTGGGGGTGGTGACTTTGGAAGTGCGGGCTCTGGGGTTACTGGTCCTGGGGGTGGTGACTCTGGAGGTGCTGGTTCTGGGGGTGCTAGGCCCGGGTTTGGTGAGTTTGGAGGTGCTGGTTCTGGGGGTGCTGAGCGTCCTAGTGGTGGTGGAGTTGAGGGTGCTCCTGTTAGATTTTCTGCGGGTGCGTTGTACCCTCTGTCGCTGCGTCCCTTGTACTGGGAGCAGCAGCAGTCGTCGCTGCCACTTCCAGAGTCCGAGCCTCTAGGCTCAGGCGTTTGAGGTACTACCTCTGGAGGTACTGGAGCTGGAGGAGCTGGAGGTGCTGGTGCTGGAGGTCCTGCCGCTGGAGGTGCTGGGGGTTCTGGTGCTGGAGGTGCTGGTGCTGGGGGTTCTGGTGCTGGAGGTACTGGAGCTGGAGGTACTGGAGCTGGAGGTACTAGAGATGGAGGTACTGGAGCTGGAGGTACTGGAGCTGGAGGTACTGGATGTGCTGGTACTGGAGGTACTGCCACTGGAGGTGCTGGGAGTAATGGAGCTGGAGGTGCTGGTGCTGGAGGTACTCGAGCTGGAGGTACTAGAGCTGGAGGTACTGGAGCTGGAGGTACTGGAGCTGGAGGTACTGGAAGTTCTAGTGCTAGGGGTGCTACGCAGCTTCTGCAGCAGCGACCGTTTTTCTGGATACAGCCACAGTCGTCGCTGCCACCACCTGGCTCGGCGCTTCGCGAGGTTCTCATTGGCACTACTCCTTCTCTACTGTGTACACCGACTGACCCGTCTCAAGCACAGTTACAGCCTGACTCCCCACTGCCTTCTCCTTCTTACAATGAGTTGACAAACTCCCTAATCGAGCGTCGAGAGCCTGCGTCTCGTCCTACCTCGCCTGTTGCTCGTACCCGTCGTGCTCCCCGTGTTCATCCTCCACCTACCCCTGGCACTCACACTATGGCAATTCGTCCTTCCTCTGTTCCACAGCGTATTGTCCCGTCGTCTCCTCCAGCGTCCTCTATTCCTGACGTTCCTGACCCTGAGTCTGACCTTGCTCATGCTGCTGGTCTGACTGTCACTCGTTGTCTGGTCACAGTTTACACTGACCCTACTTTTGAGTATTCTGCTGCGTCTGCCTTAGTCACTGAGCTCGTTGTATTTGTTGCTACCTGTCGTCTAGATTACTTCGCGAGTCTTGTTACCGAGTCTGAGTCTGCCTCTCCTCCATCCGTCGGGTGTGAGCTTGGCCTTGGCTGTGACGTCCTTGATGACATGCAGGTTAAGCTCGAGTGCCTCGCGGCTGCTGTACCTCATCTCGCTTCGATGCTACTTTGCCCTGAGGGAGACCCGGATGCACTAGACATCCCGACACCGCGCTCTTACGCAGAGGCAATCACGGCTGAGTACTCCTCTTAGGGGCAGACAACCATGTATGCAGAGATGGCTTCCTGGAAGTCCACAGGCACCTACGTCGACATAGTTCCCCCTCCTGGGGCAAACATAATCGATGTCATGTGGATTTTCAGAGTGAAGCGGCCGCCGGGTTCTCTACCTGCCTTCAAGGTGCGTTACGTTGCACGAGGCTTCAGTCAGCGACAAGTGGTCGACTTTCTTCCAGACCTTCTCCCTCACCCCGAAGATGACCACTCTTTGCGTGTTACTGCACGTTGCAGCACAGCATGACTACGAGCTCCACTCGCTTGACTTCAGCACAGATTTCTTGCACGAAAGCCTTCACGAGGAGAACTGGCTGCGCTGCCCACCTGGCTTCAATGGGTCGTTTCCTGCAGGTACCCAGCGGAGTCTCCGGCGGCCAGTCTACGGTCTCCGTCAGGCGCCCCGCGAGTGGCACGACACACTAAGGACTACACTTGCAGCTCTTGGGTTTGCTCCTTCGACTGCTGACTCGTCGCTGTTTCTGCGCACTGACCCTTCTCTGCCGCCGTTCTACATCCTCGTGTACGTGGACGACTTGGTTTTTGCTACTGCTGACACTGAGGCACTAGCCCTTGTGAAGGAGGAACTGCAGAAGAGACCCACCTGCACTGACTTGTGTGAGTTGCGTAGCTATCTTGGCTTGCAGATCACCCGCGACAGAGCAGCGCGCACCATCACTCTGACTGAGTCACAAATGGTGCAGCAGGTCCTTCAGCGCTTCCGCTTTCAGTTATCCTCGCCTTAATCCACTCCTCTGCCTACGAGCCACTCGCTATCAGCTCCACCTTCGGACGAGTCCGTAGAGTCGAGTGGTCCGTATCCAGAGCTTGTGCGTTGCCTCATGTAACCTGATGACGTGCACTCGACCTGACCTCGCGTATCTCTTAGCATCCTGGCATGCTCGTTGTGCCTAGGAGACACCGCCCTGAGCACTACCGGGCTGCTATGAGGGTACTGCGCTACTTGTGCAGTACATCGGGCATGGGGCTTATGCTTGGGGGACGGGGCCCAGTTGTGCTCACAGGGCACTCAAACGCTTCTTGGGCTGACGACCAGGAGAGTTAGCGGTCATCATAGGGTTACACTTTCAGTCTCGGCTCTGGTCTCGTGGAGGTCCACTCGCTCGTCTTCTGTGCTTAGCTCCAGCTGTGAGGCCGAGATCTATGCTGGGGCTATGGTCGCGCAGGAGTTACGCTGGCTGACTGACTTGGGTGAGCCGCCTCGTTCTCCTCCAGTTCTGTACGTCGACAACAAGGCAATGATTGCCTTGTGTCGGGAGCAGAGACTGGAGCACAGAACGAAGCACATTGCTCTTCATTACTTTCTTGCACGAGATTTACAGCAGCATGGTCAGCTTTGTCTTGCTTATGTGGCCTCACAATATAATATTGCTGATTTCTTCACCAAGACCCTAGGATCTGGTGATCATCAGCGTTTCTCCACTGCTCTTGGGCTTGTCTCCACTCTGTCTCACCAGGAGGAGCCGGTAGTACTGCAGTCACTGGAGCTGGAGACCCTGGAGCTGTAGGCGCGGGAGCTGGAGGTACCGGAGGTGCTGGAGCTGCTGGTCCTGGAGGTGCTGGAGGTGCTGGAGCCGCTGGTCCCGGAGGTGCTCGTACTGGAGGTACTGGAGTTGCTGGAGTTGGATGCGCTGCAGGCGTTGGAGCTGGAGGCGCTGGAGCTGGAGGTAGCGGAGGTGCTGGAGTTCATGGTCCAGGAGGTGCTGGAGGTGCTGGAGCCGCTGGTCCCGGAGGTGCTCGTACTGTAGGTACTGGAGCTGCTGGAGCTGGTGGTGCTGCAGGCGTTGGAGCTGGAGTTACTGGAGCTGGAGACCCTGGAGCTGGAGGTGCTGGCCCTGGGGGTGCTGGTGCTGTCGGTGCTGGTTCTGGAGGCACTGTGCGGCCGCAACCGTACTTCGTTTCACTGCTTCAGCAAGTTCTTGGTCTCCCGTCTTCTACTGGCCTTACTCCTCCCTTAATTTGTCCACCGCCTGATCAGTCGCACCCACAGTTACAGTCAGACTCCCCACTGCCTGCTCCTTCTCCTTACACTGAGCAGAGAGACTCTCCTTCAGAGCGTCGTGAGCCTGCGTCTCGTCCTGCGTCGCCTGTTTGCTCTGTTCGCACTTGTCGTCGTGTTCCACGTCAGCGTCCTACTCCTGTTCCCAGCACGCGCCATATGGCACTTCGTCCTTCCTCTGTTCCACAACGTGTCCCTCTGCCGTCTCCTCCTGCGTCCGCTCTTCATGACGTTCCTGACCTGCCGTCCGAGCTTGCTCGTGCTGCCAGTCCTAGAGTCATACGTCTTCTTGCCACTGTTGTCACTGACCCTTCGTTTGAGTCCACTGCTGCGTCTGCCCTAGTTGTTGAGCTTGTTGACTTTGCTGCCGCCTGTCGTCTTGACTACGCCGCTAGTCTTGTTGCTGAGTCTGAGTCTGACTGTCCTCCGTCCGTCGGGGGTGAGTGTGCCCTTGGCACGGACGTTCTTGAGGATAGGCATGAGGACTTTGAGTGTCTTGCAGCTGATGTACCTCATCTCGTGGCCATGCTGCTTGCACCTGAGGGAGACCCGGATGCTTTAGACATACCGACCCCGCGCTCTTACGCAGAGGCGATTACGGGTCCCTACTCCTCTCAGTGGCAGACAGCCATGGACGCAGAGATGGCATCCTGGAAGTCCACAGGCACTTACGTCGACGAGGTTCCCCCTCCTGGGGCGAACATAGTCGATGGCATGCGGATTTTCAGGGTGAAGTGGTCGCCGGGTTCTCCGCCTGTCTTCAAGGCTCGTTACGTTGCACGAGGCTTTAGTGAGCGACAGGGAGTTGACTTCTTCCAGACCTTCTCCCCTACCCTGAAGGTGACCACTCTTCGGGTGTTGCTGCACGTTGCTGCTCAGCGTGACTACGAGCTTTACTCTCTTGACTTCACCACAACTTTCTTACAGGGCACTCTGCACGAGGAGATCTGGCTGCGCCGCCCATCTGGCTTCACTGGGTCGTTTCTTGCAGGTACCCAGTGGAGCCTCCGGCGGCCAGTCTATGGTCTCCGCCAGGCGCCTCGTGAGTGGCACGACACACTGAGGACGACACTTGCGGCTCTTGGGTTTGCTCCTTCGACTGCTGACCCGTCGCTGTTTTTGCGCACCGACACTTCGGTGCCGCCGTTCGATATCTTCGTGTACGTCGACGACTTGGTTTTTACCACTGCTGACACTCAGGCGCTGGCCCTTGTGAAGTCGGGGCTGCAGAAGAGACACACGTGCACAGACCTGGGTGAGCTGCGCAACTATTTGGCTTGCAGATCACTCGGGACAGATTTCGGCGCACCATCACCCTGACTCAGTCACACATGGTGCAGCAGGTCCTTCAACGCTTCGCCTTCCGTTTCTCCTCGCCACTGTCCACTCCTCTGCCTACCGGTCACTCGCTCTCAGCTCCACCTTCGGACGAGTCCGTAGAGCCGAGTGGCCCGTATCCAGAGCTTGTGGGCTACCTCATGTACCTGATGACCTGCACTCGACCTGACCTTGCCTACCCTCTTAGTATCCTGGCACGCTACGTTGCGCCCAAGAGACACCGACCAGAGCACTGGGAGGCCGCTAAGAGGGTGTTGCGCTACTTGTGCAGTACGTCGGGCATGGGGTTCGTGCTTGGAGGACTGGGTCCAGTTGTCCTCACTGGACACGCAGACGCTTCTTGGGTTGACGACTTGGTTACGCAGCGGTCGTCACAGGGTTACACCTTTAGCCTTGGGTCCGACTCTGTTTCTTGGCGGTCTACCCGCTCGTCTTCTGTTCTCAGCTCCAGTTGTGAGGCTGAGATCTACGCAGGGGCCATGGCTGCACAGGAGTTACGCAGGCTCACCTACCTGCTGACTGACTTGGGAGAGCGGCCTCGTTCTCCTCCAGTTCTGTACGTAGAAAACAAGGCCATGATTGCCTTGTGTCAGGAGCACAGACTGGATCACAGGACGAAGCACATTGCTCTGCGTTACTTCCTTGCTCGAGAGCTGCAGCAGCGTGGTCAGCTTCGTCTTGCTTACGTGGCCACTCCGGCCAACACTGCTGATGTCTTCACTAAGGCCCTTGGTTCTGGTGATCATCAGCGTTTCTACTCTGCTTTAGGCCTTTTGCCTGCTTCGTCTCACTTGCTCACTGCTTGACTTTGCCTGTACTGTGATCAATATATATATACCTGCATGCTTTCACTTGCTAGGTTGTGATCAGTGTCCTGATTGTTCTCTTCTACATAACTCTACATGTGAACTGGCCTTGTGGCCATTTGCTTGTGCTCAGGGTGCGTGGTGACTTTGTGATCCACCCTGAGCTTGCTTTGCGTTTCTTGACTGGTCTTGTGACCTCTTGTTCTCCCCCACTTTGCCTATGGGGGTGTGTCAAAGTATCATCATGTTTATGTTGTGTAGGCTGTAGTGGGGTAGCCCACAAGGGGTACAACCCAATTAGGGTTAGTACTTGTACCTGCTTCCTTTCTAGTTCATTCCATTCTCGTTCATTCTGCTGACACCTGGTGCAAGTCACCCGCGTCGCGCTGCAGGCTATCACGGACGACCTCGGGTACCTTATCTCTCAGAACGTAGACCCCGCGACCGCGGATTACACAGTAATTATCGGCGTGCAGATTCACTCGCGGAACAACCTCCCTGGCTAGTCATTCCTGACGGAGCGCCTCAGTAACTACATCGCCCCCAACGCCATGTACGTCGTGATCAACGGTGAGAAGCACATTCTCCACTGCGAGATCGACCAGATCAATGCCATCAAATCCGTCCCTGCCTGTAAGTTTGCCAACTGAATAAGCGCAAGGAGAAGATAATGGGTTGAATAAACAACCAACTGTAGCGTTGCTATCCGTAGGTGCTGTTAGTCCTAAACTGCTGTTTTTAGTAGCTTATGTAAATAAAGCGTTTGCGATCCAATTCATGCTTTAGGTTCATCCCTACTTTATATCGATTCCTACCAAGTGCACAGCACACAAGGCTGAAATCATTCCGCCACATTTTACCTTCCGCCCAACCATCCCCTGCTCTTTGACGTGCCCATTTTTTCACTTGAAAGACAAACACGGTTCTTGTTGGGTGGAAGTCACTGATCTAGTTTCAAGGAAGGTTGACTATTCAGTCGCCGGTGTCACCGCTGTAACCCTGGTATGGAAAGAGCATAATTTAGAAGTTAGAAGGTTATCGGATGTTATGTTGAAGCTGCCATGACAACCTACATTGTTGACAGCAAAGGTGGCCAAGTATGCAGTTCCAACCAAGCCAGTTTGTGACACAATGTGTCATCTTTTGAAGTAATGCATAGTACTATGCGCATTCCAGATTGAGGGAGGAGAATATTCTGAAGAGTTGGGTGACCAACCCCTGTGCATGGATAGCTAAGGAAATCCGAAACTTGATACGGTCCCTTAAGCTACGTTCTGCCCAAGTGAAAGGTTCTCTTGCATATGGAGTCCAACATGAAAGCTTACTTACATGCAGAGCAGTGAATGACCAGGTTACGCTTGTGCGCTTCTGATTCAACACTTGCAAGTGGATCTTAAGGGGGATATTTGATAGCCCTTCATACTACTTGTTCTACCAAAATTGGGTGTCCCGTCTCGTTTATTGGCCTCGACATGGGGAGGCTGCTGAGCAGCATTAGCTTTTGAATGTGCACTGTGTGTTAAGAAGGGAACCATGTCTTTTGTTGACGTAAGAGTCAATTGTGGAATTGCTTCTTCTTGTCTGGTGGTGACAATGTGTCTTAAAACCCGAGGGTCAAGAAGGCCAAAATTGGTTCATCCTTCCTAATCCTGGTTGGGTGTTCCAAAAACGCCTGTAATGATTCCCGAGTCCTAAGACCTCGATGGTTCGTGGGCCAATAGCGTTTTCACTCCCAACCAACCTTCCTAAGGTTGAACTTCTTGGCCCGCGGGTTTGAACATAGTATGACATACCTTTGGCGTTGTTGTTCACTTTTCTCACCTTCCTAGTATAATCTGCATACAGGAAACGGGTAACTCGTTAACAATCAAGTGGCAGTGAGTTCCAACGGAGATTGGAAATATGTTCCATCTACCATGTCTTGCAGGTTCGGAGCAGTGCAATGACACGATAAACTGATTAGCACATGCAATTTCGGTCACCGACAAAGTGCGTCTTTCCGTCATATTCGCAGTCAACAAGTGTCTTCTGTAGATTACGAAATATGATGAGACAGGAGAAGGCAATCAGTGATGTCGCTTTGTCAACGTCGGTTCTGTAGCACCGAGGGACAGAGCTATGGAAGCCTGTTTTTTTCGCCAAGTCAGCAGCACCTGAAAAGAAACCAAGAAACTGGGATATGCGTGCCTTCGAGGCTGTTCAAAGTTTGAAATATGCATGCACATTACTCCGTACGCACGTCCAGGATGACCCCCTAGAAGGTGAGTCGCATACGCACCCCCTCTGAGAAGAAACGAGGAATGAAATGGCTAAGGGAAAGTTTGGTACAAATGCAAACCCTAGGAAAACTGTACCCCATATGTGCTACCCCACTATAGCCTACAGTAGCTATGTCATATAAATCTGACACACCCCCATAGGCAAAGTGGGGGAGAACAAGGGGTCACAAGACCAGTCAAGCAAAGCAAAACAAGCTCAGGGTGGATCACAAAGTTACCACACATTCCGAGCACAAGTTCAAGGCCACAAGGCCAGTTCACATGCAGGATTGCATATATATATAAGGCTAGACAAGCAAGAGCAGGTGTATATATATATGCAACAGTACAAGCAAGGTCAAGGGGTGAGCAAGTGAGGCAAGGTAGGCACAAGACCCAGCTGAGTACAGAAGCGCTGATGATCACAAGGCGGAAGTGCCTTGGTGAAGATATCAGCAGTGTTGGCCTCAGAGGCCACGTACGCAAGCCGTAGCTGACCACGCTGCTGTAGCTCACGAGCAAGGAAGTAGCGGAGAGCAATGTGCTTCGTTCTGTGCTCCAGTCTCTGCTCTCGACACAAGGCCAGCATGGCCTTGTTGTCTACGTACAGCACTGGAGGAGAACGAGGCGGCTCTCCGAGGTCAGTCAGCAGGTAGGTGAGCCAGCGAAGCTCCTGTGCAGCCATGGCCCCGGCGTAGATCTCAGCCTCACAACTGGAGCCGAGAACAGAAGACACGCGGGTAGCCCGCCACGAAACAGAGCCGGAACCAAGGCTGAAGGTGTAACCCCGTGACGACCGCTGCGTAGCCTGGTCGTCAGCCCAAGAAGCGTCTGCGTGCCCAGTGAGGACCACTGGACTCTGCCCTCCAAGCACAAGCCCCATGCCCGACGTAGTGCACAAGTAGCGCAACACCCTCTTCGCTGCAGCCATGTGCTCCGGTCTGTGTCTCCCAGGAGCAACATAGCGTGCAAGAATGCTAAGAGGGTATGCAAGGTCAGGTCGTGTGCAGGTCATCAGGTACATGAGGCAGCCAACAAGCTCTGGGTACGGGCCACTCGACTCTACGGACTCATCCGAAGGCAGAGCTGAGAGCGAGTGGCGAGTAGGCAGAGGAGTGGCCTGAGGCGAGGAGTACGTGAAGCCGAAGCGCTGAAGGACCTGCTGCACCATGTGTGACTGAGTCAGGGTAATGGTGCGGCGTGCTCTGTCCCGGGTGATCTGCAAGCCAAGGTAGCTGCGCAGTTCACCCAGGTCTGTGCACGTGTGTCTCTTCTGCAGCTTGGACTTCACGTGGGCGAGTCCAGCAGTGTCAGCTGTGGCGAAGACCAAGTCGTCGACGTACACGAGGATGTAGAACGGCGGCAAAGAAGTGTCGGTGCGCAGAAACAGTGACGGGTCGGCAGTAGAGGGAGCAAACCCAAGAGCCGCAAGTGTAGTCCTCAGTGTGTCGTGCCACTCACGCGGTGCCTGGCGGAGACCGTAGACTGGCCGCCGGAGGCTCCACTGGGTGCCAGGAGGAAAGGACCCAGTGAAGCCAGGTGGGCGACGCAGCCAGATCTCCTCGTGCAGGCTGCCCTGCAAGAAAGCAGTGCTGAAGTCAAGAGAGTGCAGCTCGTAGTCGCGGTGAGCAGCTATGTGCAGCAGTACCCGAAGAGTGGTCATCTTCGGGGTGGGAGAGAAGGTCTGAAAGTAGTCAACTCCCTGCCGCTGACTGAAGCCACGAGCCACGTAACGCGCCTTGAAGACAGGCGGAGAACCCGGCGGCCGCTTCACCCTGAAAATCCACATGCCACTGACGATGTTCGCCCCAGGCGGGGGAACCTCGTCAACGCAGGTGCCTGTGGACTTCCAGGAAGCCATCTCTGCGTCCATAGCTGCCTGCCACTGAGAGGAGTAGGGACCCTTTATCGCCTCCGCGTAAGAGCGCGGAGTCGGGATGTCAAGTGCATCCGGGTCTCCCTCAGGGGTAAGCAGTACGGACACGAGATGAGGTGAAGCAGCAGCCAAACACTGGAACTCCTCCTGCCTGTCCTCAAGGACGTCCGTGCCAAGGGCACACTCACCCCCGACGGACGGAGGACAGACAGACTCAGACTCAGCAACAAGACTAGCAGCGTAGTCTAGACGACAGCGAGCAGCAAAGTCGACGAGCTCAGTAACTAGGGCAGACGCAGCAGTGGACTCAAAGGAAGGGTCAGTGACAACAGTAGCAAGGAGACGCGTGACAGTAGGACTGGCAGCACGAAGAGAGTCCGACTCCGGGTCAGGAAGAGCAGGAAGAGAGGACTCAGGAGGAGAAGGCAAAGGGGCACGCAGAGGAGCAGTGGACGGACGCAGAGACATCCGGTGCATGCCAGGGACAGGAGGAGGACGCTGACGCCAACCACGACCACTAGTGCGAGCAGCACGGACAGGCGACGCAGGGCGAGACGCAGGCTCACGACGCTCAGCAAGACCTCCAGTAGGACCAGTGTAGGGAGAAGGAGCGGGCAGTGGGGAGGCCGGCTGTAACTGTAACTGTGACGGGACAGGCTGTGGACACTCTAAGGGAGGAGGAGGACCAGTAGAAGGCGGGAGACCAAGAACCTGCTGAAGGAGCGGAACGAAGTACGGCCGAGGCCGCGCGGCGACTCCAGACACAGCAGGGACAGCACCAGTACCCCCAGCGGCAGCACCAGCGCCAGCAGCACCTCCAGCTCCAGTACCTCCAGCAGCACCAGTAGCACCCCCAGCAGAACCGCCTCCAGGACCGACAGCAGTAGCCTCAGCGCCAACACCCTCAGCAGCTCCAGCTCCAGTCGTACCCGCAGGCCCAGCAGCTCCAGTACTCCCAGTACGAGCACCTCCGGGACCCGCGGCACCAGCACCCTCAGCAGCCGACGAACCTCCAGCTCCAGCAGCACGCCTCCAGCGCCGGGCAAACCACTCACGCAGCTCCTGTGGAGAGAGTGGCTCCCGCCGAGACGAAGCACCCGGAGAACCTCCAGGCTCAGCACCGCCAGACGCCACACGAGCAGGCCCAGCTCCCTCAGGCTCCGCACCCCCAAGCTCAGCACCTCCAGGCGTGGCACCCCCAGGCTCAGCACCCCCAGGCGTAGCACCCCCAGGCTCAGCACCCCCAGTAGTAGCACCCCCAGGCTCAGCACCCCCAGGCTCAGGACCCCCAGTAGTAGCACCCTCAGGCTCAGCACCCCCAGGCGTAGCACCCACACGCTCAGCACCCCCAGAGTCAGCACCCCCAGGCTCAGCACCCTCAGCAGCACCAGAGTCACCAGTAACCTCGACAGGCTCGACTGCGTCTACCTGGGACACACCTGAAGGGGCAGGACCCTGAGGGGGGAGGGGGTCTACCGGGGGGGGACCTGGTACAAGGAAGAGCGGTGGCGGGGGGAGGGACGGAGTGCGGTAGGGGAAGAGGCGGTAGTAGGGGACCGACTCGTCAAACGTGACGTCCTGGGAGGACAGAACACGGCGAGAGGTGGGGTGGTAGAACTGCCACCCTGGCGCGTCAGGGGGGAAGCCAAGGAAGACGCAAGGAGCAGCACGAGGGGACAGCTTGTCCGCAGACAAGTCGCGGACAAACGCCCGAGATCCCCAGACACGGAACGCAGACGCATCGCCAACCTTCCCCGTCCACAGCAAGGCTGAGGAGGTCTCCGGCATGGAGACCCTGGGGTGAAGGTTGATCTGATGCGCCGCGTACCGAACCGCAAACGGCCACAGAAAATGGGGGGCAGCCGCATGCATCATGGACGTACGGGCGACATCCATGACCATGCCAATGCGGCGCTCAGCAATCCCATTTTGCTGTGGAGAGTCCGGAAGCGTGAAGGTCTGGCGGATGCCTCGTGCACGACAGTAGGCTCGCAGAAGGCCAGAGGAGAACTCTCCACCTCTGTCAGAGTGCAGACGCAGAACAGGAAAGTCCGAGCCGAAGCTCTGCCTGAGCTGGAGACGAGCTGCGCGGATCCAGTCGATCAACACCTCAGTGACATCACCCTTGCTGCGCAAGGGGAAGACTGTGGTGTAACGCGAGTAGTCGTCAACCACCAGCAGGAAGTAGCGCTCGTGACCCTGTCCACGGACGCGGGCCGGGCCCCACACGTCCATGTGAAGCGTCTGCAGCGGGGCCTCTGTCGGAGGAAACGGGGAGGAGTGAGGGGCAGCCCGCTGCCGCCCCTCGACACAGGGGACGCAGGTAGGGCCAGGCCCCGGAGGAAGGGGAGGGAGGGACCGGGGAAGACCAGAGACAAGGACATGGGAGGCCATGCCTCGGAGACGAAGCAGGGAGGGGTGACCAAGGCGGTGGTGCCAGAGGAGAGTCTCGTGAGATAGGAGGCGACACGAACAGGGGGCAGACTCAGGACCAGACCTGGACGCTGCAGCAAACACCTGACCCGACGCAGCTACCTGACCAGACGCAGTGACTGGAGGAGACGCAGTGGTCAGGGTGTACAGGCTCGACCCCGGCCGACGGGTAAACGTGGCCAGGTGTCGGCCAGTCCGAGCGTCCGTGCAGTGGGTCACCCGCTGACTCGCAGGAGTGAACTGGTGAACCCCCGCATCCTGTAGGTCAGCACCACTCACCAAGTTCGTAGAGAACGAGGGGAGGTAAAGACCAGACAGGGTGCCAGAGGGGGCCGCTGGACACGGGAGGACAGTGGAGAAGTGAGCAAGGACAGGACCCCCAGAGGGGTCTGCCAGAGAGACCGCAACTGGCCGGCCAAGCGGCGTGAGTGTGGTGCGGTCTCGAAAGAAGGAGCGAGAAGCCCCCGAGTCAAGGGTGAAGGTGTGGGAGGCCGAAGCCGACGCAGAACCTGAGAGAGCAGACTCACCAGCACCTGAGGGAGCAGACGCACCTAGAGCAGTAGCCTCGCTAGCACCTAGAGCAGCAGCCTCACCAGTACCTAGAGCAGCAGACTCAATGCCCGGGTCGGGCGGAAAACACCGGTAACAGTCACCCTCATCACTAATAGTCACAATATACATGGCAGCAAGAATAGCATCAAAGTCAAGGTCAAAGATAGCGACACCCGCCCTAGACAGCTCACCCCAGCGGGGGATCTCAGTGGCCTCAGGGAACTGGTGACGCCAAGCGTCCGTCAGGCGGCCAAAGCAGCGCTGGGTGGAGTGCGCACCCCCGCACTGGTCACCCGCGCGGTCGCCGGTGCGTAGGACGTAGGTGCACGGACCAGTACCCCCACCCCGCTGGCGTGCAGCGTACCACTCACGGAGCTGCTGAGGAGGGGGGATGTCACGAGTGCGCTGCTGCTGCTGCTGCTGCTGCTGCTGGCGCTGACCACCACCGGAGCCGACCCTCTGCGCAGCGCCACCCCGACCAGCTCCACCTCCTCCGCCGCCGCCTCCTCCACCGCCGCCACCTCCGCTCCCACCGCCACCGCCGCCGCCGCCTCCGCCTCCACCGCCGCCATCGACACCTCCACCCCCACCACCACCCCCACCGCCACCCCCACCCCCTCCACTGCCTCCACCGCCGCCTCCACCGCCCCCGCTAGCTCCTCCAGTGCCCCTGCCCCCCTTGCCCTTGCCAGGGCGGCGTCTCCCGCTAGGGGTAGACGCCGCACCGACCGACTCAAGCCCAACGAGGTCGGCCGCAGTAGCAGAGGCAACAGAGGGCAAAAGGGGGGAGGGGGAACACCCCTCAAAGATGGGGGTGCGAGGGTCACCACGAGAGGCTCCTACAGCTACTATGCTCTTCTCTGCTGCTAGGAGGGACTTCTCGAGGAGGTCAACGGTGAGAGTGGTGGGGCAAACTGAGAGGAAGTGGTCCCTGACTACGCGAAGGGAGTCAGGGAGCCGGGTGACTATGTAGTAGAGGGTGATGTACATGGGGGGGGGGTTCTTGGCGCAGAACTCAGCAGGAAGCCCAGCGCGGTAGCGAGTGTCACTAGTGCGGAGGTGCGTAATGAGGTCAGCGACTGTGGGAAAGGCAGCAAGGTCAGGGAAGAGGTACGGTAGCATGAGGCGGCTCGGTGCAGCAGTGGCAGGGGAGGAGTAGCGCGCAACTACAGCGTCGTACAAGGTGTGAGCACTCTTGTACTGGCTAAAGTGCGCACGCTCAGAGGTAGGCAGGTGGCGACGCACAGCAAGACGTGCAGCAGCATCGCGCGTGGCCCACTGTGAGCGAACAGTGGCGTCAGCATCAGCAGCGGGGGCAGGAGAGGCACCAGAAGTGAGGTCAAAGAGGGAGAGGCCGTCTGCTCTGTCGCACTGTAAGAAAAGCTGCAGGTCATCTATCCAGACGTCAAAGTCAATGGCCCGACCCTCAGCGTCAAAAGCGAGGACACTAGGGGTAGCCATGACAGCAGTAGACTAGCAGCGCAAACAGTAGGGTGAGGGCAGTGCTGTGAAAGAGGCGCTGCTCTTACCGGACAGGGCGGCTCGGGTGGTTCGGCTGCAGGGCGGCTCGGCGGCTCGGCTGCTGGGCGGCTCGGCGGCTCGGCTGCTGGGCGGCTCGGCGGCTCGGCTGCTGGGCGGCTCGGCAGCTCGGCTGTTGGGCGGCTCGGCGGCTCGGCTTCTGGGCGGCTCGGCTGCTGGGCGGCTCGGCGGGGCCGCTGAGAGGGCGGCGTCCGGGGCCGCTGGGAGGAGGCGGCGGGGCCGCTGAGAGGAGGCGGCGGGGCCGCAAAGGTAGGTGGCGGGGCCGCAGGTAGGTGGCGGGGCCGCTAGTAGGTGGCGAGGCCGCAGGTAGGTGGCGGGGCCGCTGGTAGGTGGCGGGGCCGCAGGTAGGTGGCGGGGCCGCAGGTAGGTGGCGGGGCCGCTGGTAGGTGGCGGGGCCGCAGGTAGGTGGCGGGGCCGCAGGTAGGTGGCGGGGCCGCTGGTAGGTGGCGGGGCCGCAGGTAGGTGGCGGGGCCAGCAGGAAGGTGGCGGGGCCGCACAGGTAGGTGGCGGGGCCGCGGGGAGGTGGCGGGGCCGCTGGTAGGTGGCGGGGCCGCAGGTAGGTGGCGGGGCCGCACAGGTAGGTGGCGGGGCCGCACAGGTAGGTGGCGGGGCCGCGGAGGGCGGCGACGAGCCGTAGGGGGCTGTGAGGGGCCGTGGGAGGGGCCGTAAGGGGCGTAAGGGGCCGCGCGAGGGGCCGTAAGGGACAGCGCGAGGGGCCGTAAGGGGCGGCACGAGGGGCCGTAAGGACGGCGCGACGCGCGCGACGGGCCGTAAGGGCGGCACGAAGGGCCGTAAGGGCGGCGCGAAGGGCCGTAGGGGCGGCGCGTCGAGCCGTGAGAGGGCCGCTAAGGGCGACGCGACGGGGCCGTGAGGGGCCTAGCGAGGGCGCGACGGTAGGGAGAGCACACAGGGCGCGTCTCGGGCCGGAGCGAAGCGCGCTCCGGGCAGGAAAAAAAAATTTCGTGGTGGTGGGCCCTAGGAATCGTTCCCACTAGGGAACCTGCTCGATACCATGAGAAGAAACGAGGAATGAAATGGCTAAGGGAAAGTTTGGTACAAATGCAAACCCTAGGAAAACTGTACCCCATATGTGCTACCCCACTATAGCCTACAGTAGCTATGTCATATAAATCTGACACCCTCCTCTTGCTGGATCGTGTTTGGGGTTTCTGAGGAAGGCGTTTGCAGATTTAACAACGGTGTAAAGCATGGTGGTCTGCCAAATGCTGCCTAAGATGTCCGCTAAAAGCTAGTTTATGAATGATGTAGCAGCTAGTTTAACATGCCTCTCAAATTAGTTTCTCCTAACAGCTATAAGCGGATCGAAGATCTCGCTCGCCATGCTGCTGCTTGGTGTGAGTTGGTGGTATGCTGATGGTGTTGGAGACGTGGTTGGAATTCTGAGAGCACGGTTTGCATTTCGTTTTTCCAGCGCTGAACCCCCTGGTGCATTTTTTTATCCTCCTCTATAGGTTTGCGCGATTCGTTAAGCCCCTGCCTATGGGGCGCGAAGTTGAGCAGGTAAATTCGTCATTTACCGTCGGCACCTTCCGCCCCTGCTCTCGAAATTTCCCGCTTTCGGTTGTAGCGGGGGGGGGGGGGAGGGGGTGATATCAACGGGGAAACTGCTTAGGAACCCTCGTCATTTACATTCGCCCCCCCTCCTCCCCGTCACGGCGGCCCTGTTCGATAGGCTAACACATTTCAAAAGGCGAGGGTTAGGCTAGTGTTAAGGGGAGTGCTCAGCGCAACTTCCCCTAGCTGACCGACCGAACATCCCAATCGGAAGCCCCGCCCCTTGAGGGCGGAAGGAGCGGGGCCCTGATGGAGATACTGCTCGCCCCCTTCCACCACGGGCATCGCGGGCTGGGATGAAAAAATTGGATCGCTCGCTAGAGGAGTCTGGGTAACAATATCGAAAAACAAAAGGCCTCCCCCACAAATCACATGCCCTTGGATCGATCTGGTTTTCAGTTGGCAGATTGTTTTTCGAGCAGTTGGGTCCAGCGGTTTTGTTTTCTGGGTGCACGGCTTGGGTATCCCTCCCACTGTTAGCATCCTGAAGTGGCCCCGCTAGTTAGCTGGTTCACTTCCGAAAGATGAGGTCCCGAGATCAAATCCCCCCTGCGGCGTTTACAGCCAGTCCACACTAAAAGGGACTACACAGGTGCTCATCTAGGGGTGGATAGAACAACCTCGTTACCCATCGAGACGTGTAAACACATGGGGAGGCGGGTTACGACCGACAGACGGGGTAATACCAAAGGGGGTTTCCCCTATAACCCTTACCTTTACCTTTACCCTCCCACTGTTAGCCCTTGACGAGCCCTTTCGCAAACCCCACTTTGGGGGGGCGAGGGTTAGGCTAGGTGAGGGCTAAATTATTGCCCGTGCGAGAAGGACCCTGGATCTTTCTGAGAGGGCTAACGCTTCTTGTCTGGGATCAGGCATGTCGAAGTTGATGGGGCCCATACTTGCGCTCCCCAGCTCCCCTCCCCATATGACACTGTTTTGGGTGTAGCTGAGTGTTTAGGCGCCCTTAACGGTCACGGGCGCCCCCCCAAGTGAAAATTTGAGATCCGGGCTTGTGAATAGTTTGCACTTACACTATCTTATCGGACCCTAAGGGAAATTCGGGTGCTCCAAACCTAACTTAGACACTTTACTAACACGTTATTGGCTAGAAACGCTGGAGGACATTCCACTTGGCGCGCTCTCGTGCAACCTAAGGAGAAAGGGAGGGGGGGGGGGGGGGGTCAGGCAGAATTGGGGGGGGGGGGGGGGGGGGGGGGGGTCCTACAACCGGAACCCAAAACTTTGAGACAGGGGAAGGCCTGGTTTGGGCCCATAACGCATCCGGGGAAGGATCAAACGAGGCACTTAGTGGCACGGGTGCAGTGCGAATCTAACACTTTATGCAGTCGAGCTGGAGCAAGAGTAGTCCGGAATGTTCAGGGCATTAAGGGAATACACCCTTGAATCGACAGGCATGTCTGGGATGCGTTAGATAGGCTAACACCCTGCATTCAGGTTCCAGAGCATTAAAGCCATTTGACACCAATTTACGGGCTGACCGTGGAAAAAATACCGAAATCGAAACAGCCGCGAGGATTCCGCGAGCGTCGGTGTTAGCCTATCGAACAGGGCCAGCATGTGCCTACACGGTGCCCGTTTGACTAACCCAAGGTTGCCTTGTGAAGAGGGCTTTTAAGTGATTCTGAGCATTTCACAAATTTCGTCAACGTCGCACCTAGCAAAAAGGGGCTTATAACATTTTTGTAACTCCCCGTTGACATTTTGACTTCGGTCTCTTCCGTGTGACTTATTTTTCTGTGGTTCGTATTGGCTCATAACCACTTGCTCGAGGAGCTTGTAATATGGGTGCAACTGGCTGGTAAAAAAAACACGGGTGCAGACTTTCTATTTTGGGAAGGGCAAATTCGCGCGCAGGGGTTGAGCATCTTGTGTACAGAACCTTGGGATGTGCACATTCCTCCTCGAGTTTATCTGAGCACACATTCCTCTTCGAGTTAGTCTGAACCAGCTTTGACATTGTCCGAACCGCCAAACGAAATCACCACAGATATTACCGACGTGGATTAATTATTGTCAGCATCTGCCAGATGTCTCATCCATGGCCACCACCACATCCCCTCACCACCACTTCGCCCCGCAAGTTTACTCAGCAAACAGGCGATCACACCCACAAGGCTCAAAAGCTGGATTCCTGGCCGATGGGGAACGAACGAGGAACGCGACTCGGTGAGGATCTCTTTTCAAGTCAACCCAAGGCGCGAGCGACTCCCTTATTTTGCCCTGTCCCTACCCCTCCCCTCCCCTTAGTGCCCTGTCTACCAACTACAAAATGCACCAAATCCGTCATTGATAAATTTACAGCTTCTCGTTCTGCATCCCGTGCTAGCAATACTCACTCTGCAGCCAACAGCAGTTCCTCACAACTTGCTGAATCGATCCGCACACGATCAGAATGGCTGCTGTTGCCGCTTCCTCCCTCGCCGCCAAGGCCCCTGCCGCCGCACTGGCACAGACTGGGTTGACTTCCTCATCCAGCTCCGCTCTTCCCGGCTTTTCCGGACTCCGGGCCTCACCTCCCGTCAAGGCCGCCAAGAAGACCAGCTGCGCGCGCGGCTGCAAGTGCGCGCGCCATGCCGTCGTCGTGCGCGCCGCTGCTGAGTCCAACGAGGCGTCCGAGCAAGCTCTCTTCGCCAGCGTCAGCCAGTCCGTCGCCGCTCCCGCTGCTCCCGCCGCCAACTCCGGAGTGATCGTCCCGTCGATTCTCGGCGCCGGTATTCTTGGCGGCGCTGCTCTCGCGCTCCTTTCCAAGAATTCCGTCCCCGCCGCTTCCGCCGCTGCCGCCACTCCACCTGTCACCTTCGACGGCGGCTACGTCCCCCGTGCCAAGCGTGCCGCACCGGCCGCGCTGGCAACGATGGCGGCGACGTTTCCGAACGCGATGCAGGAGGAGACGTTCATGCGCGCCGTGGCGGCGGAGCTCTACAACCTCGGCTTCAAGCGCGACAACTGCATCGCGCTGGTGAACACTTGCCGCGACGAGGTGTGCCGGCCGATCGTGAATCTGATCGACCGCGAGTTCGGCATGAGCTTCAACATCGCCGGGCTGGGCGGGCTCGTGAACTGCGGCAAGACGGGGTTCAAAGCCGCCATGAGCCACTCGCCTGAGTTCCCCTGCGACAAGAGCGGCAAGCCCAAGGAACGATGTAAGTACATGAACCTGTTTCCAACGTCCAAATGTGTACTTACAGAACGCGACGGAATGAAAACGAAAGCAAACAACAAGAAATCATGGGTCTTGGACTCCACGCTCAACAACAAAACGGGACAATGGTGTCGTCATGTTTTTCCGACTCACGCTCGCTCCTCGTGTTCCCTTTCGTCCCTTTCCAGACATTTTCTTCGGCTTCCCCCACGTGTCCATTGGCGAGACCGGCGAGGTCGGCTCGCTGCTCCGTCGCGGTCGCGGCAAGCCGTCCAACGCGTGCGGTGCGCTCATCGCCATCCGCGGCGACATTTGCGCTGGCGGTCCCATCGTTGAGGATCCCGACAACGCCGAGTACATTCTTCTAAAAAAGAAGGTCGCGTCTCGAGTTACCACCGACGAGCCCAACTTGGTGCAGGTCACCCGCGCCGCGCTACAGGCTATCACGGACGACCTCGAGTACCTTATCTCTCAGACCGTAGACCCCGCGACTGCGGATTACGCCGTTATTACGGGTGTTCAGATTCACTCGGGGAACAACCTCCCTGGCGAGCCGTTCCAGACGGAGCGCCTCTGTGACTACATCGCCCCCAACGCTATGTACGCCGTGATCAACGGCGAGAAGCACATTCTCCACTGCGAGATCAACCAGATCAGCGCCATCAAATCGGTCCCCGCCAGTCAATTTGCTTAAGCTGGCGTCAGCACAAGGAGCAGTTAGAGGTTAAAGTTAGTACCTTCGTAGTTTTTCCACTCAATGAGTGCTCGCGTTTGTAAATAATTCTGGTAGTGCTGTGTGTCCTGGCGATATCCCACACTCGCATGTCCTGGATGCCGTTTTTCCTCCAACATGCACCGAAACCAGGATTCTTTCCTACTGATGAGTTCATTCTATCAAGCGCATACCGTATCCAACATCACTCCTTTCTCTGATCGCATGTGCCATTACTCCTACGTGTCCAATGACTTACATACATTTCTCGCAGCTTCCACTTCCGTTTTCGCAGCATAAAACCTGCATAGCGCAAACATGGAGTAGAACGATCGATATACCTACATGAGATAAAGAAATCGGAACGTGGAATAACCATTTCTATCTTAGTCTGGACTCTTCTAAAGTTGACATTTAAGTGGCGGGAGAGGAAAGGTGAACTAAGTAGATTTCGCCCAGCTTTGCGTGACACCTCCAGGAGTTTTAGCTGATTCAGCCATTTCTTTATTAGCCCTCGCTGACCTTTCAGCCTTTTATTGCGAGTGTACGCAGAGACTATGATGGGAGGCACACGAGCGAGACGACGTTTCAAGTAACAATGATAGAAACACCCTACCCAATGCCACTTCATCCACACTGGGTTCTGTTCTGAAGCCTGACAACGACATTTCAAGTGTCTTTCGCCCTTGTCCCTCCTTTCTTTGAACTCCTAACTTTTCGCTCTCCATCTCCTCTCCCCCCCTGCTCTTCACCACCCTTGCTCCCTCCATCACCACCAACACCACCACCACCACCATCACCACCACTTGCCACCGCCCTCCCACGCCCATCCCCCACAGCCCCCCCTTCACCCCGTTCGAGCACGAGCAGGAGGCCGAAGTGGTCACTGGGCAGCAGAGGCAGGTCCACCATGGTGGGCTGGCCCTTTACGCGCCGCTGCTTCGAGTACGAGCCCCCGGGGATGGGGTGCGTGCCGAGGAGGGAGAGGGAGTGCAGGTGCAGGTGGTGCAGGCGCAGCCAGCAGCGGTCCAGGCGCAGGCGCAGGCGGCCCCCTGCCAGCATGGGGTTCACCCGACTGTCGTATGTGAATCCCGCCTGCTAAGCCCTCAGGGGCCAGTGGGGAAGCATGGGGGGGTGAGGTGGGGGGTTGGATGGGGGCGTGAGGTCGGGATTTGAGCTGATGCTGAGCAGCGCATGAGAGGTAAGGCAGCAATGCGGTGCACGCCTGACGCAAGGCAGAGTGGAGAGAGAGGCGAGTGAGTGCAGCAGCGGGGACTCAAGCTAGTCCTGTTCTGCAGTTCCCTTCCCTACCCATACGGGTGCTCACCTCACGGGGGTGCAGTTGCACCCATGCATCCACCCACCCCTGTGGCATGGGCACATCCCCATCGCGCTTATCATTCCAGTTCATATCCCCACAGAACACCACGTCTTCCATCTCCCCACCGCCCTCCCCCTCTCCACTCCGCCTCCCATTCCCCGCACCACTCTCTTCCCGCGCGCGCTTTTTCCCCGCACCCCGCTCCCGCCACTGGTGGGAGTGGAGCAGGCGGAGCGCCTCTGCAGCTTGCTGCACGCGCTGGGGGGAGAAGTGCTGGTCCCACATGGGGGGCGCAGGGCATGGCGACTCCAGGTGACTCGTCGCCACCGTCAGCACACACGGGGGCGCAGAGGAGGCGGGGGAGGCGAAAGGGGGGAGGTGGAAGGAGGTGATGAGGAGTTGGCGGCCCATGATGGAGTTGGCGAAGGGGTGCACGTGCTGCAACTGCACTGCCAGGCGCGATAGCTGCTTGCAAGGTCACAGGGGGGGTGGGGGGCGAAGGGGCGTGGGTTGAGATGGGTCACTGTGACGTCTGAAATAGATTAGTAGAAAGAGAGATTCATAGGGGTGCACATGCAAGCAAGCAAGCACACACAGCTGTATTGTTGCCCTCAATCAAAGTCATTGCTATGTGAAATTATAGCAGCTAAGTGGTTATCACACGCATCCACAGAGGGATGAGTGGAGCAAGGGTCATGATGGGTCGTATGGCATGGACCTATGTGAGAACCACATGACCCTTGTGAGAACCTCACAAGGGTGGCATGGACACATGCGAGGTGCAGTGTGGCATGTGGAGCTATGCGCATGGGATGGGGCGCATGAGGGCATGTGTGCGGATGCGATGGCAGCAGGGCATGGCAGGGAGGGGTGGGGGCAAGCACGATGAGGCAGAAGTAGGGCGGCATGTGGCGGTCGTGCAGGGGCGAGCAGGGGCGGTACTCCGTGAACCACGGCTGTGAGGAGAAGAGCTCCACGATGCTAGGCGTCACCTCCTGGGCCATGGCAGCGCAGGGACGGGTGTGGGGAGGGCCACAGGGAGGGGTGCGGGAACAAGAGAGTGGTAGGAGATGAGGAGGCGGTGGGATGCAAGGCTGGAAGAACGCTGGAAAGTGGTAGTGGAAGAGAGCAAGCGAGTGCAAGAGACTGTGCTCCCTGCATGCACCAAAGTCACCTCATTCCTTGCACCCACCCACACCCTTCTTGCTCCCAATTTTGCTTGCCTAGGGCCGGCGTTGACATGGCACAGCACGGCTCGACACAGCATGGTACGATACGGCACAGCATGGTACGATACGGCACCTGCAGGCAGACGACATGGGGGCGGTCGTGGTGGATGGCAGTGCCTATGGCGGCCATGCGGTGCTGCAGTGCTGCCTCCTCGTTGAACCACACGTTCCACGTCATGATGCTCACCCTCGTGCTCGCACTCCCACTCGTGCTCGTGACGCCTGCTCATCAGGGGGAGGGAGAGGGGGGAAGGGGGCGGAGGCGGGAGGGAGGAGCGAGCGGGGACGGGAGGGAAAGTGGGACAGAGGGAGAAGGGAGTGATGAGGGGCATGAGGAATGAATGGGTGGAGGGCAGTTGTTGATAGGGGGCGTGTGGTGAGCGGAGTGGAGGCATGCAGCAGCACGCGCCGGCACCATGCACCACACCCTCCTCTCACTCTCACACTGCCCACCCCACCCCTCCCCCATGGGCGCTGCACAAAGGCTATCTGGCCCCACCCCACTGGCACACCTCTGCTACCACGCCCTTGCTGCCCTTTGCCCATTGGGATGAGCGAGTGGGCTTTGCAGCAGGTAGCAGTGGGAGCAGTGCACGTGCAGAGGAGGGGAAGGAAAGTGGGGCTCATAGCACACACACCTGGTTCCTTCTCCTTGGCTCTCTCCGGCTCCTGCTCATCCTGCTTCTTCTTCTCCTCCTTCTCCTCTTTCACCTTGTGTGTATGTGTCCTGCTCTCACTGCCACCCCTCGCCCCTGCACTCGTCTCGTCCCGGCCCTGTCGCTTCACCCTCGCCTCGTGCAGCAGTCGCAGCCACTCGTTCCCAGACTTGCCCTCCGCCCCCCTCCCCACCTCCCCACGTTCTTCCCCTCTTCCCACCCCCCCATCCTCCCCCGTCTCCTTCTCCCCGCTCCCCCTCTCCCCCGCCCCCCCATCGCGCATCTCCTCCACCTTCAACCCTCCGCTCCCCTCCCCCTCCGCCCCGCTCCCTCCCTCGCTCCCCCTTTCCGCCCCCAAAGCAGCCTCCCCGTCGTTGCTGCCCCTGTGCGCGGGGGGAAGCTGCGCGCAGTCAGGCAGAGGGAGGTGAGGGGGGGAGGTGGGGAAAGGACAGGGTGGGGCAGAGACAGGGCAAGGCAAGGTCGTGGCGCTATGGGTTACGAGGACCGACGGAAACAGCTCAGTACGTCAGGGTTTGACACGGTACAGAGCGGTACCGAGTCGCAGGCAGCGCAGCGAGCAGCAGCGGCTTCGTTGAGGAGAGTACACACGCCGCACGCCCACGCCGCATCGCGCTCCTCCGCCGCCACGTGGCGCTCCTCCGGGACTCTCTCGTCCACGTCATCGTCGTCGAGATCCACGTGTGCGCGCCGGTAGCCGCACACGGCGCACTCCGCCTCGCGCCACGACGCCGCAGGGGAAGCGGGGGGGTTGGCGAAGGTGCAGCGCGGGCAGTCCCAGGCGGAAGCCATTCGAGCGGAGATAGAGCGACGCGGCCAGGTGGTGCTGACGTGGCGACGATCCGAACGCACTGCGAGGGCGACGTCTCTGCGATCGTGCGATCGCTGCGCGGGAAACTGCTCGCTGCGGGCCGCGTTGCAGACGGGCCCCGTCGTGGAGAATCCCGCTGTAGGATCGCGCGACTGGAGGGGCGCGGCGCGGCGAGACGAGGCGAGGCGAAGCGAAGCTGCGGTGAGCGGTGGGATTCGAATCCAACGTGCAGCCCACATGAGACTTGCTTGGGATGCTCGTGACACTCTCGAGGTACTGTACTCGGACCTCTCCCGTTCTAGGAGTCCGTTCGAACGATACCCTGGTGCCTTGAGAAAGGTTGAAAACCAGGACTGTATTCAGCCCTCGAAAATATTTCGAAGCAATCGATATGCTCTCGGTAATATGGAAACTCGGCGACCCCACAAAGAGAATATTTTTATTGACACTTTGGGGGTGCATTTGCGAGTCTGATACAACCCCGAAAACTGACACTATATATTACGTTACCCCCTTGAAGAACAGTTCTCCATTGCTTCCACCCCCCCCCTTCCCTCCCCCGAAAAAAAACCCCGAATCATCTGCACCCATGAAATTTGTGTTTGGAAACCACAACCCGTGTTTCATAGGCACGCATAGCAGCTCCTCGACATTTCGAGTGTATCAAACCAGCCTACCCTGATCTGTCGGGGTTGAGCGGGCGAGTTGTCGAGGGTGAGGTGTGGGCCATCCAGCTCGCCTCAAGCAAGGGAGCATCGCGGGCCCCATCATTACGCACTGGACCCGCAACACCTGTTACCATTTCATGCACCGTTCCCCCATGCGTCACTGTCCTTCCGCCCTGCCCTTGCGCCTCATCCGCGCGCTGCCCCGCCCCGCGCCCGGCGCTATTGCGCCCGCCGTCACGGGTTGAGCGCTCACAGCATTCTCCCGCCGTTCTCCCCGCCAGCCGCGTTACAACCGCGCGATCCCCGCGTTCCCCGTATCCCGTGCCCCGCTCCGCTCCGCGGCCGGGTCGTTCTAGCCCCTGCGCGCGCGCCGCTGAGTTTTCGGCGCCGTGCGCACGTTCCGCGGGAAGAATTTCGCGCGAAAGGCTCCGCGCTGCAGATCCCGCCAAGGTCCCGCGCTCTCCGCTGCATCGCGTTCCCCGGAGGACGGGGGCGAGAGGCGGAGCGGCGTGAGCGCGCGCAAGAGCAGCATGGGCGCGGGCACGCAGTACTACGTGGCCGTGGACCAGGCGCGCTTCAAGCTGGTGCGCGCGCCCACCTCTTAGGGCGAGGTGGGGGGGGAGGGAAGGGAGGCGTGTATGTGGGGGAAAGAGGCGTGTGGAGGAATGGCATTTATCCTTTTTTTGCGTCATGGCATGGGCACGGGCATGGCATGGCTGACGAGGTTCGCTGACCCCATGCTATTATTGCCTGGCTGTGTGGCCGTGCTGCTGTGCTGCTGTGCATGACAGGCAACGCTCGTGGACCTGCTGCACCTCATCAGCCGCACCATTCCCGCTGCCGCCTCCCCCGCTCCTCCTCCTATTCCTCCTTCCCCCCCCTCCCCCTCCCCATCGCCCTCCTCATCCCCCTCCCCCTCCCTCTCCTCCGCGCCCACTGCTGCGCCACGGGTGGCGGCAGTATCAGTGGTGATCTGCTGTGGCACGCGCGACTCTCTGGACCACGTGCTCGCTGCTCTCTCGCCTCTCCACCACCGTTTCCTCCTCGCCTCCCTCGTACGCTCCCTCACACGCCACTGCTCCTGCCCTCCTCTCATCCTCCACCCTTTCTCCCTCCCTCACCCGCCTTCCCCACCTCTTCCTCCACTGGTGTTCCCTTGCCTTCCCCATCGCCCTCCCGCCCAACCCCCCTATCCCCTCCTCCTTCTTACATCTCCATCATTCCATATATCTCTCATTGTGCACAGCCAAACTCACACGCATACTAGCTGCACAATCCACGGCCCTCTCGTAGCATCTCCATCTCTCTCCACATCTCTCTCTCTCTCTCCATCCCGCCCGCACAGCACAGTGACCAGTCGGACGCCCAGCGCCGGGCAGTGCTGGCAGCCTTCCATGCCGCCGTGGCTCTCTCCAGAGGCCTGCCCGCCCCGCCCCTCGCTCTGCCACTCGGCCCCCACCCTGCCCACTCGCTGCCGTCCGCTGCCCCTCCCTCACATGGGCCGCACCGCACACATGGAACCCCTGCCTTCATGTCCCCACCCGCCCATGCGCCTTGGCTGCACAGCCGCGTGGGTGAGGGGGGAGGGCAGGCAGCAGAGGTTGCAGAGCGGCGGGAGGAGGGAGGGGAGAGCGGGGGGGAGGAAGGGAAGGGGGGGCAGGGCGGGGTGGTGCCGGTGGTGGAGGTGACGGATGCGTGCTTGCCGTGTGGCCATGGGGGGGGAGAGGCGCCTCTGGGCGCACGGCTGCTCATCAACTATGACTTCCCCCCACGCAAGGTGCCTTGATGCCCTGCACGCATGCATACATGCACGCCACTGTGCAGGTGACGTATGGGGCGAAGCATTTTCACCCATCCGTCCGTCCATCCATCCATCCATCCATCCATCCATCCATCCGTCCGTCCGTCCGTCCGTCCGTCCGTGCGTCCACCCGTCCGTCCGTCCGTCCGTCCATCCGTCCGTCCGTCCGTCCGTCCGTCCATTCATCCATCCATCCATCCATCCATCCGTCCGTCCGTCCGTCCATCCATCCATCCATCCATCCATCCATCCATCCATCCATCCATCCATCCATCCATCCATCCATCCATCCATCCATCCATCCATCCATCCATCCATCCATCCATCCATCCATCCATCCATCCATCCATCCATCCATCCATCCATCCATCCACCATCCATCCATCCATCCATCCATCCATCCATCCATCCATCCATCCATCCATCCATCCATCCATCCATCCATCCATCCATCCATCCATCCATCCATCCATCCATCCATCCATCCATCCATCCATCCATCCATCCATCCATCCATCCATCCATCCATCTATCCATCCATCCATCCATCCATCCATGCATTCAACCACCCACTTGCTACATGTATGTGCCTCTCAGCCTCCCTCCCTCCCTCCCTCCCTCCCTCCCTCCCTCCCTCCCTCCCTCCCTCCCTCCCTCCCTCCCTCCCTCCCTCCCTCCCTCCCTCTCTTCCCTCCCTACTTGCTTGCCTGCCTCCCTCCCTCCATGGATCCCTACGTGCATGACAAGGCATGGCAAAGAAAAGCTTCATCTGTTTCCACTGTTAAGTCATCCACCCCTCCACTATTCTTCCCGCCCACCTTCCCCCCCACCATCCCCCCCTTACCCTCCCATGCAGGACGTGTACCTGAGGCGAGTGGCCATGTGCATGGGGCAAGCAGCAGCAGCAGCCATGCAACGCCCTGAACCCTCTGCCAGCAGCAGCAGCAGCGCAGCAGGCATGTCGCTGCTGTTTGTGACGGGTGGGGAGGTTCCTGTGGTGCGCTCACTAGAGGACGCCCTGGGCACCTTGCTGCACGAAATGCCCATTGATGTGAGCTGCTGCCTTCCCCTGTCCACTCTTCTGGTCGACCCTGTGCCACTCCTGCACTTTAACCGCCCAAGCAACCACAGCTTATGCACACTGAATGCACTTGAAGCTTGCACGTCTACATGGAGAGTTTGTATGGTTAGCTGCGTGCTATTTGTGCGCAACCTAATCACTGCTCACTGCCCGTTTGTGCTTTTTTTTCCTTGGTTCGCAATTGCGTCAGGTGTGTGAAGCTCTGAAGCAGTGAGTGAGCACATTAGTCAGGTTTGCTCAAGGTCCTCCTTCAAGCAAGGCTCTCATGTCCAGGTGCTTGTTGCTTTAGTAGTTTCTTAGGTGTTTCTAGTGTAATTTCAAGCCGGAGTCTACATTTGCAATCCGTGCCTCCAAATGTTTTAAATTCGAGGTACGGTAGTGAAATGTCTCCAATCAGGACCCTGATTTTAATGCTGAGTTGTAGCGTTTACTTTTAACCATAAGGGTAATACCAGATGGTTCTGTGTTACAGGTGCAATCAGGCCTGTGGATAGGATTGGATGTGCTCTTACTCGAAAGGCCAGTTCGCGGAAGTTGGTCTTTCTGTAAGGGTGGGGCAGCCATGTCAGTCTTTTTTATCAGTGTATGTTGCAAAGTTACTCGTGCCCGTCAGTGTGCACATTGGTTAGTTAGTTAGTTAATACTTACCCTTTCTTGTTTAAGTATAATTTACGGTTGATTTTGCATGAAGTGTAAAATAAGAGACAAACCTGTTGGAATAACCGAAAGGTTATCGTAAACATTCCGAAGGCTCTCCACTCTCGCGTCACTTCATAACAAAGCAAGCGCCTGTATCAGTACCGCAATAGCTCATATAGAGCACGCGGAAGGTCGAGGGTCACCCGAAGGTCAACAGTCGAAGACAGTCAACGGTCGTGACCCTTGACTGCCCAGTAACCGCACAAGGCAGTTGCGAAGTGCAACGTGGTAACTGTCTAGGATTGCAATAGTCGTGGTTACTGTAGCAATGCAATTCAGTTAATAAGGGAATGTACCCCTCAGAGTACATGGTTAGCTAGGGTTGCTATTTATATCCATGTACTCCTATCTTATAATTATCTTGTTCTTTTCAATCTTATCAACAAGGTCATTACAGAGACTTCACAAGTTCTCTCCTATACTTAGCAGCTTTATCCTGTCCACTACGATCCTTCAGTTATAACAACATGGTATGAGAGCTAGAGTGGATTATAAGGACTGCTAAGATTCTCATTCTCCCTAGAACAACCTCTTTATAAATTACTCGTTAAACAATTACAAACTCTGCATCACTATGGCTCCTGAAAAGGGGACTGCAGATTCTCCGGGCCCACCACCAGCAACACCCACTGCACCATCAGCGGTGACTTCCGTCAGCGCCGCTCTCGTTGAGCAGCTGGTCGCCCGCATCAACGCTCTTGAGAGCCATCAAGCCATGAGCATCGATGGCTCGAGCTATGCACGAGGAGTTGCTGGACTCCCTCTCCCTGGAGAAGGCCGCCGCGTCAACTCCGAGAGGTCATTCACCTTCGACAACCGTCAAGCTTCAGCTCCTGCGCAAGACAGTCAACATCGCACAGAAACAATTGCGACAATGCAGACAAAGTTTGTTCTAACTTCAAAGCTGAAGACATCAGTTCCCTTCGACGGTAAGGACTTTTACACGTGGAGCTTCGAGTTCGAGCTCCTCGCGACAACCGCGCAAATCTGGATGTACTACGACGGAAGCTTAAAGTTTCCGACAGAGAGCACCATCCAAGAGAAGAATCAGTACTACCACGAGTCTCTTCTCGCGTACACCACCCTCCTCCGAAATCTTTCTCCCGCCGAACAGCTTGGCATTCGCTCCTACAAATCAGAGTGGGCACCCGCATACTCTTCTTGGGAGCACCTGCGCAACTCATACATGGCAACGTATCCCGTTACTATGAGTCGCCTACTCAGCCAACTCACATCGGTCAAAATGCAACAAGGGGAGAAGGCGGGACCTTACATCAATCGGTGCCACAATCTGCGCGACCACATCAAGAAGTGCGGCGGAACCGTTCCCGACGATATGTTCGTCTCTATGGTCCTTTCGGGCCTTGGATCTGATTGGAGACAGTGCCAGTTGTTGCTCCGTGCTCGAGCAACTGTCTCCGAGTCCGCCTTGTGCGCCACGCTGCTCTCCGAGCAAAAGGAAATCGACCTGTACAACGAGAAGAACACCAAGCGGGAGAAGTTAGTCTTCTACGTTGGAACAACTGAAGGGGAGCAACACGGCAAGAAAGGAACTTTCTGCAAATACTGCAAGAAGACTGGGCACACTATCGATCGGTGCTACAAGCGAAAGGCCGCCGACGAAAGGCGCAACAACATCGCCAGTCAGCAACCTTCGGCACCCTCGGCCTCTCCTGCTTCAACCTCAACCGTGTCACCACCTTCAGTGGCAAGCACTTCTCAAACTCCTGCGCGCATCTCCAACAAAGACAAAGGCAAGGGAACGATCATGAGCTGTATGGCACGGCGCCGCAGAGGCATTCGTTACTACGACAACATCGAATACCCGCCTATCGCGCCCATTAACCCCATTGCTCCCAGTCTAGAAAACGACCCTACTATCCACAGTTGGATCGACCGTCCAACCAACATCCCACCTGATTTCGAGCTGCCCCCGCCAACGCCGGAATCTCCTCCCAGCATTTTGGCGAACAGGTACTTCGCTCTCTCGCCATACTCTGGCGACTTCGATCGCGTCATTACACCGAAAATCGCCAACATCGCGCGACAGAGCCGCGAGAACATCAATACCTGGTAACTGGACAGCTGCTGCGGACAATACATGGTGGGATCACCAACGTTCATCAGCAACTCAAAACGCATGCGACGACCGTGCAAAATTACAGTTGCGAACAACAACACACTCAAAGCATACGACATCGGAGAAGTTTACCTTGAAGCTGATGACACCAAGTTCACCATCCACATCGGTGATGTGCTCGTAGCCCCAGATCTGAGTTACAACCTGCTCTCATCGGCTCAACTCATGCGATGCGGAGTCGACATTCGCAGCAACTGCAAGGACAAAGCCTTTGAGCTTTTCTACAACAACTCTTACATCGGCAAGGCGATTGACGATGACGGAGTCTTCGTCCTGCATTTCTCAGCCCAGGGCACCACTGGAGATTCAGACCGCACCTTACTGCTCAAAACAACTCCCTCGGAGCCGCCAACATGGTCGCATCCAACCGAAATGGACCTCGAGCGACCTGCCTCCGACGGTCTTCTTCGGATTCGCACCGTTCCAACAGCCTCGACCTCCAACCCAGCTGAGACCGGACCTGCATCAATGGAAGCAGACAGCGGCACGTCAGCACCTGCGGAACCTATCATCAAAGAAAGCGAAAAGGGTGAAACAGGATTGGGCAGTCCCGGTCCAACTGTCGGTCCATTAGGAGAAATTCGAACACCAGAAGAAGCAGCTGCAGAAGGACGGGGCACTATCTCGGCATCCGAAGGCAACGCCACTGCTCCAACAGATGCTGGCGCTGCCACCGGAGGCGATTGGGGAACCGGAGGCGGCTGGGGAACTTCAACAAGCGAAGGAGGATGGGGGCAAACTGCCCCTGCCTATCCGGAAGCTCCGGGACTCCCTCCTGCGGATACCGCGGCTGTCGACCCATACAGGGCAACACGTGGCACCAGCTGGGGCGGACCTCCTCTCCCGGATCAATACGCTCCTGACACACCAGAACCGATGCAAGAAGAATCAGAGGAAGAGGTAACTTATGAATTCTTCGAGGAAGCAGCAGAGTTACCAGAACCTACCGAGGAGCCCCGTCACCAGAACAAGGACCTCACCAGATAGAGGTCATCGGCGCCGAATACAGTTACTTCAGAATTCCCATGAAAGGCCTTCCCGTCTCCGACTGGCCCAAGCCACCTCCATCCCAGTATCTTCTCGTCACCGGCGAACAAGTTCACGTCGGCGACACCGACGACATCATCGGAATTCCCCACGCGCTTCTGGAACGAGACTCCACTCGGGCCTTCGCAACTGACACTGATGCCGCCACCGACATCGGACCTGAAAAGGAGCAGAACGACGCAGCAGAAAGGAACAAATACTATCAGAAGACAGTCGGGTACCGTGCGGAACCAGAAACATGGCACCAGCGACTCGGACACCCCTCGCACATCACGCTCAAGAATTCTCTAAAGGCCGGAGTCTTCGACGACGATGCGCTGCTTCTCCCTCGAGGCGGTTCTCTCACAGCAGAATCGGCTGACCTGCCCTGCACCGTGTGCCCAACTGCGTCACTCGCCCACAAACCTTGTCAGAATGTTATTGTTCTCTAGCCTGCAGTGGGGTACTCTATAGCGAGTACAACCCCCTAGGGTTTCCTATATGTATCCTGCTGCTTTCTAGTGAACACCCTCCTTTGCTTATTCTCTCTTGCCTAGCTAGGGCTTACCTAGCTATGGCTCCTAACTCTACCTACTATCTTCACAAACCTTTCCCGGACTTACCTCCCGGCTACGAACGCTACAAGCCGCTGGAGAAAGTCTACAGCGATTTCATGGTTTTAAGTCAAAGCGGGCTCGACAGCGAATCCTACACCCTCACCTTCATCGACGCTTCCACACGCTACGTTTGGGCAATCAACACCGACTGCCGCTCTCTTGCCTTTGAATGCTTCGTGGCGTGGATGAAGCAGGCCGAACGCCAGTCTGGACTGAAGCTGAAAACCTACCAGACTGACGGGGGTTTGGAATTCTTCTCAACTGAGTTCAAGGAACTCTTCAAGCAGAAGGGGATTGAGCATCTGGTGTCCCTGCCCTACGCTCATGAGCAGCAAGGCGTGGCAGAACGGACAAACAGGAGCCTTGCCACCAAGATGAGGGCTCTGATGAAGCAGTCAGCCGTCCCAACCCAGTACTGGCCATTCGCGATGAACCACGCTGTCCGACTGCACAACTTGCTGTCATCCCGAAGCCTCAAGAACAACAACTCTCCCTACAGGGCTTGGACGGGCAAAAAGGCAGACACGCGTCTGCTTCGGGTGTTCGGCTGCATGGTACAGTACAGACCACACACAGCAAGGATCGGAAAATTTGCTGACTGAGCTGGGGCATCCACCTCGGAATCGAAAAGGAATACAAGGCGTGGATCGTGCTGGACTACGCGACACACGAAGTCACAAAATCACGTGACTGCATCTTCTACGAGAAGCTGACAATGCCACTGTTCAAGGAGCACTGCGAAGCTGACCGGGCGCCGGAAAGGGTTTTCGAGGGACATCGTAGCTTCGCAACACCACACGATGAAGCTGACCTGGCAGAAGATGCTGATGCAGCAGATGTCACGCAATTTGACAGCGCACCCAACATCCCCCTTACAAGCCCATTCCAGACTCCAACATTCATTCCTGTACATCAATTCGATCTCGACGATACAACTCAAGAAGCCCATAACTACAACAGCACAGCGCGCCGATCACCTGATGCCGAGTTACCACCTTCAAACACCTCGCAAGACACCATCCGCCTCGGCAACGACAGCGACGACGACGTCGTCGAAGTAACCAGCTTTCACGACTACGATCGCCTTCACTACGAGAAGACCAACAAAACCGGTCTCCGCATCCTTGGGCTCACCGTAGCTGTTCGCCACACCTCCCTCAAGGAACCCACCACCGTTCGCCAGGCTTTGTCCGGCCCCGATAGTGAGAAGTGGAAGGCAGCCATGGCCGCCGAAGTCACAGCACTCAAGAGCTGCGGAACGTGGAAGCTGATTCCACGATCATCAGCGAAGGGGAGGAAAATTCTCAGCGGCAAATGGGTCTTCCGAATCAAGACACTTGCAGACGGCTCCATCGACAAGTTCAAGGCACGATGGGTGGTGCGCGGGTTCGAGCAAACTCACATGGTGGACTTTGACCTCACCTACGCGCCCGTCGGGCGACACACCTCGGTGCGCATCCTCATCTGCATTGCAGCCGTCAAGCAACGGCCACTCCGTCAAATCGACGTCGGCATCGCATTCCTGTACGCCCCCGTCGACGCCATCATCTTCGTCGAGCAGCCGCACGCCTTCGAGGAGAGCGACGGCGCCGTCTGCCTCCTTCAAAAATCCCTCTACGGGATTAAGCAGGCACCTCGACTATGGCAGCAGTACCTGCACACGGTTCTCACGGAGCTCGGATTCAAGCAACTACCGCACGACCTTGGAATGTACAGGAAGGAGTCGCGCGGCAAGTTCATCCTTCTCGTCGCCTACGTCGACGACCTCCTCTACACCGGCGACGACACGGAGCTGCTGGATCAGTTTGAGGCGGATATCAAAGAGAAGCTGTAAGTGACCATCAACCACAACGTCACCCAATTTCTGGGCCTCAACATCACCCAATCCGCCACCTCCATCCACCTCTCCGCCGCTAAATACGCAGAAACTTTAGCGAAGAAGTTCGCTGTCGCCCCGATTAATCTCACAACCCCCTTCCGCACTCCTCCTCCAAATCACGAACCCGACACAACCCCACTCTCACTCAAGGACCATCGCCTCTATCAGCAGCAGCTGGGGTGTCTCCTGTTCGCCGCCGTCACGTGCCGACCCGATCTCTCCTACGTCGCAAGCCAGCTCGCTCAGTACCTGAAGCGACCTGAAGGGGAGAATCTACTGGATCTACGCCGCGCACTTCAATACTTCGTCTCTACTCCTGACGTCGGACTCACCTACGAAGCCAACCTCACCGCCACTCTACAGCTTCACGGCTACGTTGACGCAGACCACGCGGGAGACATTGACAACAGATGCTCCCGTACAGGATTCATTTTTCAACTCCAACCCGCCGGACTCATCTCTTGGAACTCCCAGAAGCGGGAGCTCATTGCACTTTCGTCAGCCGAAGCTGAGTTCATCGCCGCCAGCGCAGCTGTTCGTGAAGGCCTGTACCTGATGGAGCTCCTACAGGAAGCGAAAGTGACGATGAACGGCCACTTCACGTTACTCTGCGACAACCAAAGCGCGATCAAGATCGCGAACAAACCCGGCTTCGTGAACCGCACGAAACACATCGCTCTCCGTTACTTCTTCGTCAAGGACGAGATCGACAAGGGCAAGGTCAAACTCACCTATTGCCCAACCGGTGACATGGCAGCAGATTTCTTGACCAAGAAAATGCCACGTCAGAAGTTTCAGCACTGCACCGACCTCTGCGGGATCTCGAAGAAATCCCACGTGGCTCACCTTCAGGAATGAAGGGGAGTGTTGGAATAACCGAAAGGTTATCAAAAACATTCCGAAGGCTCTCCACTCTCGCGTCACTTCATAACGAAGCAAGCGCCTGTATTAGTACCGCAATAGCTCATATAGAGCACGCGGAAGGTCGAGGGTCACCCGAAGGTCAACAGTCGAAGACAGTCAACGGTCGTGACCCTTGACTGCCCAGTAACCGCACAAGGCAGTTGCGAAGTGCAACGTGGTAACTGTCTAGGATTGCAATAGTCGTGGTTACTGTAGCAATGCAATTCAGTTAATAAGGGAATGTACCCCTCAGAGTACATGGCTAGCTAGGGTTGCTATTTATATCCTTGTACTCCTATCTTATAATTATCTTGTTCTTTTCAATCTTATCAACAAGGTCATTACAGAGACTTCACAAGTTCTCTCCTATACTTAGCAGCTTTATCCTGTCCACTACGATCCTTCAGTTATAACAACAAAACCTACATAACAAGAGCAACTACAGCAGCACCAACATATTGGATGGTCTGGTTCTAGTAGAATACGCTTAGCTTAGCTTGTTGAAACTAGGCGATGAGAAGGAATGGTAGAAGAGGGTTTGAACTAGCAGGCAGGTGGGATACATATAGGAAACCCTAAACGAGTTGTACTCACTGTTGAGTATCCCACTACAGCCTACACAACAAATAACAGTTTGACACACCCCCATAGGCAAAGTGGGGTATAGCCAACAGAACAAGCAGTCACAGAACCAGTTCATAGGCAAAGACTGGTGGCAGAAGCAGAGGGCAAGTGAGGAGGAGGAGGAAACTGGAGAGGAGTGGAGGTGGGCGGCGCTGAAGCTGCTAGCACTGGTCCCAAACGGCGTAACTGGCTCTGCTCGCCGGCAAGAGCAACTGACCCTCTGGGGACCGGAGCAACGGGTAACCGGAGTAACTGGCTCGCTCGCCGGCAAGAGCAACTGACCCACGGGCCTCTGACGCAACGGTCTCACGGGCGACTAGAGCTGCGGACTTCACGACGGCCACCCGCCCTCACCCCCCTCGTATTGTCCCACCCCCCCCGTGTCACACCCCTCGGCCCTAGCGCCACTCCCAAGTCCCCCTCACACCCTCCCACCCCTTCAGCTGCAGCTGCAGCAGTGGGAGAGAGAGGAGGAGGAGCGGCAGCTCAACACGCACGCCCGCCACCCCCATACCCCCCCCCACGGCTGCAGGCGCAGCAGGGAGATGGAGTCGAGGGGGCGGGGTAGGAGCTGCTCCACGGCTGCCCGCCACCCCCATATACCCCCCCCCCCCCCCCCCCCCCCCCCCCCCCCCCCCCCCCCCCCACGGCTGCACGCGTAGCAGGGAGAAGGAGGCGGGGGGGCGGGGTAGGAGCTGCCCCGCGACTGAAGGGGCAGGCGCGCGGGCTGCAAGGGCGGCGCACTGGCTGCAGGGGCAGCGCACAGGCTGCAGGGGCAGCTCGCGGGCTGCAGGGGCGGCTCCCTGGCTGAAAACCGCCGCCCCCCCCGAAGCTCGCGGGGGCACAGGGCGGCTCGTGGGCTGAAAACCGTCGCCCCCCCGAGGCGGGCGGGGGCACAGGGCGGCGCGCGGGTCCCACAGGGGCGACGCGTGGGTCCCACAAGGGCGACGCGCGGGTCCACAGGGGCGACGCGCGGGTGCACGGGGGCGACGCGCGGGCCCCACAGGGACGTCGCGCGGGTCCACGGGGGCGACGCGCGGGTCCCACGGGGCGGCGCGACGGGTGCACGGGGGCGGCGCGACGGGTGGGAAACCGCCGCGCGCCTCGGGGCGCGCGGGGGGCAGAAAACCGCAGCGCACCACGGGGCGCGCGGGGGGCAGAAAAATGCGCGCGCCCGGGGCGCGCGACTAAGAGGATAGCAGCGGAAGCAGTAGGGCCCATCCACAGGATTGACCAAGGAGGGTCGACCTGCTCTGATAGCATGTTGAAACTAGGCGATGAGAAGGAATGGGAGAAGAGGGTTTGAACTAGCAGGCAGGTGGGATACATATAGGAAACCCTAAACGGGTTGTACTCACTGTTGAGTACCCCACTACAGCCTACACAACAAATAACAGTTTGACATAGCTTAGCAGGGAAAAAACACAAAGGAGTCAATACAGGAACTCTTGGCCAGGACGGCGCTTCTTGCTAGCATTGAAAATGGCTACCACATTCACCCAGTTCAGACCCTCAGTGGGCAGGAGTGCTGCAGTCATCAGATCGCCCAGTTTGGCGTCCCCCAGGCAGCTCCGTGTCCACAACTTGATACGGTTCTGGCGACTGAAGCCACGCTCGCACTCCACCGTGCTGAGTGGGAGCACTGCTACAGCCTACCATAGCTGCACGAGGTTCGGGTAAGCTCCCGTGTAGTCAGTTGACCGGAGCATGAGCGAGAGCGACTTGTGGAAGCCCAGGTTACCGTGGTTGGTATCCATCGTGTGCAGAAACAACAGCAGCTCCCTCTCGCACGCCTTGAAGCACACACCTGACGGGATGGGAGAGCAGGGAGAGGGGCGATCGGGGCGTAGGGTGTTGGTGCAACCCTACGGTTTGCACTCGGCTTGTTGTCCGTGTGCGTGCATGCGTGTGTGCATGGAATGGAGGGCATGGGATAATATATATATTTCATGCTTATAAAAGTGTGTGAATGATGAGTCGTGATGTCGAATGTGTGTGTGTCGAGTCAATAGCGAGTCATCGCTAGTCGCGTGTCTACGTCGTCGTTTGTGTGTCTCGCGCGGTTTCTATCTTGTCGTTTGTGTGTGTCGCGCGGTTTCCATTTTGTCGTGTGTGGAACGTTCGGCGTGTCGCAGGTGTGTGCAGCAGACCCATCAAGAACTCAAGGATGAGTTTATGGTGAAGAACCAGAGCCTTGGTGTCAAGATTCAAGTGATCGCGAAGCCCGCGAAAAGGGTACACCTCAAGATATTGAGAATAGTTACACTACTTTGTGTAGTGTAACATTTCACTTGGTGTAGGCCCTTGTGAATGGTAGTTTCGAGACCCTTCGTGGTTGGGGACAGTGTGGGACTGTTCCACATCACTGTACCTCGGCTCTTTGGGATTGTAGGAGCTGGGAGTCATTCCCAACTCGTAACTCTTCCTATCTTGTGTTCTAAGACTATAGTGGCTGCCATAGTGCCGTTCGTTCAAACCGACGCTGTGTCGTCAATACTTGGTGAAATCGTGCGACCTATAGTGCCTATTGTAGGCGACGTTAAGACGCTCCATATCCAATTTGAATCAGGCCATTTAAAGCTGTGACCAGAACGCTATGAACGTTTAAAGCCGCTGTGCAGAAATCCGACTGTGCACTCTATCTTTCGTTCTAGGCACATTGAAGCTTACTGAGTCTATAACAAGTGGTATCAGAGCGCCTTGGAGCAGCTACGACGATGGCTGGACCTGACGAAAGGGGTGACAGAGGTGCTGGAGGCAGTGGAGGACCCCAAGCACAAGGTCAACCCCGTGATTCAGCCATGGGGCCCGTGCAACCTACTCTTGGACCTTCTAGGGATGAACCAAGAGCATCGGACGTTTCCAAGTGTTGGTGGGCAAATTTAGCGCAGTTTGATTGCAATCGCGCAGAAGGCTGTCTCTCGGTAAATTACTGGCAATGCTGGGCGTCGATTTCAGGCCAACAGAACCTACCTGAAGACAACCATCCGATTCCCAAACTCGGTACGCAGGATAACTTTCCGGAGTCACCTGCGCGTCGGCAGGGCCCCAAGCGATGATCACAGAACCGGTTTGCTATTACACATGTTACATTTCGGGAAGGTAGCGAAGGGGAATGCGAGTAACAGTCACGTGTTACCTTCGGAAAGTAAATGGCATCCTCGAGACCATCGTATCGCCTTAAATCGTATTGTTCCAAAATTAATTCAAACTATAATAAAATATGTACGCTGTACAGGGAGATCCGACATGCGATCATTCACTACCAGAAAATAAAATACGATTTGCATCGTCTACATTCCGAAATAATCCGCAAATAGCAGTATCATTAAAAAACAAGCAGGGGACTTTTTTTAGCTCAAGAAATCGCACATGGTAGTTCAAGTTTGTTGAAAATAATACATATTGAACTTCAACGGTACCATACCATTCCTTCAGACAAAACCAAGGCTACTCTAACTCCATTTCAAAACTATAATAGCACCAAAGTCATAGTAGCCGCCAGTGAGGGGCGTCCTATCCTTCTCGATCCACTTTTCAGCCTGGAGTCTCCTTTTTTCCATCTCTTTCTTCTTCAGCCCTTGATCCGGGAACAGGCTTGGCATGCCAGTCAGCATGATATGCTCCACCTGCAGGAAGGCACAAAAAATTAGAGAAGTGATAGGATGGGAATGTTGATACACAAAAGAGTGTACTTACTGCAAAAACAGTGTAGCAAAGCTGCTCGATTGTGAGAGCAACGTCTTCTGGAGGGTCTTTGCCATACCAGCTCGCAGCAGCGGCAACAAACGCATGGCTCGAGTAGGGCTTACCATGCCTGAGATGCCAAGGCAAGCCAAAATCAGCTGCACGTGAGCACAATGGGAAGTTAGTAACAGAAATGGAACGAGACATGCTAAAATACGAACATACCTGACATGTTAGCTGTCGCATATAATCGCCTAGCAGCAGCTGTGTTCTCCACAAGATTTCCTGACGCATCGAGAAGCAGAGGGAAGGCCTTCTTTCGGAAACCCGAAGCCAGCTTCCCTCTCCTGCTATTGGCGTCCCCAATGGCCTTTACTGCCCACTTCATGTTATCCCAGTGCCTTGAGAAACTGGAAGCCTCCTTTGTCTGCAAAGACAACAAATCCGACACTTCAGCCATAATATCACTTTCATCTGGATACACTTTATGCTTTTCCAGTTCTGGACCATTCAGCAGGTTGTCCACTGCGACACCAATTTTACCCTGCACACAACCAAGGAGCCGAGAGCAGTCACGGAACGTTAAATCAGGGTTTGTGTGAAGCTGAAAAAAACTAAGTGAGGGCACTGGAGCGCGCACCTCCACTACTGCATCCTCGCCCCACGACGGTTTCGCGAGTGCCTTGGAAAGATCGCTAACAATGCCAATGAGTTGCTGATGAGCCGCATCCGCTTGTCTCTGGTGCGTCTCGATCCTCTTCAGAGCGTCCATGATGTCTTTCAGGGCAAGTCGGAAATCGACATGATTTTGGGAGAAGTTATTCGCCTCACGATGAAAAACTTCTCGCTCTGGTACTCTTGGAGCTCCTGTAAACCGAAAACACAGATAGTACCTTGAGTCTGATTATTACTGGGAGAGCGTATCGGAGTACCGTTTGAGCCATCTCCCTGAGAGCCTAATCCGTTCTCAGCGACTTCATCAACAGGATGGTCGCCGTCATTTCTGGCAGGTGCTGGATCTGGGGCAGACAGAGTGGCCGGGGAGTTTGCAACAGGGTCCGGGGAGTTTGCAAATTGGGCCGGGGAGTTTGCAACAGTGGCCGGGGAGTTTGCAACTGGGGCTTGTCTAGACCTTCCATAGCCTGGAAGGCCAATTTCGTAGTCGTTCAAGGCAGGGTTTCTGCCAGCTCCCGCTCGTTGCAATCGCCTGCTTTCTACTAGTGCAGCGGGTAGGTGGGCCATTGACAGCCAAAACATAAGGCTCGTAAGAGCCAAGACACAAGGATAGAAGGCTTACTAGAGCCTCCAGCTGATCGACTTTCGTATGACACCGTTAGCTTGCGACCCAACTAAATGAGCCACTGTTGCTGTGCCAGTCTTCTGAATGCCAGCCCGTCGAATAGGTTTTAGTGGGCTGCCCGCCGCATAGTCTGCTCATTGTGTTACTTTGTTCACCAAAAAAGTTTGTGATTGCCTAGACTGGTTCAATACAATGTCAAGTTTTGTGTCATTCGAAATCCACACTTTGATTTCGACTTTTGGGCTGCAAGCAAGGTCAGTGTATGTAAAAAGATTTCGAGAGCATCAGCTTCCAACTGTTCACCAGGGGTCCCTTTTCAACACCAATGAGGGCTGCGTGGTCAGTGCGGTGCGTGCTTGTTCGTAGCCCTAGTTGGGCTGTTTGTCGTGCTCTAGAAACTTCGATAGACAGTCCCAGTTGGACTGTTTGTGCTTCTAGTCGCAGCGCATGTGAACGACTTGTCTTGTCTGCTGATAGCGAAATGCAAATTTACATTGTTTTTGGGCATCACGTCGAACTTCACTGCTGCCCACAGTAGCTTTGTGGATTTGTGAACACGGGTAATGCCGAAGCGAACAACAATGCACTCTCAAACAAACACGAGGGAAAAAAAACACAAACTCAGCCCCTGTAATCCAGCTCACGCAGGAGCGTGTCGTTTAGTGCATTTGCATCAAAACTGCTTCCCGCCTCGCCAGGACAAGTGAGGGCGACGGTGGTGTGACTGTAGCTAGGTGTACCGTGACAACTCAGCGTCGCTGAAGCGCGTGCGATGTGCACCAAAACCATCCTCCCTGAGGTTACGAACCGACAATATATTAGTGTTTTTGCGTCAGACAAAACATTATTTCAGCACATAACATGAGATAATAGTTTCAACCATAAAATGAGCTACAAAAACTTGAATTTATTAAAAACAAACAACCCATCAGCAAGAGGAACAACATGGGCTACTCGCAGAATTGTGTCAATATCCACTATGTGGTACTCATTATCAGAGTCTTCCCATGTCATGATTGGACAGTGGGACTCGTGATCTTCTCCTGTGGCTTTGTAAAAACGCACAAAGGCCCTATCTCGCTGCTCCGTCTCTTGGGTGCTGGGAATGTATGCGTCAACAACGAACAATAGCAGCAGTCGTGCATACCATACGACTCTTTTCTTCGTGGGTTCACCATCGGGCGTTTGTCCATCCTCCTCGCCCTCGCATGCAACATCACTAAACCACGGTTTCTTCATGAATGTTGCACACGCCCGTACGTAATGAGTTTGGCTGGAATACTTGGTGAAATCTTCATCGCCGGGTATCGCCATCCCGTTCTTAACCTTGAGTGTGGAGCTAAGTATGGCTCCATCTTCTTGCGGCTGACTCAAAATCTCTCGCAGTTGAGTCATATCCCCGGGCGCCTTGTCGGTATGAGCATTCCAGAAATCACCACCCCTCAGCTCAGGCTCCTTCCAGTTTACCTTTGTGCTAGTACTGACGAAAGTGTTGCGGCCCGTACTCATGGCCTCTTGTAGAGCAACCATCCTATGGCGACTGTCTTCGGTGTTGGTCTCCGAATCGTCAAGCGATTGCAACATTCGGGCGCGAACGTTGTAGTTGATTATCTGCGGCGTCGCTTGTCTCTTGTTTGATGCCCGGTAAGCTCGCTTCACCAACGGTTGATGCAAGTACTCAAACATGTTCGCGTTGTAGTGTATGGGCACGCCCGAACGAATGATGTCCTCGACAACGTGCACCATAGCATGCACCTTGGAGACGTTGAATTCGGACGATTGTGAATTTCCAAACACACTTTTCAGCCTTGGGATTAGCCTGATGGATTCGGGAGAATATGAATGGAAGTGACTGAGGGTGAGGGGAAGTGAATGAGGGTAAGGGGAAGTGAATGAGGGTGAGGGGAAGTGAATGAGGGTGATGAAAACAGAAAACAGGCAAGGGTGAAGTGAATGAGGGTGAGGGGAAGTGAATGAGGGTGAGGGGGAGTGAATGAGGGTAAGGGGGAGTGAATGAGGGTGAGGGGGAGTGAATGAGGTACCTCTTGATGGCTTCATCGAGTTCTCGAAGCGTTCCCTCGGTATGGTACCATCGGCAAAAACCAAGGATGTAACAATCCACGAACTCCGCAACCACGTCCACGATGTCTTGCTGTACCTCTCCTGCTAAAACGATCGTGATGACTTGCATGATGGCTCGATGCTCGAAAGCTTGAAATTTAGCCTTCCCAACGAAGTAGCCCCGCTTCTCATTGCCCGGTATGCGAAAGCCACAAATGCGTGTCCCTTGTGCTATTTCAAGAAGTTTTTTGTCAAGAGCTACAAGGACAAGTCGTTGCCCACGATATAGCACTCGAATGCATGACATGATGTGCAAAAAAATGCCAAGATCCATGGCATGCATAACCTCCACTAACAACGCCCGATAGGGGTTGCCGACGGGAGTTTTGCCGAGAGCAAATCCCCATATTGCAGCCTGTTGCGGATGTGGAAGTGGGGAGAGGACATGGTTGACTAAACAGTTATGGAATGAGGTATAACCCTGGATTTGGTATGAAAGATATGTATAGAAGGTGTGAATTAAATAAATACCTTAACAGCATGAGTGCTTATGGCTTGAGATGCTTGTGTACGAGCTGTAGGAGCTTCGATTTCAAGCAGATGCTTGACTTTGTCCTCTTGACCCTCCTCTGTCCGCAGCTCATGGCGCGCATCCATATCGCTCATAGCTTCCCGCGGCACCAAACATTTACGGCACGGGAACTTTGCCCCGTGACCGGCGAATGTACCCGCCATTTTACACGCCTCTGGTTGGTCGGCAACATCCGCATACAACACCGGATACACAATGCAGCGCACCCCGTAAGGGTCGGTGGTCATGATGCCTCTGCAATCATGGGTGTGACATGGGTGGTTTGGGATGATTGACGGTAGGTGGTTGAAAAAAAGGGTAGGGGGAGGTGGATGAGAGTTGGTGCATCAAAGCAGGGAAGGTGGAAGTGAATGAGGTTGGGGAGATGTGGATGAGGGTGATGAAAAAAAAATCAGGGTAGGGGGAAGTGGATGAGAGGAGGTGCAGCAAAGCAGGGAAGGTGGTAGTGAATGAGGGTAGGGTGATGTGAATGAGGGTGCAGCAAAAAAAAAAACAGGGTAGGGGGAAGTGGATGAGAGGAGGTGCAGCAAAGCAGGGAAGGTGGTAGTGAATGAGGGTAGGGTGATGTGAATGAGGGTGCAGCAAAAAAAAAATCAGGGTAGGGGGAAGTGGATGAGAGGTGGTGCAGCAAAGCAGGGAATGTGGAAATAAATGAGGGTGGGGAGAAGTGAATGAGGGTGCAGAAAAAATAAGCACGGTAGGGGGAAGTGAATGACAGTGCTGGAAAAATAAACGCGGTAGGGGGAACTGCATGAGAGGTGGTGCAGCAAATCAGGGACGGTGGTAGTGAAAGAGGGTAGGGTGATGCGAATGAGGGTGCAGAAAAACAAAACAGGGTAGGGGGAAGTGGATGTGAGGTGATGCAGCAAAGCAGGGAAGGTGGGAATAAATGAGGGTGGGGAGAAGTGAATGAGGGTGCTGGAAAAATAAACACGGTAGGGGGAAGTGGATGACAGTGCTGGAAAAATAAACGCGGTAGGGGGAACTGCATGAGAGGTGGTGCAGCAAATCAGGGATGGTGGTAGTGAAAGAGCGTAGGGTGATGCGAATGAGGGTGCAGGAAAACAAAACAGGGTAGGGGGAAGTGGATGTGAGGTGGTGCAGCAAAGCAGGGAATGTGGAAATAAATGAGGGTGGGAGAAGTGAATGAGGGTGCAGAAAAAATAAACACGGTAGGGGGAAGTGAATGACAGTGCTGGAAAAATAAACGCGGTAGGGGGAACTGCATGAGAGGTGGTGCAGCAAATCAGGGATGGTGGTAGTGAAAGAGGGTAGGGTGATGCGAATGAGGGTGCAGAAAAACAAAACAGGGTAGGGGGAAGTGGATGTGAGGTGGTGCAGCAAAGCAGGGAAGGTGGGAATAAATGAGGGTGGGGAGAAGTGAATGAGGGTGCTGGAAAAATAAACACGGTAGGGGGAAGTGGATGACAGTGCAGGAAAAATAAACGCGGTAGGGGGAACTGCATGAGAGGTGGTGCAGCAAATCAGGGATGGTGGTAGTGAAAGAGCGTAGGGTGATGCGAATGAGGGTGCAGGAAAACAAAACAGGGTAGGGGGAAGTGGATGTGAGGTGGTGCAGCAAAGCAGGGAAGGTGGAAATAAATGAGGGTGGGGAGAAGTGAATGAGGGTGCTGAAAAAAAAAACACGGAAGGGGGAAGTGGATGAGAGGTGGTGCAGCAAAGCAGGGAATGTGGTAGTGAATGAGGGTGGGGATAAGTGAATGACGGTGCTGGAAAAAAAAACACGGTAGGGGGAACTGAATGAGAGGTGGTGCAGCAAATCAGGGAAGGTGGTAGTGAATGAGGGTGGGGAGAAGTGAATGAGGGTGGGGAGAAGTGAATGAGGGTGGGTGCTGAAAAAATAAAACAGGCAACGGGGAAGTGGATGAGAGGTGTTGCAAAAACACGGGAAGGGAGAAGTGAAGGGGGGATGGCGCCAGCAAAACAGGGAAGGGAGAGAGTGAGGGGTGGTGTTTTAAAAAACAGGGACAGTGCTTGTGAATGAGAGGTGGTGTAGATCACTCACTCCCTAGAAGCCTGCTTAAGGTCTTCGAGCACCCGTTCCATGGCTTTTTGGAACACAATGCGCCTAAATTCCTTCCCGGCCTCAGTGTTTGCGTCGACCTCAGTCATTGGGGGCAACATTGCCACCATCAGATGCCCATGCGGCTGCCACCGGAGCTTGAGCATGATGTTCCCCAGCGTCATGTACACCGGGTGTCCAACAGTCTTGCCATCGTTGCTAAGGTTGGTCGCATCACTGTAAAGAATAACAGCAGCCACCACTCCTCCGATAGGGATCATACCCTGTACGCTAATCCAGAAATCACCCGTCTCTGGTCCCGCGTAAATTCGATGATGGTCTTTTTCTGTATACAATGGAGCTGCACACAAAATGAATCCTTCATGGTTCTTACGCTCAGTGAACAGAGTTGCAACAGCCTTTGAAAGGGAAGTCTTGTAGACCATTGCAACATATTCCCCATCAATACTCACATCCACCCCCTCCCACTCCTCAATCCCAGACATCTCCACAAGAAGGGCCTTCATATACTTATCCATTGCTGCCCTGTTAGCATAACTCGGGGGTTGGTATTCGGGGTCGTGTAGGTAGGCAAGGATGAGGTTGGTGTCAGTAGCAGATAGGCCCATCCCTCCATTGCATTGATGTACCAGCAACATAAACCTCTTGTCAGAATCAAATGGAACCTCTGGTGCTATTGGTCTCTGGTGTGGAATGTGACTTTCCAGAGGTACTTCTGCCGAATCCTCCTCATCCTCCTCCACCGGTACTTCAGCTGGTTCAGCTGTGGCCTCCCCTCCAGTCCCCTCTCTAGTACCCTCCTCTCTGCTTCGGAGCTGAGATTCTCTACGTTCAATGTGTTGAACGAGGTTGCTGACATGTGTCTCCTCCCGAACCCGTTTCTTGCACTTTCTACGATGGTTTGTGAGACCCCGCCCTGTGGAAAAGGTAGCTTTACATCCACACTTGAACATTGTGTCAGATTGTATGAATAATGCTCATTAATGAAGTATTACAGAGAAGCGCTTGAGAAATACAACTAGTAGGCGAATAGCTCCCTAACAAAAGCTATACAACTTTCAGATCTACTCAAACACTCTGAGCCAGAGTCGTAGAACATGTAAAGAGAAACCATTACACAAAGCTGACTGTTAGGAGGTCTGAAATCATTCACGAGTCGCCATTAATCGTTGGAAGGTAATATCTAAATAACGAAAAAAACGGCGACCGAACCATGGAAGAAAAAGGCTGGTTATTATTCTAGCCGTTCAGAAAAAAGCGACTGGAGTTATCGCTTCGTCAAAACTACAACGGCTCGAACACGAAATAGCACCCTACAAAACAGCCATGGCTGCTAGCTCTAAGAAACCTCAACGATAACTCTGTGAAATGGGATGGAAGAGTTGCATGAGAGGGAAAGGGTGGGGACTTGCCTTGTCGCCAACAGCTTTTGCGATTCCCGCTCATTTTTTCCCCTGATTTCGTTTCACTGATCGCCCCCAAACTTGCTCACGAACTGCTACTCTCGCGCACCTGCTCAGTCACGCGGTACGGATGCTTTGCGAATTTCGATTCTGGTTACCGTGAAGACAATGTTTTCAATCAAGGGCGCATCACTGACGCCACCTTTGCAGCGCCAGGTCAGCGTTGTCCCAAGCCACACGAAGCGATTTCGTAACGGGACGGGGGGGATGTCCCTGTTTCCTGGAGTTGATAGCGAGTGGTCGACGGGAGCAGTGGCTGATCCTCTGTTGGCGATTTCGATGATTGTACAGTGATGTGTGCGAATTTACTGAAATTAAGAAATGCAAAGTGTAAATGCAATCACTGATATTATGTACTTCACCCGAAGTCACTAATTCGACATGCAATCAGAATTAATTTTTTATCAACACATCGGTTAATTAATATACCAATTCATAACAAAGACATAAAATTCACTCAACATACCAACAACGATTTACACAACTTAGCCGTGAAGGTGACACTTGTATAAATCTTGCATTATAAAAATACATAAAACAAACCACAATAGTAACTTGGTCTCTGTACGACTCTGTACTGGAAACCAATCAGATCGCAGAACACAAGGGGACATCGGGTATGATGACATCAAATCAGGGCCTTCCCGCCCCTAATCACTGGCGGACTGCCCGAAGTATTCCGCCAATCAACCCGAAATCATTGTCTGCTGATTTCACGACAGTGTAACCTACCCGATATCGGTCAGCAAATAGAAAAACACATGCTCTCGCAGTTTCCACGTCAATGTCAACGTGCAGTTGATTGCCAGCAGTAAGCCAACCTCGCAACACAAACGTCCGATGAGTGTTCGGGCTTGACAAGTTCAACGGTGACAACTTTGCTGAGTGGTCCTTCAGATTGGAGAACGTGTTTGACCACTATGACCTGCTGGAGGTGATGGAAGGAACGCAGAAGCGTCCCGAGAACGACCCGGAGAAAAGCCCGTGGATGCGGAAGAGTGCACAAGGCTACCTCCTACTTGGACAAGCGTTGGGGAGCAGCCAAATCCGTCACATCAAGCCATTCCAGCGTGAACCACTAATAGAAAATGATTCAAGATATAGTCGAGAATGAGGCACAAGAGGTGGAACACCACCAACAAGAGGAACAAACACTACAGTAACTACAGCAAGTAGGATATATAATAAATATAGCTTTAACACACCCCCTTAGCCTGCTTGCAGTGGCAACTAGTGCAGTCAACACCCCCTGAAGGGGTACACCTGGCGTAGCGGGCGACGGACAGACTCCCTTCCCTTCTTTGCCATTAAACTCTTTTGCTACACATGCCACCTCCTTCCGAGCGCACAACGTATGCATGTAAATCTCTGCATGCAATGACCTGGAAGCTTACCACCCTTTAGGCACAGACATTACTCTGATAGCGAACAAGGGCAAATGAGTACAATTAGATACAACGCGACCGTGGTCAAACGCGATACACCATATCATGTGTAACGGGTGGGACACGACTGGGAACGTGTCAAGAATGAAAGTGTTGGTTTGACTAAGATTGGTTGGGGTACATAAACCTAACCCTAAGATTTGTACCCCCTATAACACACATCACTAAGACTACAACATTTGACACACCCCCATAGTCTAAGTGAGGGGTGTCAAGCAAAACCAAAAGTGTACGGTCACAAGACCAGTCACAAAGAAACAAAGCTCAGGGTGGATCACAGCGTCACCACACACTCCGAGCATAAGCAAAAGAGCCACAAAGCCAGTTCAAGAGTTCACAGAGGTATATATAGAGCATACAAAACAAAGCAAGCAGAGAACTCAAGACTACGCAAGGCGAGAACCTGTGTCAACGAGACCTAACTACACACATCACCTCTGGTGGTCACAAGGCGGAAGCGCCTTGGTGAAGATGTCTGCAGTGTTGGCCTCGGACTCCACAAAGTCGAAGCGAGCCTGTCCACGCCTCTGCAACTCTTGCAGAAGAAAGTACCTGACGTTGATGTGCTTCACTCTGCTCTCCAGTCGCTGCTCTCGACAGAGGAGAATCGACGCCTTGTTGTCAGTGAACAAGGTCGGTGCAAAGCTCGGCCGCTCACCAAGGTCGGTGAGCAAGAAGGTCAACCAACGCAACTCCTGTGCAGCCATGGCTCCAGCGTAGATCTCGGCCTCAGCAGTAGAGGTCGAGACCGAGGAGGAATGCGTGGACCTCCACGAAACAGCTCCAGAGCCCAGGCTGAAGCAGTACCCCTGAGTAGACCTGTGAGTCTCGGCGTCGTCAGCGTAAGAAGAGTCACAGTGTCCAGTAAGTACAACAGACTGCTGCCCTCCAAGAACCAGCCCCACGCCTGATGTCGTCGCTAGGTACTTCGCCACCCTCACAGCAGCTGTCCAGTGAACTGGACGGTGTCTCCCTGGCGCAACAAAGCGAGCAAGGATGCTGAGAGGGAAGGCGAGGTCCGGGCGAGTACAAGTCATCAGGAACATGAGGCAGCCCACAAGCTCTGCGTAAGGACCACTAGGCTCAAACGGCTCGTCAGGGAAGGGTCCAGTGAGTCTGTGGTCAACAGCAAGAGGTGTGTGCTGTACTGTGGAGTGCTGAAGCTCGAACCGCTGAAGGACCTGCTGCACCATGTGTGACTGTGAGAGTGTAATGGTGCGAGCGGCTCTGTCCCTGGTGATCTGCAGTCCAAGGTAGTGGCACAGCTCACCAAGGTCAGTGCACGTGTGTCTCTTCTGCAGTTCGCGCTTCACGTCAGCCAAAGCAACCCTGTCAGCAGTGGCGAAAACCAGGTCGTCGACGTAGACCAGTACAAAGAACGGTGTGGAGCCACGCCGAACAAACAGCGACGGGTCGGCAGAAGACGGCTGGAAACCGAGGTCAGACAGGGTAGAACAGTTACGATATGAATGAATTGATAGAAAATGTGAAGTACAACCCTAGATATAGCAAACCCTAATCATGCAAGTAAGTAGAAATGTAACACCTAGACTAACCTAAACAACACATATAAAATATATGTTGACAAGAACGAAGGGTGTCGTGCCACTCACGAGGAGCCTGACGGAGACCGTAGACCGGTCGCCTCAGCCTCCACTGGGTCCCAGGAGGGAAGGTGCCAGTGAAGGCAGAGGGACGACGCAGCCAGACCTCCTCGTGTAGGCTACCCTGAAGGAAAGCAGTAGAGAAGTCGAGAGAGTGTAACTCGTAGTCTCTCTGTGCTGCTACGTGCAGTAACACCCGAAGAGTGGTCATCTTCGGGGTAGGCGCGAAGGTCTGAAAGAAGTCAACTCCCTCGCGCTGACTGAAACCTCTAGCCACATAGCGCGCCTTGAAGACCGGAGGAGATCCCGGTGGCCGCTTCACCCTGAAGATCCACATGCCATCGACTACGTTCGCCCCAGGGGGGGGAACTTCGTCGACGTAAGTGCCTGTGGATCTGTAGGAGACCATCTCTGAGTCCATGGCAGCTCTCCACTGAGAGGCCCAAGGCCCTGACACTGCATCAGCGTAAGTGCGAGGAGTCGGTATGTCAAGGGCGTCGGGGTCTCCCTCAAGGGCGAGCAGCATGGCACAGAGATGAGGGGAAGTGGCTGCCAGGAACTCTAGCTCAAACTGCCTGTCCTCTAGGGCGTCACAGCCAAGGGCTGACTCACCCCCGACGGCCAGAGGACGGGTAGGAGGAGCAGCCAAAAGACTGGTGGCGTAGTCAAGGCGGCGAGTAGAGGCAAACTCAGTGACTGCGGCAGTAAGAGCGGAGACAGAGGACAGAGAAGCACGTGGGTCGGTAACAAGAGAGGCGAGAACACAAGAGAGAACAGGACGGTACGTGCGGTAGTAGTCTGTGACAGGAGTAGAGAGGGAAGCAGTGAGAGCCGACTCAGGAGGAGAAGGAAGTACAGAAGGAGACGAACGAGGCGGACTAGAACGAAACAGGGCAGTACGAAGGTCAGTGAAGGGAACAGGAGACGAGTGACGAGCACGAGGAGAGCGACGCAAAGACCAAGTGTGAGAAAGAGGAGGGGACAACGGGGGCAGAGGAGGAGGGAAAACAGCTGGGGAGGGGTCAGGAGGAGGAAGCGGAGGACCAGAGACGGGAGGAGAGGGGGAGGAGGGAGGAGAGGGAGAGGGGAGACCAAGGGTCCGAAGACCAGAGACAGGAGGAGGAGGTGGCTGCTGCTGCTGCTCATGCTGTGGCTGCGACCGCTGCTCCTCCAGCTGCGGCGGCTGCTGCTGCTCCTGCTGCTGCGGCTACTGCTGCGGCTGCTGCTGCTGCGGCTGCTGCTGCTGCTGCTGCTGCTGCTGCTGCTGCTGCTGCTGCTGCTCCTCCAACCGCTGTAGCTCCAGCTGCTGTCGCTCCAACTCTCTCTCCTCTCGCTCCACCTCCAGCTGCTCCTCACGGGCACGGCGTACATGGGCCTGGTGCCGGGTCGGGTAGGGGTGGGGGGGAGGAGTAGTGTCCGGAGCGGTGGTAGCCCCAAGAACGATATCCAAAGAACCAGTCGCACCACCCCCAGAGCCAGCACCACCAGAAGTAACAGGGTCCGTCCCAGGCTCTCCAGGTCCAGCAGAGGGTGCACCCCCAGTCGTAGCACCCCCAGGGACAGCTCCACTAACACCAGCTCCCCGAAGACTAGAGTCTCCTGCAGTCACGGGCTCAGCTCCAACTCCAGCACCCCCAGAACCAGGACCTTGCACAGGTACGCTCTCTGCTCCAACTCCAGCACCTCTAGAGCTAGCACCTCCAGGGTCCTCGCCACGAAAACCGGCTCCCGCAGGGTCTGCTATAGGCTGGGAGGAGGACTGCGGGGAAGGAGGCTGCACCTGAGGGGCTACCGAGGGGGGAGGGGTAGCGTGGGACACACCTGACCGGGCGGGACCAGGGGGGGGAGGCTGTACCGGGGGAGCAGGAGGGGGAGCTGAAGTCAGGAAGAGAGGGGGAGGAGGAACCGGGAGACCTCGACAGGGGTACCTGACGTAGTAGGGGACGGACTCGTCGAAACGGACGTCACGAGAGTCAAAGAACCGGTGAAGGGGAGGGTGGTAAAAGGTGTAGTCAGAGGAGTCAGCAGGGAAACCAAGGAAAACGCAGGGAACAGCGCGAGGCGAGATCTTTTCCGCGGCGGTGTCGCGAACAAGTGCCAAGCAACCCCAGACACGAAAACGAGACGCAGCACCAGGGGACCCGGTCCAAAGACTGGTCGGTGAAACCTCTGGCCGAGAGACATGTGGCCAGAGGTTCAGCTGGTGAGCGGCGTACCGAACCGCGTAAGGCCACAGAAAATGGGGGGCACGGGCGTGAGTCATGGAGGTGCGGGCGATCTCCATGACCAAGCCTATGCGGCGCTCAGCAACCCCATTCTGCTGTGGGGACTCTGGAAGCGTCCAGGACTGACGGATGCCCTGCTCGCGACAGAATCCAGCGAGAACGCCAGAGCGAAACTCACCCCCGCGGTCGGAGTGAAGACGGCTGACACGACGACCACGAGTGTCCGACATCACGGCTGACATCGCGGGTGGAACAGGTGGGGCACAACCGGGTACGGACAACACGCGTGAAACGGGTGGAGCACAACCGGGTACGGACAGCACGGGGGAAACGTGTGGGGCACAACCGGGTACAGACAGCACGGGTGAAACGGGTGGGGCACAACCGGGTACGGACAGCACGGGTGAAACGAGTGGGGCACAACCGGGTAAGAACAGCACGGGTGAAACGGGTGGGGCACAACTGGGTACGGACAGCACAGGTGAAACGGGTGGGGCACAACCGGGTACGGACAGCACGGGTGAAACGGGTGGGGCACAACTGGGTACAAACAGCACGGATGCAACGGGTGAGGCACAACCGGGTACGGACAGCACGGGTGAAACGGGTGAGGCACAACCGGGTACGGACAGCACGGGTGAGTGGTACAGACTGGAACGGACTGGCACGGGGGAGACACGAGCGGGGCAGCACGACACACGGGTGGCACGGGGCAGAATCAAGGGTAGAATACGGACAGAATGGGGCAGCACGGGCAGAATGGGGCAGCACAGGCAGAACGGGGCAGCACGAGCAGAACGGGGCACCACGGGCAGAACGGGGCAGCACAGGCAGAACGGGGCAGCACGAGCAGAACGGGGCAGCACGGGCAGAACGGGGCAGCACAGGCAGAACGGGGCAGCACGAGCAGAACGGGGCAGCACGGGCAGAACGGGGCAGCACGGGACGCACTGGAGCACGGGAGCACGGGAGCACGGGAGCACGAGAACGGCGGGGCAGCAGCACGAGAGACGGGGCGGGGGGATGAGAGGAGGAGGAGTGGTGGCAGTTGCTGCAGCTGGATCAGCCACCCACACCCCCTGAACCTCCCCCCTACAGCAGCAGCAGCGGCAGAGAGGGAGAGGAGGAGGCGTGGCGGCAGTTTCTGCAGGTGGATCACCCCCTCTATGCCACTCCCCCCCCAACAGCTGCCGTTGCGGAAGGGAAGGCGACGGGGAGGGGGAAAGGGAAGAGGGACGGGCGGTAGGCGCTGGCGGCAGTTCTGGCGCTAGCGCTGGCGTTCGCTGCTGACAGCCGCTCACCACCCCTTTCCCCCACTCCTCCCCCCCCCCACATGAGCCCCCAACCCCGCCACTCCCGCCACTCCCGCCACTCCCGCCATTCCCGCCGCCGCTGCCCCCACTGTCCGCCACACCCACCACCGCCCAACATGGCATAGGCAGGCGCGGTAGAGGGGGAAGGTGCGACGAGGGAGGGACGGGGAGGGGCAGGGACAGCACGGGTACGGGACGAAACGGCAGTTGCTGACGCGGCAGATGCAGGCGGGACAGAGACGGGTCGTGCAGATGCGGGTGACGTACGAGAGAAGGGCGGGGTGCGAGCTGGCTGGCGTGTCGGTTGGCGAGCTGGCTGGCGTGTCGGTTGGCGAGCTGGCTGGCGTGTCGGTTGGCAAGCTGGCTGGCGCGTCGGTTGGGCCGCCACCCCTTTTCCCCTGCCCTCCCCCCCCACCGCGACCGTCGCTGCAACCGCGCAGGGCCGGGACGGGTGGGGAAGAGGTGGCGGGGTGGGGAGCTGACGACGGGGGCTGCAGGTGCTGGTTACGCAGCCGTCGCTGCTGGCGCGCTGGTCGTCGCGATCTTCGTCAGCGAGGGTGCGACGTGGAGGCGTCGCGAGGCAGTGCGTGTGGGCGAACGCGCTGGCGAGCCGCTGACGATTTCGCTGGCATTCTCGCTGGCGCATGGGCGACGAGATGTGACGGGGCAGATCTGGGCCGCGCCCCTGGCGCGAAGGGACGGCGAGTTACGAGGCGGCGACGGGCGCGAGACGGGGCAGCGAAGGGGCGGGCCGACGGGCTGAAGGCAATGAAGCACTCTCGAGGCGCACTACAGGCTGCGTAACGGAGCGCGCCATGGCGAGAGGCTAGCGGTGGGCCCATGTAACGGTCCTAAATCGGACCTAGCTCAATACCATGTCACAATACTAACGTAGCTAAGAACCGGGGTTTAGCTAGGGCCTAGGGTTAGTAGCCTAGGCCAAGGGAGTGTCTAATAGTTTGTGCCAAGGAGAATCGAGAATGATTAGTTTCACTAATAGAAAATGATACAAGATATAGTCGAGAATGAGGCACAAGAGGTGGAACACCACCAACAAGAGGAACAAACACTACAGTAACTACACCAAGTAGGATATATAATAAATATAGCTTTAACACAAAGGCATGGGCTGCTCTCAAGGGTGTACACGCTCCTGCAACAGCGGCGGTAGCGGTGGTGTTGGAACGGCAAATGGCGACACTACGAATTGACGAGGATGAAGCGGTTGAAGAAGGGGTGCAGAAATTCTTCGACTTGTTGACGCGGCTTGAGGGAGCTGATTTGAACTACAGTGAGCTCCAGAAGAAGACCAAGTTGCTGGCCTTACTCCCAGAGTCATGGTCCTCGCTCATCATCAATCTCAACCGAGATCTGCCCCGCCTCTCACTCGAAGATGTGAAGCGAGCAATCCTCCAAGAGGATTTCCGCCGCCGTGAGTTGGCGAGTGCGGATGGCGCCGGGGCAGCAAGCATCGGCCGGGGGTACGGCCGTGGAAGACCCAGAGGACGAGGGGGAGGCAGATTTGGCAGCAACAACTTCAATAGAGGCCGCGGGAGTGGCGGTTACAGCAGCGACGACAAGAGCTACGGACGTGGTCGCGGCCGATTCGACGGCGAGTGCCACTTTTGCCACAAGAGCGGACACATGTGGCGCGATTGCTACAAACTCCCTGATGGTTGGACCCCTTCTCAAGGCCAGGAGGGTAGAGGAGCAGGAGGAGGGAGAGAAAGAGGCCGTGGAGGCCGTGGCGGTCGCGGAGGTGGTGCTGCGAATATGAAGAGTGACAGCAACGAGAGCGAGTCGAGGGACGATCGCTTTCCGGGTCAATTCTTCTTCGTCTCGACGCAAGCGCCGGCTGCACCAGAGAAGGATGAAGACTTTGAAGAGCCTGCAGCTGTGGGAAAGGTCACCCTACACCCCTTGGACTATTGGGTGATCGATAGCGGCGCTACCTATACCATGACACCTCGCGCGGTTTTGCTCACCGAACTTGAACCGTCACCGGTGAAGCATGTCACATCGGCTTTGGGGCAGCGAGCAGAGGTGAAAGGCATGGGCAAGGCCATGTTCAAGGGTGCTGATGGAAAGATGGTGGGCCTCAAGAACGTGCTTTGGGTGCCCAGCCTTGCTGCGAACCTGATTTCCATGCGGCGATTGGCAAAGGCCGGCATGGACACGAACTCGAAGGGAGCCAAGACCTACACCGCAAGGATTGGCGAGCGGATTCTATGGGACCTTCACGAAGATAGGGATGTCTACAACGAGATGTGGCAGATCCCTGTGGTCCCCATGCCTAAGGAGAGGCAAGTGGCAGCAAGCATCAGCGCCAAGGGCGAAGCGGTTGGTAGCGGCTATGGCGCGAACGATCGTGCCAAGGAGAACGAGCTCAAGAAGAGCAAACCTGGAGGGACCAGCAAGCTCGGTGATCCTAAGGAGAATGGTGCGGCAGCCAAGGAGCAGCACAAGGGTGAGGAGAACCCCGAGGCAGCAGCGGAGGAGGACTACGGAGAGAGTATGTGGGGCGCTATTGCGAGCACGGCATTCTCCAATCCAACTTCGGCTAAGGGGGAGAGTTCCTGAGCAAGGAGTTCGGATTGTGGCTGAAGAAGAATGGGATAAGGCACTCCCTTACCATGCCCTACTCCCCTGCAATGAACGGCATTGCCGAGCGAGCAAACTGCACAATCACGGAGACGGCACGCGGGTTGCTCATAGAAGCCGGGCTACCCGACTATTTCTGGCCTGATGCGGTGCGGAGTGCGTGTGTGGCCAAGAACAGAGCTTTGACTCATGTGGGAGCAGACAAATGGGTGCCCTATGTGGAGTGGATTGGAAGAAAGCCAAAGGTGGATAGGCTTCGGGTGTTCGGGTGCATGTGCATGGCGCTCGTACCTAAGCATCTTCGGCACAACAAGTTTGGTGCCAAGGCGATATGGGCCGTGCACTTGGGCATGGCTCAAAACAGAAAGGGGTGGCTTCTTTGGGACCCATTCACCAAGAAGTTCATGGTGAGCAGGGACTGCAAGTTCATGGAGAACCTCATGTACATGGATTGGAAGGCGGAGAACGAGGCAAAGATAGGCATGCGGTTTGGGGAGGTGAAGAGTTCCGCCCTGGAGCACGTGGAGCTGCCTTTGGAGCTGAGAAGCGGCAGCACTACCACAAGGCAATCTTCCCTTGTGAATGGGGGAGAGGAGGCCAAGGATGCAGAGGAAGAAGAGGAGGAGGTGCAGCAAGTGAGCGAGCGTGCACCGACACTTCCTTCACGCGCTACAAGTGCTCCACGGATCCGAGTCACCCCGCAGCAACGCCAAGGCCTTCAAGTCCCTGCAGCTGAGGAGGAAGGAAGGGGCAAGAGGAGAGTTCAAGCCCCTAATAGGCTGACCTATGATGCACCAGGAAAGCAGGGCAAGTCAGCCCTGGCCGGAGCGGCAATGATGGTCGGAGATGACGAGGAAAGCGAGTACGAGGAGTGTGCCTTCGTGTTCTTCTCTCCGGTGGAGATGCCGGGAGAACCAGCAACTCTCAAGGAGGCCTTGGAACGTACTGATGCTGAGGAGTGGAAGAAGGCCATGGAGAGTGAGCTGAAGCGCATTGAGGAGAACGACACGTGGGAATTGGTGGAGTTACCGGAGGGGCGTAAGGCGATTACGTCCAAGTGGCTCTTCAAGATCAAGTCGGACGCCGACGGCAAGATCGAGCGCTACAAGTCTAGGCTTGTAGCCAAGGGGTACCAGCAGAAGGAGAAGGTGGACTTCAAGGAGCTGTTTGCTCCTGTGGTGAAGCCGACAACGCTGCGGACCCTACTCGCGGGGGCTGCCATCAAAGGATGGGTGGTGAAGCAGATGGACGTGACAACCGCGTTCCTCAACGGCATCCTCGAAGAAGAGATTTTCTTGGCGCAGCCAGAGGGGTTTGATGATGGTAGTGGCAGAGTTTTGAAGCTGAAGAAGGCCCTCTATGGGCTGAAGCAGGCCCCTAGGCAATGGTACTTGAATCTGCGAGAAGTTTTGGAGGAGATCGGCTTCACTCCCTCAACGGCCGATCACTCCTTGTTCATGCTTGGCGAGGGGGAGCAGAGGAGATTCATGGTGGTGTACGTGGATGACATCCTCATCTTCTCACCCTCCTCTGACCTTGTGAAGGAGGTGATGCTGAAGCTTCAGGACAAGTTCAAGTGCAAGGCACTTGGCAACGTGAACTTCTACCTCGGGCTCCACATCGAACGCGACGTGGAGAAGCGGTGCATGCGGGTGCACCAACGGAAGTACCTGGAGGCGTTGGCTGCCAACTTTGGGCAGAGTGAAGGTCATGTGGCTACACCCTTTCCCTCTGGGTTCAAGTGTGTGAAGGGACCAGAGGAGGAGAGCGTTGGTGAAGAGGAGAGGCGCCGTTTTCACTCGTTGGTGGGCAGCCTCATGTATGCGGCGGTAAACACTCGGCCGGACGTGGCCTTTGCTACCGAGAAGCTGGCTAGGGTTGTGCAATGCCCTAATGAGGAGCAGGTAGCAGCTGGAATGAGGGTGGCTAAGTATCTTGGCCAAACACCGACCGTTGGGCTGCAATACTCGGCGGCGGCGCAAAGGCGCCAAAATGGCGCGGATGGTGTAGAACCCGGGCGTTTGTTCCTCACCGCCTACTCGGATGCTTCATATGCATCGGAACCAGAGGACATGACAAGTGTTGGAGGGTTCATTTGCTGTGTTGGTGGAGGCCCAACTGCTTGGGAGAGAAAGAAGCAGGTGGACCAAGCATTGAGCTCGGTGGAGTCCGAGTACATGGCACTCTTCCGTGCCGTAAGGGAGATTGTATGGCAGCGGCGTTTGTTGGCTGAATTGGAGGAGGAGCAGCAAGGACCTACCCCACTCTACTGTGACAGCCAGGGTGCCATTGCTCTTGCTAAGAACCCTGTGTTGCATGGCCTCACCAAGCACATGAGGGTGAAGTGGCATTGGACGAGGAGCATGGTGGCCGCGGGTGAAGTTGAGTTGCGTTACGTGAAGACGACGGGGCAGCCGGCTGACATGATGACTAAGAGGCTGGTGGAGCAGCAGCATTGGAAGTGCTGCAAGCTGGCTCGGATGGCTATGAACTGAGAGGAGCAGATCCTAAGGCCAACAATCTGAGGGAGAGTTTGTTGGTGCAACCCTACGGTTTGCACTCGGCTTGTTGTGTGTGTCGCGCGGTTTCCATTTTGTCGTGTGTGGAACGTTCGGCGTGTCGCAGGTGTGTGCAGCAGACCCATCAAGAACTCAAGGATGAGTTTATGGTGAAGAACCAGAGCCTTGGTGTCAAGATTCAAGTGATCGCGAAGCCCGCGAAAAGGGTACACCTCAAGATATTGAGAATAGTTACACTACTTTGTATAGTGTAAAATTTCACTTGGTGTAGGCCCTTGTGAATGGTAGTTTCGAGACCCTTCGTGGTTGGGGACAGTGTGGGACTGTTCCACATCACTGTACCTCGGCTCTTGGGGTTTGTAGGAGCTGGGAGTCATTCCCAACTCGTAACTCTTCCTATCTTGTGTTCTAAGACTATAGTGGTTGCCATAGTGCCGTTCGTTCAAACCGACACTGTGTCGTCAATACTTGGTGAAATCGTGCGATATAAAGTGCCTATTGTAGGCGACGTTACAACGCTCTAGATCCAATTTGAATCAGGCCATTTGAAGCTGTGACCAGAACGCTATGAACTTTTAAAGACGCTGTGCAGAATTCCGACTGTGCACTCTATCTTTCGTTTTAGGCACATTGAAGCCTACTGAGTCTATAACATAGGGGAGGTGTTTAGCAGCACACCAAGGTACACACACACACAGAGCAGACAGAACATTGCATGCACAACCAGGTGGCGTACCATAGAGGCGGTGGTGAAACATGTGGTCTAGCATGCCCAACCACTCGCGGCACTTCTTCATCCGCTGCGCGTTGTCGTCGGGATAGACCGACGGCCGGAAAAGCTTGGAGCCGGCCAGGTCCTTCAGGTCTTCCAGGCGGAACTCGAGACGCCCAACGCAGGCCTTCGCAAACTCCTGGCACAACGCTTTGCAGGAGTATTAGTCGCTGCCAGTCTTATGGCCTGGAATTTTACGCTCGTGTAGCACGAACTTGTGCTCTGCAGCGTCGTCATTCTGGTCCACGCCTTTGACGGTGACTTCGCGGTTGTCCTAGTTACCGTGCCTCTTCAGGAACGCGCCGAGCATGGGCGACTGATCGTTGCCGAACCGATCCTCGCAGTCCACGTAACGCACTTCAATAGTCCGGCATGCGAGCGACACCTCCCCAGCGACCACCGTAGTGTCAACCTGTGGTTGGGTTTGGGATAAAAAATTGCAGTCAGAGGTTGGTATAAGGTGGGTAACAACGGCATACAACTACCGCGGCATACAAGAACAACCGCGGACAAGGTGGGGAACAACGGGATACAAGGTGGGGAACAACGGGATAGAAGGTGGGGACCGAGGGATACAAGGTGGGGAACAACGGGATACAAGGTGGGGAACAACGGCATACAAGAACAACCGCGTGGACACCACAGATCACCTGCTGCTTCTAGAACTTGGCGTTGAGTTCGTTGAGCACGGCAAGAATGTCGGCAAGGAAAAAAAGCATGAAGTGGAATTTGAAAGAGGTCACGACTTCATAGAGCGCGTGCTTGAAATCATGCAGCAGCACGATCGTCGCCGGCAGAACCTTGGCGAACCACTTCACTGCCTCCCCTCTAGAGAGCCATCTCACGTCGTGGATCCCCTGCAGCTCCAAATTGGTTTCGCAGATGTACTCCTGAAGGTGCTGGAATCGCCGGTGCCAGGTGCTCGACCTCGATAGTTGTTCCGCCACGTTGCGCACCGCCTGGTCAATGATGTTGAATACCGGCACCTTCTCAGCGGCATCCTTCGCGGCCAAAGCCTCCCTGCTCAAGGTATAACATAAAAAAAACATCGACATGTAGTTAGTGGGCAGTACATGAACAACAATACACACTTAGCTTAAAACCGATAACACTGACGGACTTACCGATGTGCGATGCAGTGGCACAACACGAGATAGGGATTCCTCGCCCGGAGTCATGCCACAACGCCATTGCTGGTGCCCGTCATGACTCTGGCGCCGTCGGTGCTGATTCCAACTATCTTGGACAGGTCAACGCCCACGGCGTCAAGGTGGGTCAGTAGAACGTCGACGAGGCTTGCCGCGTCACATTTCTCCACCGTCAGCAGCATGAGAAACTCACAAATGCTGGCACCGTTCTTCATGAAGCTCACGTACACGATCAGGTGCTTGCCGCGCACCCAATCGGTACGCGCGTTCCCCCTGCCCCGTCCCTTCGCGCTGCCTAACATGCTCCACCGCCGCTGCTCGCGTGCGGCCCCTGCCCCGCACGCCCCTGCTGCCCCGTGCGCCGCCCCTGCCCCCTGCGACACTGCTGCCTGCGCAGCCGCTGCCTCGCACATTGCACCGCCCCTGCCCAGTGCGCAGCCGCTGCTTGGCACCACTGCTGCCCGCGCGCATTTGCAGCTCGCGCGCAACTGCAGCCGCCGCCGCCTCTACTACAGCTGCCGTTACAGCCCCTAGAGCTGACGCTACAGCTGCCGCTGTCGCCTCTACAGCTACAGCCGCCGCTACAGCTGCCGCCGCCGCCTCTGCCGCAGCCGCCGCCGCTACAGCCGCTGCCGCTGCCTCTGCTGCCTCTGCTACTGCTACAACTGCCGCTTCAGCAGCTGAAGCCGCCGCCTCTACCGCAACAAACGCCGCTGCTATCGCTACAGCCGCCGCCGCTGCCGCTACAGCCGCCGCCGCTTCGGCTACAGCCACCGCCGCTACCGCTACAGCCGCCGCCGCTGCAGCTACAGCGGTTGCAGCTACAGCTACTATAGCCGTTGCCGCCCTTGCACCGCCGCTGCTGCCGCCCGTGCACTGCACCGCCACTACAGCCGCCCGTGCACCGCACCGCTGCCGCTGCTGCCGCCCCTGCACCGCCGCTACTGCTCCTCTGCTGCTGCTTCCTAAGCCCCACTGCGTACCATGGCGACACCCACTGTGCTGACATTTGACGCAGAGGGCCGCCCGATCGAGTATGAGTCCTGGCTAGAGGACCTGCACCTGAACTTGCTTAGTGTTACCAAGGACGATGTTTCGCTCTGTTAGCACACGTCGAGGTCCCTTTCCGCCCCACCTGAGGCGACTGACCCTGGTCCTAGCGCTACTGAGACTCTGCGGCAGCAGTTTAGGACTGACCGCGTTGCCCGTACACAGTGGTTAGCACGCGACCCCACTGCCCAGCTTGCAGTCCGCACTCACCTCCCGCCCGACCAGAGGCCCCACTTTCGCCAGCTGAAAACGGCCAAAGCACTCTATGACCCTGCACTTAAGCGCTACTCCTCTCCCTCTTCTGCCACCCTAGGCCGTCTTGCGCTGCCTTTTCTCTTCCCTGAGCTATCTGACTTTGCCATTGTAGCCGACCTCATGACTCACATGCGCTCCCTTGACACGCGCTACCGTGCTGCTCTCAAGCCAGACTTTCTGGCTGAGAACCATCCTCCCATGTATCTCACTCGCTGCTTCCTCACGACTAGCCTTTTTGACTCTCTTCGCGCCGTTAGAGACCACTTCCTTTCCGTAGACCCCACCGAGCTCACCCTTGCCTCGTTGAGTCCCGTCTCCTCGAGGCCGATACCAGTGCATGCGATGTAGCTGCCTCCCGTGGCACTCTCCGCCCCTCCTTCTTTGAGGGGTGCTCCCCTTCCCTCCTCGCGCCTGTTGTTGCCTCTGCTGCTGCTGTTGACCTCCTTGGTGCTGAGGAGGCCGGTGCTGCGTCTGCTCCTAGTGGGAGGCGCCGCGGCAGGGGTGCGCGTACTAGGGGTGGGGGCGGTGGGGGTGGTGGAGGCGGCGGTAGCAGTGGCGGTGGCGGGGGTGGTGGAGGTGGCGGTGGTAGGAGTGGCGGAGGTGGCGGTAGCGGTGGAGGTGCTAGGGGTGGTGGAGGCGGTTGGGGTGGCGGGGGTGGTGGAGGGGGCTCGGGTGGCGGTCGAGGTGGAGCTGGCGGGGGTGGAGGCCAGGGCGCTGTGCCTGGTGGTGCAGCTGGTGGAGACGGATGTTCTGGGGGTGGACAGCAGCAGCAGCCACATCGATAGGAGACTCTCTCACCGCAGCAGCTTCGTGAGTGGGTTGCCCAGCGAGGCGGCCCCGGAGGCGGAGGTTGCTGCCTGTACGCCCGTCGCACAGGGCCGCAGGTTGGTGAAGCCCGGCTGGGGCATGGTGAGGCTCGCTGTTTCTACCGCCTCGACGACGCGTGGAGTTTTGTGAGAATGCCAAGGTTCCTGATTGGCTAAAATTACTCAAGAAGGGCGTAGATGTCTTTGCTCTTGATGAAAGCATATCTCTGCTGGCATGTATACGATGTATGCTGCTGGTGCTAGTGCCGAGGGTGAAAATTACTCGTGTGTGACTAGATCTGGTCGTGTAGAGGCTGCTAGTGTAGGTGCTTGTGAGACTAGCACAGGTGCAGCTCCTGCGGAGGCCTTGCACACCTTCATGCTGGACTCTGGCGCGTCCAGGTGCTTCTTTCGCGACTGCACCACAGCTCACAGCACTTGTCCCTGTCACCCTGGCCGACCCCTCCTCTGGACCAGTTGTTGCACACGGCTCCACTGTTCTCCCGTATCTGGCAGCCCCCTCTGGCTCCCTCACAGGTCTCCACCTCCCCTCGCTCGCTACGAACTTGGTGAGTACCGCTCACCTCCAGGATATGATGGTCACCACCACCACTCCTGGGGGCGAGCGTGTGGCGATCTGTACGGACACAGTGACTGGCGACCACCTTGCCACGTTCACACGGAGACATGGGTCTGGACTGTACACATTGCACACTGATTCTGCTCAGGTGGCTGAGTCAGGTCAGGTAGCTGCGTCCTGCTCGTGTCGGTTACTCACGCACCCGTTCCTCCTCTTGCACCACCGTCTTGGTCACCCCTCCCTTCACAGTCTGCGTCGCATGCACTCGCGTCTTCTTGTCTCTGGCATTCCGGAGTCCCTGCCCCCGCTCCCGCCATCTACTCCCTACGTCAAGGGGCGGCAGCGCGCCGCTCCTCACTCCTCCTCGTTCCCTCCGACCACTGCTCCTCTGCAGACGCTGCACATGGACGTGTGGGGCCCTGCCCCCATCTCTGGGCAGCGCCGGGAGAGCTACTTTCGGCTGGTCGTTGACGACCTCACGCGCTACACCACTGTGTTGCCCTTGCAGCACAAGGGCGATGCCCGTGTTGTTTTGATCCCTTGGATCCGCGCTGTTTGTCGACAGCTGAGCGCACTGTTCCTGCAGGACCTCGCGGTGCTCCGTCTGCACTCTGACCGTGGAGGTGAGTTTTCCTCCGGTCTCCTTGAGGACTTCTGTCGTGAGGAGGGCATCACCCAGACGTTCATGCTTCCGGCCTCTCCACAGCAGAATGGGATCGCTGAGGGCCGCATTGGCTTGATCATGGAGGTTGCTCGCACCTCCGTGATCCATGCGGCTGCTTGTTAAGAAAAGGGAATGACTAGAAAGATGAAAGTACAAAAGAATATCAACCTAATCTAGGGAAAACAGGAACACCTAGACTACAACTAGACAAACTATATAAAATATAGTTTGACACACCCCCATAGTCTAGGTGACGGTAGTCCTGTGGAGGGCAACACAAATCTCAGAGTGGATCACGAAGTCACCACGCAGTCTGAGAGCAAGGGTCACGAGACCAGTCAGCAAGAACAAGCAACGGTCACAAGACCAGTTAACAAGCACAAAACAAGGCTCAGGGTGGATCTCAAGATCACCACACATTACGAGAACAAGCTAGAGGCCACAAGGCCAGTCCACATGCAAGGATATAGCAAAAATAGAAGATGCAAGAGTACAAGACAAGAAAGACAAGCATCTCTACGTAAGCAAGTGAGGACGGGCAGGCACTAGGCCCAGCTGTGTGGAGAAGCGCTGGTGGTCACAAGGCGGCAACGCCTTGGTGAAGATATCCGCAGTGTTGGCCTCAGAGACCACACGTCTCACGAGTGCCTGATCACGCTGCTGCAACTCGCGCAGAAGGAAGTAACGAAGCTGGATGTGCTTCGCCTTCCCAACCAGTCGGGGCTCCTCGCACAACAGGTCAGCAGACCTGTTGTCAGCGAACAAGACTGGGGGAGAGCGAGGCCTCTCACCAAGGTCGGTGAGGAGAAAAGTCAACCAGTGAAGCTCCTGTGCGGCCATGGCCGTAGCGTACACCTCTGCCTCACAGCTGGAATTGGAGACGGACGACGCCCGAGTCGACCTCCACGAAACAGCTCCGGTCCCAAGGCTGAAGCAGTAACCCTGTGTAGACCGCAGAGACTCAGCGTCGTCAGCCCACGACGAGTCCGAGAAACCTCTGAGTGTAACTGGCTGCTTCCTTCCAAGGACAAGTCTCATGCCTGATGTACTCGCCACATACTTTGCCACCCTCTTAGCAGCGTACCAGTGGGAAGGTCAGTGTCTCCCAGGCGCAACAAAGTGCGCAAGGACGCTAAGAGGGTAAGCTAGGTCTGGGCGAGTACAGGTCATCAAGTACATGAGACAACCCACCAGCTCAGGATATGGACCACTAGACTCAAATGGCTCGTCCGAAGGTGGAGCCGTGAGCCCATGATCCACACCAAGAGGGGTGAACTGTACCTTGGAGAACGGGAAGCGAAACCGCGTGAGGATCTGCTCGACCATATGCGACTGAGTCAGCGTAATGGTGCGAGCTGCCCTGTCCCTGGTGATCTGCAGGCCAAGGTAGCGCTGCAGCTCACCAAGGTCAGTGCAAGTGTGTCTCCTCTGCAGTTCCTCCTTCACGGAGGCCAGTGCGTGTCGGTCGGGAGTGGCAAAGACCAGGTCGTCAATATAAACCAGAACAAAGAACGGGGTCGAGACACGGTGGACGAACAGCGACGGGTCAGCAGACGACGGAAAGAAGTCAAGTGCGGCAAGTGTCGTGCGAAGTGTGTCGTCCCACTCACGGGGGGCCTGACGCAGGCCGTAGACCGGTCGACGCAGCTGCCACTGGGTCCCAGCAGGGAAAGAGCCAGTGAAGCCAGGCGGGCGACGCAGCCAGATCTGCTCGTGCAAGCTCCCCTGAAGGAACGCTGTGGAGAAGTCCAAGGAGTGTAACTCGTAGTCGCGCTGAGCTGCGATGTGCAGCAACACCCGAAGAGTGGTCATATTCGGGGTGGGAGCGTAGGTCTGGAGTGAGGGACGACTCAGGAGGCTGTGGTAGGACCGGCGGAGGAGGAACACGAGAGCGGAGAACAAGGTGAAACGGGCCGTCTGCACAGTAACGAGACCGATAGGGCTCTGGAGAAACAGCACGACTGACGGGAGAACGACGCGTCCACGGGGATAAGGAAAGGGACTCGGCAGGGGGAATAGGAGGGGCCGGTAGGGGACCACGAACAAAGCGTGCAGGTGCTGGGTCGGACGGGTCGCGCAGCCGCCGCTGCGCTGCCTCCTCTGGCGTTTGCTACGACGTCACCTGCCCCTGCTGCTGCTCTTGTGGCTCCTCCTCTGCCCTCTCCTGCTGCGGCTGCAGCTGCACCTGCTGCTGCGACCGGGACTCCTGCTCTACCCTCTCCTGCTGCGCCCGTGATTCCTCCGCTACTCTCTCCTGCTGTGGCTGCAACAGCACCTGCTGCTACGGCCGTGACTCCTGCTTGACCCTCTCCTGCTGCGGCCGTGACTCCTCCTCTACTCTCTCCTGCTGTGGCCTCAACTGCACCTGCTGCTGCAGTCGTGACTCCTCCTCTACTCTCTCCTGCTGTGGTTGTGGCTCCTCCTCTACCCTCTCCAGATTGTGAATGCTGCTGCTGCTGCTGCTGCTACTGCTGCTGCTGCTGCTGCTGCTGCTGTCGTGCCCTCTCAAACCGCTCCCGCTCCTCCCTCTCTAACCGGTCTAGACACTGCACACGGGTCAGGAAACGTACAGTGCACCGTGTAGGCATCGCAGTGCCCGTGTCTCCGGCTCCAGCACCCCCTGAACCAGAACCTCCACCAATAGCCTCCAATACCTCCCTCATGAACACCCCCAGGCTCCGCAACAACCGGCCGGAGAGAAGAACGAGGAGGGAACTGCGGGACGGACGGGAAGCCAGGGGGTGACGCGGGGCGAGGCCGCCGACTCGAGGCTGCCGTGTCCTCCACGGGAGTGACCTCCACGCCCACACCCCCTGCACCCCCAGAGCCGACACCAACTGCTCCAGCAGCCCCAGTACCCTCACCCTCCGCAACTACACCTCCCTCACCCCCAAACACGACAAGGACTAGACGCTTCGCTGCGGGGGGGACGACTGCGGAGTGACGTGCGACACACCTGACGGGGCAGGACGCGAAGGGGGGGGGGGGCTACCAGGGCGACTGGGGGGGGCTCAAGGGTGAGTAATAGTGGGGGGGAAAAGACCTCAGTACCTCGGTGGGGTCGACTCCTATAGTAACAGACAGACTCGTCGAACGTGACGTCCTGAGAAGCGAAGAACTGGTGGGTGGTCGGGTCGTAGAACACCCAGCCGGAGGCATCCAAAGGGAAGCCAAGAAAGACGCAGGGACGAGTGCGCGTAGACAACTTGTTCGCGCCAGGGGCGCGAACGTGAGCCAGAGAACCCCAGACTCGGAAGTCAGCTGCTGCGCCCGGGGAACCTGTCCAAAGGGAGACCGGCGTCACCCGTGGCCGTGCGTCACTGGGCCACAGGTTCAGCTGGTGTGCGGCGTAGCAAACTGCCTGAGGCCACAGGAACTGGGGGGCACCGGCATGGCACATGGAGGTCCGGGCAACCTCCATGACCAGGCCGATGCGTCGCTCAGCTACCCCGTTCTGCTGCGGCGAGTCTGGTAGCGTGTAAGACTGGATGATCCCCCGACCCTGACAGAACGTCTCCTGGCGAGTGGAAGAAAACTCACCACCACGGTCCGAGTGTAGGCGGAGCCCACACAGGCCCTGGTCTCCACCCCTCGCTAGTAGCCACGGCTCGAGGACGGTAGGCACGTCGGCCTTCCGTCGCAAGGGAAAAATCGTGGTGTAGCGGGAGTAGTCGTCCACCACAATCAGGAAGTAGCGCTGCTGACGTGGGCCAAGGACCGGGGAGGGGCTCCAGACGTCCAGGTGCAGGGTCTGTAAGGGAGCTGTGGTGGGGGGGAACGGAGGAGTGAGGGGCAGCGCGCTGCCGACCCTGGACGCAAGGAGTGCACAGCGGCGCAGGCGAGCGGGGAAGCGGGGCGAGCGACTCTGGGAGACCTGAGACCAGACGGTGACGTACCATCCTACTGAGACGCGGGAAGGGCGGGTGACCTAGATGGTGGTGCCAGAGGACCGACGGGTGGGTGAGTGACCGACAGTCGCACGACACAGCAGCAACCTGACCTGACCTGACCTGAACTAAGTGGTGAGACCCTGTGTGCAGTGAGTACAGACCGGAGCCTGGCTCCTTGTGGAAAGTGGCCAGAGGCGCCCCAGTGATACCGATTGTGCAGGAGGCAACAAGCTCGACTAGAGGGAAAGTGGTGACTACTCCGAGGTCGTGGAGGTGACTGACACCCACCAAGTTCCTGGAGAACGAGGGGGTGTAGTAAACTGTGAGGAACCCATAGGGAGCCGCCGGACACGGGAGGGTGGTGGTGCTGTGAGCAACCACTGGTCCCGCTGTGGAGTCAGCTAGGGCGACAGAGACAGGAGTGCGTAGTGGTGTGAGGTCTGTGCAGTCGCGAAAGAAACAGCTGGACGCCCCAGAGTCGAGCGTGAACGACAGAGACGCAACCCCGGTGATCGAACCTGTGCAAGCTACGCTAGCAGGAAAGCACTAGCAACCTCTACAGCACCTAAGCTAGACAAATAAGAGTAATAACCAGAATGCTCAACACTAGAGTCATCAGCATACATCACGGAGACAGATCGCAAAGCATGGTCTAAGTCTACTGCAGACATGTCAAACAACTGCGGACCAACGGTGTGAGCCAGCGAGTGCCAGTCGAGGGGGGTGCGACCAAGGCCGAAGTGTGCACGGTAGCGGTCCGTAAGCTTCGCAAAGCACTGACCCGGAGGTTGGAGGCGGCCACAGGGGTCGTCTCGACGTGACCCAGTCTGGACCCAGTACTGGCAGGGAGTCAAGGCTGGACCACGCGACGACCAGCTGGACGGGCAACTGCTACGGGCAGTGTTCCCTGGTCCGGTCGACCTCCACTGCTGCTGCGGGGGCCACTGCTGAACCTGCTGCTGCTGGCCCTGGAGCAGCTGCTGCCGTGGCTGCTGCTGCTGCTACTGCTGCCGTGGCTGCTGCTGCTGTTGCCGTGGCTGCTGCTGCTGCTAAGGCTGCTGCTGCTGCTGCTGCTGCTGCTAAGGCTGCTGCTGCTGCTGTGGCTGCTGCTGTGGCTGCTGCTGCTGCTGTAGCTGGTGCTGGGGCTCCACACTCCCCAAGCCAGGACCCCCACCTCCACTACCACCGGAACCGCCACCTCCTCCACTCCCTCCACCTCCTCCACCACCACCCCCACCGCCACTCCCACCGCCACCACCACCTCCTCCTTTCTTGCCGCCCTTCTTGCCCCCCTTGTTGTCAGAGGCAACGGCTGCCACCTCTATCGCAGTAGCAACAGAGGCCGAGGCCACAGAGGAGGCAAGGAAGGACGGGGCACACCCCTCAAAGATAGGGGGGAGGACAGCACCAGTAGTGGCAGCAAGGGACCGAGCAGGACCCTCTACTGCGAGGAGCTTCTCCTCAAAGAGGTCAATGGTGAGGGTCGGTGGATCAACGGTGAGAAAGTGATCACGAACGGTTTTGAATCGGGCAGGGAGACGGGAGGCTAGGAGGTACAGGGTCATGTACATTGGGGGGGGAGGGGGGGGGTTCTTGGCGAGCAAGGCAGGGTCAACAAACGCAGCACGGAATTGAGCATCTAGGGAACGCAAGTGTAGGATCAGGTCAGCCACCCTAGCGAACGACGGGAGATCAGGAAAGAGAAAGGGGACCCTCAGCCTTTCAGGGGTGCTGGAGGTGGAGGTGCTGGAGCTGGAGGTGCTGGAGCTGGAGGTGCTAGATTTGGAGGTGCTAGTTCTAGGGGAGTTGGAGCTGGAGGTACTGGCACCGGAGGTGCTGGTTCTGGAGGTGCTGGAGTCGGAGGTGCTGGTTGTGTGGATGTTGTAGCTGTAGACATTGGTGCTACGACCCCTATTCCGGCCGGCCCCCGTTACCTGACGAGGTTTCAGCGTTAGCAGCAGCAGGAGCAGCAGAAGCTACACCAGGAGCAGCAGCAGTAGCAGCAACAGCCGCAGCAGCTGCAGACGCCGCCACAGCCACTGGTGCAGCGCTCGTCGCCACCTGTGAGTGGTCTTCGGACCCTTGGCCTTCCTTCCTCTCCTCGTAGCCGCTCACCGTCTCCTCCTGCTCAAGCTCCTAAGTTTCCTCCTCCGAACTCTGTTAGAAGGAAATGCTGCCATGAGCAACAAAATGTCGGCACTGGGATTCGAACTCGTGACCTTCAAATCTGTCTTGAAAGTGTCTCAGGACAGATTCAGGACAGTTTCTGCTAAGGCGCTGGTTATGGTGCACGCGAGTTTCGAACTGGAGACCTTTCGATTCAAGTGTCCCGAAAGTGTCTTGTCAGGACAGATTGGGGACAGTTTGGGGACAGATTGGGGACAATTTGGCGAAATTGACCTCGGGTCGCGTTCGGTTTGAAACTCGGCAACGAAGTGTCGAAGTCAACGGAATTCGCACGGGAGTTACAGTCGGTGGTCGACGGAATTCTGGTCGCGGAAAGTCTCGTCTATGGAATTACAGTCAATGGAATTCGCTCGGCGAGATTCAAGGCTCGGAATTTCGCGTCGACGAAATTCAGCGCGCGACCCGGGTCGACACTTTTGTGTGTGCTTTTATTTTGTATTGCGTCCTAGTATAAAACCAGAGAGCACAAACCAGAAATCAACTAAGTCATTATCACTGCTATGTTTGTGTGCAACTCTGGCTATAGTGGATCATTTCCTGCAATCTTTGGTGCGTTGGAATCGTGCTTTCGAGCTCTATCAATCTGCTATAGTATTGGAATTCTACATGGTATCAGATCTGCGTTATCTGCGTCGATCCCACTAGTAGCTTGATTCCGTCCTCCCGTCACTTCGTTCCTACGTTGGTGTGGCTGACGCTCGTTTCGACCGCGGATGGAGTGGTTAACGAGCGCCGAGGGCATGAATGCCCGTCAGGAGCTGGAGGCGTCTGTTCGTGAGCACCACCCTAACTTGCGTGATGAGGAGATCGACCTCATTGTGGACGGTCGTCTACTACGCATGGTTCGGGAGCGCGCGGCGGAGCAATCACCTGCGGGCGGCCAGCAAGGGGGAACTGGTGGGGGAGGAGCTGAGCACGAGCCTCCTGGTGCCATGGGCATTGGTGGAGGAGTTGTTGCACCATCCATTGACACGGGAATGATCGGCACGAGCTACGGTCAATTCAAGTTTGGAGTTGAGCACATCTCCGTGACGCCGCTGCTAGAGGGAAGGCACGACCTTACCGCGTGGGTCAGCGCTATCCGACCTCAGCTCCAGTGTGCTGATTTATGGCAGTTTTGCAACGGGACAGCACCAAGCCCGGCCCCAAACAACCCCTTGCAACGAAGGGAGTACGCAAAGGGCCAAATGCTTGCATTCATGGTGCTGAACCGCTGTTTTTCTCCTCCCATCCGAATGTCTATCTCTGGTTTCTCTCAGCAAGAGAAAGCCGGGCAGATAGGATGGGCATATATCTTGTCTACTTATCAAGCTCGTGATGCCCTCCACGCTTCCCTACTTCAGACCCAGTTAGCCCAACTCAGGAAGGGAGATGATGAAACGGCGGAATCCTACTGCAATAGGGCCCGCACCATCCGAACGGAGCTGCTGACCATTGGACAGGAGGTCCACATGGCCACGTTTGCCGCTCACGTGCTGAAGGGCCTGCCACCGGAGTACGGATTTCTTTGCCGCAAGCTCGACATTTCCAGCCCTGGCATGACGGTGGAACGCCTGTGCAGCGAGGTGTTGATGGAGGAGCAGGCTCTCTCCATCGAACAAAGTTACAAGCAGATCACCAGCGATGCATCTGCTTTCTCGGGCGCTGTCAACACCATCGTGGCTACAACGGGGGTCAACTGGAAGGAAGGAAAAGGGGGAAGAGAGCAGACGGACAAGAAGAAGGATGGCAAGGGGCGCTGCTACAACTGCAATGAGGAGGGGCACATGGCTGCCAAGTGCCCCAACAAGAAGGAGGATACAACGCCCGCGGCAGCCGCGAGTGTAGCTGAAGGAGACGGGAAGGGCGTGGCGCTCACCGTCGCGTGTTCGGCTGCAAAGTTGCTGGCCAACGACAAGGACTTGTGGTTCCTTGACTCGGGATGCTCCCAACACATGACCGGCCGCAAGGAGTGGTTCACGGTGATCCGTGACCCATCTGCAACGTAATCCGTCAAAGGGTTTGATGGTTCTATGTAGGAAGTCGCCGGTGTTGGTGAGGTTTTGCTGGAGGGCACTAACGGCTTGCGTGTGACCCTGCATGATGTCCTCTTTGTGCCAGGAAGGCCAACTTGATCTCCCCTGGGCAGCTCATGGACAAAGGAGAAAATCTGCAATCCGAAGAAGGTGTCACCCGCATCGTCGCATCGGGAGGACAAGTGGCTGCAACGGCACGCTACTGCCATCGTCTTCTCTGCCTTGACCTGAAACCGTGGCCAGCAAGCAACGGCACAACGGCTGCAGCGGCATGCAACGGCACGGTGGCTGCATCGGCTTGCAACGGCACGACGGCTGGAGCAGCATGCAATGGCACGGTGGCTGCAGCGGCATGCAACGGCACGGCGGCTGGAGCGGCATGCAACGGCACGGTGGCTGCAGTGACATGCAATGGCATGACTAAGGCGGTTACTGACGGAGCGGCCAGCCTCAAGACGTACGCGGTGGGCTCCAAGGCAACGCCCAGCCTGTGGCACGCTCGCCTTGGACACGTCCACTTCGATGCGGTGAAGCGGACAGCCACGAGCGGTGGCGTGTTAGGGATGGACCTGGAGAAAGGAGGTGAGGATATGCCGTGCAACTCTTGCCATGAAGCCAAACTCACTCGCGAATCATTTCCGCTGCACGACGAGCGAGAGGAGCAGGCTCTTGGGCTGGTCCATACTGACGTGTGCGGTCCATTTCAGACCCCAGCCATGGATGGAAGCAGGTACTACATTCTGTTCGTGGACCACGCCTCATGTTACACCTGGGGGAAGACGTTGAAGCTAAAGAGGGATGCGCTTGCTGCCTTCAAGGAATGGCTTCCCGAAGCTGAACGCCAAACCGGGATGACGCTGAAGGTGTTGCGGTCGGACCGGGGAGGGGAGTTTATGTCGAATGAGTTTCTGTTGCTGCTGAAGCAACGAGGAATCTTGCGTCAACTTTCCTGCCCCTCGACCCCCCAGCAGAACGGTGTGGCTGAACGCCGCAACCGTACGGTAACCGAGGGCATGCGTGTGATGTTGGGGCACATGGGGCTGAAAGCACACTGGTGGCACTTCGCTTTCCAGCAGTTCTTGTGGGTGGTAAACCATGTGCACCAGTCCACCCTGCCCCATGGTGTGACCCCTCATTTGGTGGTGTTCAAAGTCAAGCCCGATGTGTCCATGGTCCGTGTGTTTGGGTGCATGGTGCAATACCTCATTCCTGAGCATGAGCGTGAGGGGAAGCTTGCAAGCAAGACTCATTGGGGCATGCACTTGGGCATGAGCATGGAAAGCAAGGGATGGCGTGTGGTGGATGTTGAGTCAAAGCGCATGGTCATCACCCGGGATGCACGTTTTTATGAGGACATGTCACTTGAACGGTGGCAGAAGTGGCGTGCACGCGTGGGTGACGGGAATGACCAGCCCACACCACCCTTTGCTTCAGTCCCATCTCTCTTTCCTGAGCCCCATGACCCCGAGCAGAATCCGCCGCCACCACGTACCGTCATCGTGGTCCCGGTACCGTCCGTGCAAGGGGGCGAGCAACCCCTTAATCACTCGGTGGGCCTTTTGGGCAGCAAGGCACCTACTGCACCTCCTCCTCTTGGTCCACCCTCCGTTGCTGATTCGGTGCCCGTGGGACCAGAGGATGGTCCTCTGGAGGTTGGCACCAGCATGGCTGATCACGAGGAAGAAGAAGAAGAAGTGGCAGTGGATGAGCAGTCACCAATGGCCCATGAGCATGAGCCTTCACCTGCAGGTCCCCCCATCCAGCCCATTCCACCACCCTCACGTCGCTCCAACAGGCCTAACAATGGGGTGCCACCCGTACGGTTTCAGCCATCAGCCATGACGGCCCAGACGGACGATGAGGACAACCCGTACGACGTGGCGTACCTTGCTGAGGACGATTGCGACATGGACAGCGATGACGAAGTGGAGTACCCGGACGAGGATGAGGAGGAGGAAGGCGCTTGGGGAGGTGTCATCCTTGACCTGGCAGCTGCGTTGACCGGACCTGAAGGCAAGGAATGGTGGGCTGCTATGAAGGAGGAGATGGAGAGCCTTGATGAGCAAGGCACTTGGACGTTGGCCGACCTACCCAAAGGTCGCAAAACTGTCGGCGTCAAGTGGCTGCTGAAGAAGAAGCTGCGACCTGACGGTACCGTGGAGAAGTACAAGGCCAGGCTCGTGGCAAAGGGATTCAGCCAGCGCTTCGGCATCGACTACGACGACACCTATGCTCCGGTTGGCAGCTACACCACCGTTCGTGTGCTCCTCTCAATCGCAGCAGCTATGGACCTGGATTTGCTGCAGCTTGATGTGAACAATGTGTTTCTTCACGGCACCATCGACCACTAGATCTACATGCAGCAGCCGCCCTACTTCACCGACGGGAGCAGCAAGGTGTGCCTCCTGCAGAAGAGCCTTTACGGGCTAAATCAAAGTCCCCTTCTGTGGTACAAGGAGCTAGACAAGGTGCTCCTTGTGGAGGGGTACAAGAAGAGCCTTGTGGACCAGGCCCTATACTACAAGGATGGGGCGAACGGGAAGCGCGTGTGGCTGCTAATCTATGTGGATGACCTGCTAGCGGCAAGTGAAGACAAGCAGCTGCTGCAGGACCTGAAGGAGCTGCTGGCCAAGGCGTTTCAGCTCCGTGAGGTGGAGCCAGTGGAGCGCTACCTGGGGCTGCAGATTGTGCGCGACCGCCCCAACAGGACACTCCTCCTGCACCAGAATGCATACGTGGCGAAGGTGCAGCAGCGGTTCTTCAAGGGGGTGCCACCAAAGAAGCAGCCGATCACTCCTCTCTCCTCTGCCAGCTTTGCCAAGCAGGATGCCGGGCAGTTTGCCAACCGTACCATGACCGAGTACTTGTCAATTCTCGACATGGTGCAGTTTGCAGCCATCTCAACCCGTCCTGACCTCTCTTTTGCGTGCAGCCGCCTTGCAGCAGGTGCACACCTCAGGACGGATGCGCATTGGCATGAGCTCTTTCGCACACTCTCCTACTGGGCTGCCTCACCGGACATTGGGCTGCTGTTCAAGGGAGGACCAGAGAGTTTGACTCTCGTGGGGTATGCGGATGCGGATGATGCGGGCGACAAGGAGAACCGGTCGTCCATGGGAGGCTACCTCTTTAAGCTTGGGGGAGCTGTCGTTTCCTGGCAGGCCAAGAAGCTACAGGGTGCAACCAAACTTTCCTCCACCGAGAGCCAGCTTGTGGCTGCGGTGGAAGCGGGAAAGGAGGGGCGCAAGCTAAGGTTCCTGCTGTGGGAGTTTCAGCTGCTAAAGAAGGGTGTTCCCACCACCCTGTACGTCGACAACATGTCAGCTGTGCAGCTCAGCCAGGCGGGCGGGCTGCAGGGGCGCATGAAGCATGTGGACCGTCGCCACATGTGGCTGCAGGACATGGTGCGCATGAAGAAGTTGGAGCTGCAGCATATCCCTACGACGGTGCAGCCCGCGGACTTCTTCACAAAGCGGCTCGACAAGGCAGCCTTCAACCGATGCTGTGCAGCAGCCGGGCTGGTGCAGCGTGCTCCTGACAGCAAGGGGGCGTGTTAGAAGGAAATGCTGCCATGAGCAACAAAATGTCGGCGCTGGGATTCGAACTCGTGACCTTCAAATCTGTCTTGAAAGTGTCTCAGGACAGATTCAGGACAGTTTCTGCTAAGGCGCTGGTTATGGTGCACGCGAGTTTCGGAACTGGAGACCTTTCGATTCAAGTGTCCCGAAAGTGTCTTGTCAGGACAAATTGGGGACAGTTTGGGGACAGATTGGGGACAGTTTGGCGAAATTGACCTCGGGTCGCGTTCGGTTTGAAACTCGGCAACGAAGTGTCGAAGTCAACGGAATTCGCACGGGAGTTACAGTCGGTGGTCGACGGAATTCTGGTCGCGGAAAGTCTCGTCTATGGAATTCCAGTCAATGGAATTCGCTCGGCGAAATTCAAGGCTCGGAATTTCGCGTCGACGAAATTCAGCGCACGACCCGGGTCGACACTTTCGTGTGTGCTTTTATTTTGTATTGCGTCCTAGTATAAAACCAGAGAGCACAAACCAGAAATCAACTAAGTCATTATCACTGTGAGAAGAAACGAGGAATGAGAATGACTAAAGGAAAGTTGGGTACAAAAAGCAAACCCTAGAAAACTGTACCCCATATATGCTACCCCACTATAGCCTACAGTAGCTATGTCATATAAATCTGACACACCCCCATAGGCAAAGTGGGGGAGAACAAGGGGTCACAAGACCAGTCAAGCAAAGCAAAACAAGCTCAGGGTGGATCACAAAGTCACCACACATTCCGAGCACAAGTTCAAGGCCACAAGGCCAGTTCACATGCAGGATTGCATATATATATAAGGCTAGACAAGCAAGAGCAGGTGTATATATATATGCAACAGTACAAGCAAGGTCAAGGGGTGAGCAAGTGAGGCAAGGTAGGCACAAGACCCAGCTGAGTACAGAAGCGCTGATGATCACAAGGCGGAAGTGCCTTGGTGAAGATATCAGCAGTCTTGGCCTCAGAGGCCACGTACGCAAGCCGTAGCTGACCACGCTGCTGTAGCTCACGAGCAAGGAAGTAGCGGAGAGCAATGTGCTTCGTTCTGTGCTCCAGTCTCTGCTCTCGACACAAGGCCAGCATGGCCTTGTTGTCTACGTACAGCACTGGAGGAGAACGAGGCGGCTCTCCGAGGTCAGTCAGCAGGTAGGTGAGCCAGCGAAGCTCCTGTGCAGCCATGGCCCCGGCGTAGATCTCAGCCTCACAACTGGAGCCGAGAACAGAAGACACGCGGGTAGCCCGCCACGAAACAGAGCCGGAACCAAGGCTGAAGGTGTAACCCTGTGACGACCGCTGCGTAGCCTGGTCGTCAGCCCAAGAAGCGTCTGCGTGCCTAGTGAGGACCACTGGACTCTGCCCTCCAAGCACAAGCCCCATGCCCGACGTAGTGCACAAGTAGCGCAACACCCTCTTCGCTGCAGCCATGTGCTCCGGTCTGTGTCTCCCAGGAGCAACATAGCGTGCAAGAATGCTAAGAGGGTATGCAAGGTCAGGTCGTGTGCAGGTCATCAGGTACATGAGGCAGCCAACAAGCTCTGGGTACGGGCCACTCGACTCTACGGACTCATCCGAAGGCAGAGCTGAGAGCGAGTGGCGAGTAGGCAGAGGAGTGGCCTGAGGCGAGGAGTACGTGAAGCCGAAGCGCTGAAGGACCTGCTGCACCATGTGTGACTGAGTCAGGGTAATGGTGCGGCGTGCTCTGTCCCGGGTGATCTGCAAGCCAAGGTAGCTGCGCAGTTCACCCAGGTCTGTGCACGTGTGTCTCTTCTGCAGCTCGGACTTCACGTGGGCGAGTCCAGCAGTGTCAGCTGTGGCGAAGACCAAGTCGTCGACGTACACGAGGATGTAGAACGGCGGCAAAGAAGTGTCGGTGCGCAGAAACAGCGACGGGTCGGCAGTAGAGGGAGCAAACCCAAGAGCCGCAAGTGTAGTCCTCAGTGTGTCGTGCCACTCACGCGGTGCCTGGCGGAGACCGTAGACTGGCCGCCGGAGGCTCCACTGGGTGCCAGGAGGAAAGGACCCAGTGAAGCCAGGTGGGCGACGCAGCCAGATCTCCTCGTGCAGGCTGCCCTGCAAGAAAGCAGTGCTGAAGTCAAGAGAGTGCAGCTCGTAGTCGCGGTGAGCAGCTATGTGCAGCAGTACCCGAAGAGTGGTCATCTTCGGGGTGGGAGAGAAGGTCTGAAAGTAGTCAACTCCCTGCCGCTGACTGAAGCCACGAGCCACGTAACGCGCCTTGAAGACAGGCGGAGAACCCGGCGGCCGCTTCACCCTGAAAATCCACATGCCACTGACGATGTTCGCCCCAGGCGGGGGAACCTCGTCAACGTAGGTGCCTGTGGACTTCCAGGAAGCCATCTCTGCGTCCATAGCTGCCTGCCACTGAGAGGAGTAAGGACCCTCTATCGCCTCCGCGTAAGAGCGCGGAGTCGGGATGTCAAGTGCATCCGGGTCTCCCTCAGGGGTAAGCAGTACGGACACGAGATGAGGTGAAGCAGCAGCCAGACACTGGAACTCCTCCTGCCTGTCCTCAAGGACGTCCGTGCCTAGGGCACACTCACCCCCGACGGACGGAGGACAGACAGACTCAGACTCAGCAACAAGACTAGCAGCGTAGTCTAGACGACAGCGAGCAGCAAAGTCGACGAGCTCAGCAACTAGGGCAGACGCAGCAGTGGACTCAAAGGAAGGGTCAGTGACAACAGTAGCAAGAAGACGCGTGACAGTCGGACTGGCAGCACGAAGGGAGTCCGACTCCGGGTCAGGAAGAGCAGGAAGAGAGGACTCAGGAGGAGAAGGCAAAGGGGCACGCAGAGGAGCAGTGGACGGACGCAGAGACATCCGGTGCGTGCCAGGGACAGGAGGAGGACGCTGACGTGAACCACGACCACTAGTGCGAGCAGCACGGACAGGCGACGCAGGGCGAGACGCAGGCTCACGACGCTCAGTAAGACCTCCAGTAGGACCAGTGTAGGGAGAAGGAGCGGGCAGTGGGGAGGCCGGCTGTAACTGTAACTGTGACGGGACAGGCTGTGGACACTCTAAGGGAGGAGGAGGACCAGTAGAAGGCGGGAGACCAAGAACCTGCTGAAGGAGCGGAACGAAGTACGGCCGAGGCCGCGCGGCGACTCCAAACACAGCAGGGACAGCACCAGTACCCCCAGCGGCAGCACCAGTGCCAGCAGCACCTCCAGCTCCAGTACCTCCAGCAGCACCAGTAGCACCCCCAGTAGGACCGCCTCCAGGACTGACAGCAGTAGCCTCAGCGCCAACACCCTCAGCAGCTCCAGCTCCAGTCGTACCCGCAGGCCCAGCAGCTCCAGTACTCCCAGTACGAGCACCTCCGGGACCCGCGGCACCAGCACCCTCAGCAGCCGAAGAACGTCCAGCTCCAGCAGCACGCCTCCAGCGCCGGGCAAACCACTCGCGCAGCTCCTGTGGAGAGAGTGGCTCCCGCCGAGACGAAGCACCCGGAGAACCTCCAGGCTCAGCACCGCCAGACGCCACACGAGCAGACCCAGCTCCCTCAGGCTCCGCACCCCCAGGCTCAGCACCTCCAGGCGTAGCACCCCCAGGCTCAGCACCCCTAGGCTCAGCACCCCCAGTAGTAGCACCCCCAGGCTCAGCACCCCCAGGCTCAGGACCCCCAGTAGTAGCACCCTCAGGCTCAGCACCCCCAGGCGTAGCACCCACACGCTCAGCACCCCCAGAGTCAGCACCCCCAGGCTCAGCACCCTCAGCAGCACCAGAGTCACCAGTAACCTCGACAGGCTCGACTGCGTCTACCTGGGACACACCTGAAGGGGCAGGACCCTGAGGGGGGAGGGGGTCTACCGGGGGGGGACCTGGCACAAGGAAGAGCGGTGGCGGGGGGAGGGACGGAGTGCGGTAGGGGAAGAGGCGGTAGTAGGGGACCGACTCGTCAAACGTGACGTCCTGGGAGGACAGAACACGGCGAGAGGTGGGGTGGTAGAACTGCCACCCTGGCGCGTCAGGGGGGAAGCCAAGGAAGACGCAAGGAGCAGCACGAGGGGACAGCTTGTCCGCAGACAAGTCGCGGACAAACGCCCGAGATCCCCAGACACGGAACGCAGACGCATCGCCAACCTTCCCCGTCCACAGCAAAGCTGGGGAGGTCTCCGGCATGGAGACCCTGGGGTGAAGGTTGATCTGATGCGCCGCGTACCGAACCGCAAACGGCCACAGAAAATGGGGGGCAGCCGCATGCATCATGGACGTACGGGCGACGTCCATGACCATGCCAATGCGGCGCTCAGCAATCCCATTTTGCTGTGGAGAGTCCGGAAGCGTGAAGGTCTGGCGGATGCCTCGTGCACGACAGTAGGCTCGCAGAAGGCCAGAGGAGAACTCTCCACCTCTGTCAGAGTGCAGACGCAGAACAGGAAAGTCCGAGCCGAAGCTCTGCCTGAGCTGGAGACGAGCTGCGCGGATCCAGTCGATCAACACCTCAGTGACATCACCCTTGCTGCGCAAGGGGAAGACTGTGGTGTAACGCGAGTAGTCGTCAACCACCAGCAGGAAGTAGCGCTCGTGACCCTGTCCACGGACGCGGGCCGGGCCCCACACGTCCATGTGAAGCGTCTGCAGCGGGGCCTCTGTCGGAGGAAACTGGGAGGAGTGAGGGGCAGCCCGCTGCCGCCCCTCGACACAGGGGACGCAGGTAGGGCCAGGCCCCGGAGGAAGGGGAGGGAGGGACCGGGGAAGACCAGAGACAAGGACACGGGAGGCCATGCCTCGGAGACGAAGCAGGGAGGGGTGACCAAGGCGGTGGTGCCAGAGGAGAGTCTCGTGAGATAGAAGGCGACACGAACAGGGGGCAGACTCAGGACCAGACCTGGACGCTGCAGCAAACACCTGACCCGACGCAGCTACCTGACCAGACGCAGTGACTGGAGAAGACACAGTGGTCAGTGTGTACAGGCTCGACCCCGGCCGACGTGTAAACGTGGCCAGGTGTCGGCCTGTCCGAGCGTCCGTGCAGTGGGTCACCCGCTGACTCGCAGGAGTGAACTGGTGAACCCCCGCATCCTGTAGGTCAGCACCACTCACCAAGTTCGTAGAGAACGAGGGGAGGTAAAGACCAGACAGGGTGCCAGAGGGGGCCGCCGGACACGGGAGGACAGTGGAGAAGTGAGCAAGGACAGGACCCCCAGAGGGGTCTGCCAGAGAGACTGCAACTGGCCGGTCAAGCGGCGTGAGTGTGGTGCGGTCTCGAAAGAAGGAGCGAGAAGCCCCCGAGTCAAGGGTGAAGGTGTGGGAGGCCGAAGCCGACGCAGAACCTGAGAGAGCAGACTCACCAGCACCTGAGGGAGCAGACGCACGAGCACCTAGAGCAGCAGCCTCGCTAGCACCTAGAGCAGCAGCCTCACCAGTACCTAGAGCAGCAGACTCAATGCCCGGGTCGGGCGGAAAACACCGGTAACAGTCACCCTCATCACTAATAGTCACAGTATACATGGCAGCAAGAATAGCATCAAAGTCAAGGTCAAAGACAGCTACACCCGCCCTAGACAGCTCACCCCAGCGGGGGATCTCAGTGGCCTCAGGGAACTGGTGACGCCAAGCGTCCGTCAGGCGGCCAAAGCAGCGCTGGGTGGAGTGCGCACCCCAGCACTGCTCACCCGCGCGGTCTCAGGTGCGTAGGACGTAGGTGCACGGACCAGTACCCCCACCCCGCTGGCGTGCAGCGTACCACTGACGGAGCTGCTGAGGGGGGGGGATGTCACGAGTGCGCTGCTGCTGCTGCTGCTGCTGGCGCTGACCACCACCGGAGCCGACCCTCTGCGCAGCGCCACCCCGACCAGCTCCACCTCCTCCGCCGCCGCCTCCTCCACCGCCGCCACCTCCGCTCCCACCGCCACCGCCGCCGCCGCCTCCGCCTCCACTGCCGCCACCGACACCTCCACCCCCGCCACCACCCCCACCGGCACCCCCACCCCCTTCACCGCCGCCACCGCCGCCTCCACCGCCCCCGCTAGCTCCTCCAGTGCCCCTGCCCCCCTTGCCCTTACCAGGGCGGCGTCTCCCGCTAGGGGTAGACGCCGCATCGACCGACTCAAGCCCAACGAGGTCGGCCGCAGCAGCAGAGGCAACAGAGGGCAAAAGGGGGGAGGGGGGACACCCCTCAAAGATGGGGGTGCGAGGGTCACCACGAGAGGCTCCTACAGCTACTATGCTCTTTTCTGCTGCTAGGAGGGCCTTCTCGAGGAGGTCAACGGTGAGAGTGGTGGGGCAAACTGAGAGGAAGTGGTCCCTGACTACGCGAAGGGAGTCAGGGAGCCGGGTGACTATGTAGTAGAGGGTGATGTACATGGGGGGGGGGGTTCTTGGCGCAGAACTCAGCAGGAAGCGCAGCGCGGTAGCGAGTGTCACTAGTGCGGAGGTGCGTAATGAGGTCAGCGACTGTGGGAAAGGCAGCAAGGTCAGGGAAGAGGTACGGTAGCATGAGGCGGCTCAGTGCATCAGTGGCAGGGGAGGAGTAGCGCGCAACTACAGCATCGTACAAGGTCTGAGCACTCTTGTACTGGCTAAAGTGCGCACGCTCAGAGGTAGGCAGGTGGCGACGCACAGCAAGACGTGCAGCAGCATCGCGAGTGGCCCACTGTGAGCGAACAGTGGCGTCGGCATCAGCAGCAGGGGCAGGAGAGGCACCAGAGGTGAGGTCAAAGAGGGAGAGACCGTCTGCCCTATCGCACTGTAGGAAAAGCTGCAGGTCATCTATCCAGACGTTAAAGTCAATGGCCCGACCCTCAGCGTCAAAAGCGAGGACACTGGGGGTAGCCATGACAGCAGTAGACTAGCAGCGCGAACAGTAGGGTAAGGGCAGTGCAGTGACAGAGGCGCTGCTCTTACCAGACAGGGCGGCTCGGGTGGCTCGGCGGCTCAGCGGCTCGGCAACTCGGCGGCTCGAGCGGCTCGGGCGGCTCGGCGGTACGGCGGCTCGGCAGCAACAGCGGCTCGGCGACTCGGCGGCTCGGGCGGCTCGGGCGGCTCGGCGGTACGGCGGCTCGGCAGCACGGGCGCCTCAGGTGGCGCGGCGGCTCGGGCGGCTCGGGTGGATCGGGCAGCTCGGCAGCAGCTCGGCGGCGCCGGCGGCTCGGTGGTGACGGCGGGGCCGCTCGGGGAGCGGCGGCGGGGCCGGGTGGAGTGGCGCCGGTAGGGCCGAGGCGCACCGGCGGGTGCAGTCAGCGGCGGCAGCAGCTGCGGCCCCGAGGGAGGTGGTGGCGGCTGCTGCTGGCGACGGCTGCGGCTGCTGCTGCAGGGACTGCGGCGGCCGCTGCTGTAGAGAAGGTGGCGGCTGCTGCGGCAGGGGCGGCGACGACGGGCCGGAGGGGGGGGGGCGGCGACAGGGCCGCGATAGGGCGGTGCGAGGGGCCGCGGAGGGCGGCGACGGGCCGTAGGGGGCCGTGAGGGGCCGCGGGAGGGGCCGTAAGGGGCGTAAGGGGCCGCGAGAGGGGCCGCTAAGGGCGACGCGAAGGGGCCGTGAGGGGCCGTGAGAGGGCGCGACGGTAGGGAGGGCACACAGGGCGCGACTCGGGCAGGAGCGAAGCGCGCTCCGGGCAGGAAAAAAAAATTCGTGGTGGGCCCTAGGAAGTGTTCCCACTAGGGAACCTGCTCGATACCATGAGAAGAAACGAGGAATGAGAATGACTAAAGGAAAGTTGGGTACAAAAAGCAAACCCTAGAAAACTGTACCCCATATATGCTACCCCACTATAGCCTACAGTAGCTATGTCATATAAATCTGACACACTGCTATGTTAGTGTGTAACTCTGGCTATAGTGGACCATTTCCTGCAATCTTTGGTGCGTTGGAATCGTGCTTTCGAGCTCTATCAAGCTGCTATAGTAATGGAATTTTACAGACTCGTCTCCCGCTCAGTCTCCTCTCCGGTCACTGCCGTCTCGTCCTGTTGTCCAGTCTCCTTGGACCTTTCGTAATCCTCTGGGTGCTCGTCACTCCTCTCCTGTTCGAGACCCCCGTTCTGCTTTCCTTCGTCCCAGCCTTCCTCATTCTCCGCCTCTGTCGGTCCTCCCATTGTGTGAAAGTACGACGGCTTTGCTTGCTTGACTTTACTTTATTATGCTTTATCTTGCTTAGCTTTATTTTATCTTTCATGCTTTTGCTTGATTTCCTAGTTTCGTTGCTTAACTATAGTTATTATAGTTATAGGCACCGAAATAGGTTGCGTGCACCGAATTTAGTGCTTTTCGGTTCACACCGAGCAGATTTTTACCGAATTCGGAAAGGATCCATTTGGGACACTTCGCGACCCTCGGAACCTTCACGTAACACCTGGTTACCTTGCCTATGTATAGCCTCGTGTTGTACCTAGGTGATCAATCAATCATTCCAGATCCAATTCCTCAATCCTCACACTTGGTATCAGAGCTCGTTTACACGCGGCAGTTTTCGACTACTAAAAACCAGCCTTTAAAAAACCGCGGGGGCGACGACGAAAAGCGCTGATTCGGGTACGTAAAACCATTTCCGCTTATTTATTTCGGGTCCCCCTCAACTCGGTTTTCGAACGCGATGTTAGCAGGCATGGAGGGGCAGGGCGACAATCTCGTTCAAGAAATCGCGAAAAAAAATCGCCTACGACAATCCTTGACCTGGCGATCGCGAAAAGATCCGAATATGGGAAAAATGAGACAAATATGGCGCCAATTTAAAACGTCACGGCCGGCCGGCACCAGGGGAAATCGCCGAGACGAAGGGAGACTCTGCGAAAAAATACTCTGCACCGACCGGGAAACTCCAGCCGAACACCCCCGAGAGTAAGAATAAGTTATCCTACAAAGATACTTTATCTAAGAATAATACTTCTCGTGTATTTAAAGCCTCTTAGAAATTGAAGGGAGAGTTAGAGGCTAAGAGAAACCTTTAGAAATAGTACAGATACCTAAAAAGTTGGGAAAAGAACTCCGGAGCGTTGAAAAGGGTCGAGCGTTTCGAGGAGTTAATATTCTCTCCTAGCAGTACCGTGTTAAGGCTCCCCATTTCTCACAGGTGAAGCCTACACAGCTGCAAAGGCTTAGGGGAAAGTTCCAGGCCAAGGAGAATCTGTATCGACCTCGGAAAAATCCTTCTACCGCCCGGGTGAAGTTGGAAGTAGAGAGTGCAGCTTCGGGTGTAGGGAATAGGAATGGTTATTTTGATATACCCTATGACCCTATTAATGAGACCATCTGTGGCCATTCGGAGCAGCAGCAGCCACTACTCCTTGAGGTGCTGTGCAAAGGGCGACGCCTCAAGGCATTCGTGGACAGTGGTGTCAGAATAACTGTGCAGGAATGATTGGATTAGCAAGAGTTGGGGTACAAGTACTAACCCTAGAAGTGCTGTACCCCATAAGGAGTGCCCCACTATAGACTACAAGAAAGATTGTACTTTGACACACCCCCATAGGCTAAGTGGGGGACAACAAAACGGTCACAAGACCAGTCAAGCAAGACAACAGAGCAAAGCAAAGCAAAGCTCAGGGTGGATCTCAAGGACACCACACAATCCGAGCACAAGCTAGCGGCCACAAGGCCAGTTCACATGCAGAGTTATAATAGCACGGCAAGTACACTGATCACAACCTAGCAAGAGGAAGCATGCAGGTATAAATATAGATAGCAGTGTACAACAAGTGCAAGATCAAGAGACAAGCAGGTGAGGTAGAACGGGCAGAAGCCCAAGAGCAGTGCAAAAACGCTGAAGATCACCAGACCCGAGGGCCTTAGTGAAGACATCAGCAGTGTTGGCCCGAGAGGCCACGTAAGAAAGGCGAAGCTGACCACGCTGCTGCAGCTCTCGAGCAAGAAAGTAGCGAAGAGCAATGTGATTCGTTCTGTGCTCCAGTCTCTGCTCCCGACACAAGGAGAGCATGGCCTTGTTGTCGACGTACAGAACTGGAGGAGAACGAGGCCGCTCCCCCAAGTCGGTCAGCAGGTACGTCAGCCAGCAGAGCTCCTGTGCAGCCATGGCCCCAGTGTAGATCTCGACCTCACAGCTGGAAGCAAGCACAGAAGAAGAACGAGTGGACCTCCACGAGACAGAACCAGAGCCAAGACTGAAGGTGTAACCCTGTGACGAACGCTGAGTCGCCTGGTCGTCGGCCCAAGAAGCGTTGGAGTGTCCTGTGAGTACCACTGAACCCTGTCCTCCAAGCACGAGCCCCATGCCCGATGTACTGCACAAGTAACGCAGTACCCTCTTCGCAGCATCAAAGTGCACCTTTCGGTGTCTACCAGGAGCCACGTAGCGAGCCACGAGGCTGAGAGGGTACGCGAGGTCAGGTCGTGTGCACGTCATCAGGTACATGAGGCAACCCACTAGCTCAAGGTACGGACCACTCGGCTCTACGGACTCGTCCGAAGGTGGAGCTGAGAGCGAGAGGCCGGTAGACAGAGGAGTGGGCTGTGGCGAGGAGTACTGGAAGCCGAAGCGCCGAAGGACCTGCTGCACCATGTGTGACTGAGTCAGGGTGATGGTGCGCCGTGCTCTGTCTCGGGTGATCTGCAAGCCAAGATAGCTACGCAGTTCACCCAGGTCAGTGCAGGTGTGTCTCTCCTGCAGCTCCGCCTTCACTAGGGCCAGCGCCTCAGTGTCAGCAGTAGAAGAACGTAGAACGGCGGCAGAGAAGTGTTGGTGCGTAGAAACAGCGACGAGTCAGCAGAGGATGGAGCAAACCCAAGAGCCGCAAGTGTCGTCCTCAGTGTGTCGTGCCACTCGCGAGGCGCCTGGCAGAGACCGTAGACTGGCCGCCGGAGGCTCCCGCAGGAAACGACCCAGTGAAGCCAGGTGGGCGGCGCAGCCAGATCTCCTCGTGAAGGCTGCCCTGCAAGAAAGTTGTGGAGAAGTCGAGGGAGTGCAGCTCGTAGTCACGCTGTGCTGCAACGTGCAGCAACACCCGAAGAGTAGTCATCTTCGGGGTGGGGGAGAAGGTCTGGAAGAAGTCGACCCCCTGTCGCTGACTGAAGCCTCGAGTTACGAAACGCGCCTTGAAGGCAGGTGGAGAACCTGGCGGCCGCTTCACTCTGAAAATCCACATGCCATCGACTATGTTCGCCCCAGGAGGAGGAACCTCGTCGACGTAGGTGCATGTGGACTTCCAGGAAGCCATCTCTGCGTCCATGGTTGTCTGCCACTGAGAGGAGTACTCACCCGCGATCGCCTCAGCGTAAGAGCGCGGGTTAGGGATGTCAAGTGCATCCAGGTCTTCCTCAGGGCAAAGCAGCATGGATGCGAAACGAAGTAAACCGGCCGCAAGACACTCAAGCTCTTACCTATCCTCAAGGACGTCACTGCTAAGGGCAGGCTCACCCCCGACGGACGGAGGACAGACACACTCAGACTCAGTAACAAGACTCGCGACGTAGTCGAGACGACTCCTAGCTGCAAAGTCGACTAGCTCAGTGACTAGGGCAAACGCAGCAGTAGACTCAAAGTCAGGGTCAGTGACGACAGTAGCGAGGAGACGAGTGACAGTAGGACTGGCAGCACGAGCAAGGTTGGACTCAGGGTCAGGAATGTGCGGAAGAGAGGACGCAAGAGGCTCAGGCACGACAACACGCTGTGGAATAGAGGAAGGACGAAGTGCCGTACCGTGAGTGCCTGGGACAGTTGGAGGACGAGGACGGGTGACACGACGAGCACGAAAAGGTGTGGAAGCACGAGTCTCAGGCTCACGACGCTCAGTCAGGGACTCAGTCACCTCAGTGTGAGGAGCAGGCGCAGGCAGCGGGGAGCCAGGCAGTAGCTGTGGCTGAGACTGGTCTGTCGGTGGACACAAAAGAGGTAGAGGGAGGCCAGTGGAAGACGGGAGACTAAGAACCTGGTGAAGGACCGAGTCAGGCGGCGGCAGGGACGACTGCGGCTGCGGGTAGAAAAACGGTCGACGCGGAGCAGTACCAGCAGCTCCAGCTCCTCCAGCACCAGCAGCTCCAGTAGCACCTCCATCACCTCCAGCACCAGCAGCACCACGAGCTCCGGCAGCGCCAGCACCTCTAGCACCACCAGTACCTCCAGCACCAGTAGCACCACCTGCTCTGGCAGCTCAAGCACCTCCAGTACCTCCAGCTCCAGCGCGTCCAGCACCAGCACCTCCAGTGCCAGCAGCTCCAGTAGCACCTCCAGCACTAGCAGCACCACCAGCTCCGGCAGCTCCAGTACCTCTAGTACGAGCACCTCCAGGACCAGCAGCTCCCGCAGCTCCAGCACCAGTAGCACCAGCACCTCTAGTACCAGCAGCTCCAGTACCCCAAGCACCTCCAGCAGCACCTCCAGCACCTCCAGCACCAGCAGCACCACCAGCTCCGGCAGCTCCAGCAGCTCCAGTACGAGCACATCCAGGACCAGCAGCTCCAGCACCTCCAGTACCTCCAGCTCCACTGCCTCCAGCACCAGCAGTACCTCCAGGACTAGCAGCTCCAGCACCTCCAGCACCAGTAGCACCTCTAGGACTAGTAGCTCCGCCACCTTCAGCACCACCAGCAACTCCAGTACCTCCAGGACTAGCAGCTCCAGCACCTCCAGCACCAGCAGCACCTCTAGTACCTCCAGCACTAGCAGCACCTCCAGCACCTCCAGCAGTACCTCCAGCACCAGCAGCACCTCCTGCACCTCCACCAGTACCTCCAGCACCTCCAGCACCAGCAATACCTCCAGGACTAGCAGCTCCAGCACCAGCAGAACCGTACACTCCACCACCAGGACTACCTCGCCGAACGATCCATGCACGAATCACCTGCGGCGAGAGCGTCACAAGTAGATCTGGCCGCGGTGGCTGTCCAGCTCCAGGACCTCCAGCACGGTCACCCACAGCTCCACCGCCACTAGGACTCGCAGCACCCCCAGTCGCAGCACCCCCAGAACTAGCACCCCTAGTCGCAGCACCCCCATAACCCTCACCCTCTGTCTCAGCACCCCCAGGCTCAGCACCAGCAGTCTCAGCTCCAGAGTCCACAGCAGCAGGCTGCGGAGGCGGCGAAGACGGCCGAGGCAGAAAACCAGGGGGGGTCTCCAAGCGTGGAGAGCGGCGAGTGGCCGCCGTGTCGTCAGCGGCGGGGTCACCCCCCTCAGCCGGGCCAGAGGAGTCAGAAGAGATCTCCAAAGGCTCAACCAAGGGGGGTGGGTCTACCTGAGACACACCTGAGGGAGCAGGACCCTGTGGGGGGAGGGGGTCTACCGGGGGGGGGACTGGTACCAGGAAAAGAGGCGCTAGGGGGACCGGGTGGGACGCGTGCGGGTGTAGTCTGTAGAAACAGACAGACTCGTCAAAGGTGACGTCATGGGAGGAGAAGACTCGACACGAGCGCGGGTGGTAGAACTGCCACGGCAGGGCGTCAGTGGGGAATCCAAGGAAGACGCAGCGGAGAGTGCGAGAGGAGAGCTTGCTCGCTTTGGCATCGCGAACAAGGGAGAGCGCGCCCCAGACCCGAAACACCGACGCATCGCCAACCTTCCCCGTCCACCGGAGTGTGGGCGAGGTCTCTGGCTCAGAGACACGGGGCCAGAGGTTGAGCTGATGCGCAGCGTATCAGACCGCAAACGGCCACAGAAAATGGGGAGCAGCCGCATGGATCATGGAGGTATGAGCAACCTCCATGATCAAGCCAATGCAACGCTCAGCAATCCCATTCTGCTGAGGAGAGGCCGGAAGCGTGAACGTCTGGCGGATGCCCTCGTCTCGGCAGAACTCCTCAAGGAGGCCGGAAGAGAACTCACCGCCCCTGTCATAGTGCAGACGCAGGACTGGCAAGTCCCGACGAAACCGCTCGCGCAGCTGGCGACGAGTAGCACGGATCCAGGGGATCAAAACACAGTTGACGTCCGCCTTGCACCGCAAGGGGAAGACAGTAGTGTAGCGTGTATAGTCATCAACAACTAGCAGGAAGTAGCGCTCCTGGTCCGTTCCACCGACGGGGGCCGGGCCCCACACATCCATGTGGAGAGTCTGCAGAGGAGCAGTGGTCGGAGGAAACTCGGAGGAGTGAGGAGCGGCGCGCTGCCGCTCCTCGACGCAGGGAAGGCACAGCGGTGCAGGCGAGCGCGGGAGGGAGGGCAGGGACCTGGGAAGGCCAGAGACAAGGAGACGGGAGTGCATGCTGCGGAGACGCGGCAGCGAGGGGTGACCTAGGCGGTGGTGCCAGAGGAGAGTCTGGTGAGAGAGTACCCGACACGAGCAAGACGCTGCAAGCTGACCAGACGCAGACACCCGACTCGACGCAGCCACCTGACCTGACTCAGCCACCTGTGCAGACGCAGTGGTCAGGGTGTACAGATTGGATCCAGGCTGACGAGTGAACGTAGCAAGGTGACGGCCAGTCCATGAGCACTTACAGATCGCCACACGCTGTCCTCCATGAATGAAGGTGTCAACCCATTCATCCTGGAGAACTGCGTTGCTCAACAATTTCGTCGAGAACGCGGGGAGTTGGAGACCTGAGAGAGACCCGGAGGGGACTGCTGGACATGGGAGGACAGTGGAGGCTCGCGCAACTACTGGGCCCCCAGTGGGGTCAGCCAGTGAGACTGGGACAGGTGCTGCGAGTGGTGTGACTGTGGTGCAATCACGAAAGAAGCAACGTGACGCGCCTGAGTCAAGCGTGAAAGTGTGCAAGGCCTCAGCTGAGGCAGGATATGTGGCAGTAGACGCACTAGCACCTAGAGCGTCGGCAGACTCACGAGCACCTAGAGGTGTAGCAGACTCACCAGCACCTGGAGCGGCAGCAGACTCACTAGAACCGAGAGCAGCAGCCTCTACATGACCAGGGACGGATCGCTGAGAGGCACAGTCGCGAGGTCGCTGAGGCCACATAAAACCAAAACCTCCACCACCAGGACTGCCTCGCTGAATAACCCACTCACGAAGCTGCTGAGGGGTGGGGTCGTCCGGGAGAGGCAGTGACCGCTGCTGTCCACCCTTAGCCGCTGCAACTCCCGTGATAGTGGCCATGACAGGCAGTGACGGTCAGTAGTAGGTCCAGCACCTCCAGCACCAGCAGCACCTCCAGTACTCCCAGCCGCACCTCCAGCACCTCCAGCACCAGCAACACCTCCAGCACCCCCAGCATCACCTCCACCAGCAGCACCAGTAGCACGAGCAGCAGCAGCAGCAGCAGCAGTAGTAGCAGCAGGGCGGCTCGGTGGGGCTGGGCGGCGGCAACTCCAGCACTCCCAGCAGCACCTCCACCAGCAGCAGCAGTAGAACGAGCAGCAGCAGCAGCAGTAGTAGCAGCAGGGCGGCTCGGGTTGGGCAGGGCGGCTCGGGCTGGGCGGCACGGCTCGGCCTGGGCGGCGTGGGCAGCAGGGCGCGCGCTGTGCAGGGCAGCAGGGCGCGACGCGCGGGCTGCAGCAGGGGGCGACGCGCGGGGCAGCAGGGCGCGACGCGCAGGCTGCAGCAGGGCGCGACGCGCGGGGCAGCAGAGCGCGACGCGCAGGCTGCAGTAGGGCGCGACGCGCAGAGCAGCAGATCGCGATGCGCGGGCTGCAGCAGGGTGCGACGCGCAGGGCAGCAGGGTGTCACAATGAAAATTTGACTAAAACAGAAAGTACAAACAAGATATATGCAAAACCTAACCCTAGTGCAAGTACAAAATAACACAAGGGAGAACACCTAGACTAGAACTACACAAACTATAGAATTATAGTTTGACACACCCCCATAGTCTAGGTGACGGTAGTCCTGTAGAAACAACAAGAGCAAGCAACGGTCACAAGACCAGTCCACAAGAACAAGACAAACCTCAGGGTGGAGCTCAAAGGCACCACACACTCCGAGAGCAAGCAAGGGGCCACAAGGCCAGTCAACATGCAGGTATATAGCAAATATAAAGAGATGCAAGAGTACAAGACAAGCAGGACAAGGCATCTCTACGTAAGCAAGTGAGGACGGGCAGGCACAAGGCCAAGCTGGGTGCGGAAACGCTGGTGGTCACAAGGCGGCAACGCCTTGGTGAAGATATCTGCCGTGTTGGCCTCAGAGACAACACGTCGAACGAGTGCCTGGCCACGCTGCTGCAACTCACGCAGAAGGAAGTGACGAAGCTGGATGTGCTTCGCCTTCCCAACCAGTCGGGGCTCCTCACACAACAGGACAGCAGACCTGTTGTCGGCGAACAAGACTGGGGGAGAGCGAGGCCGCTCACCAAGGTCCGTGAGAAGGAAAGACAGCCAGCGAAGCTCCTGAGCGGCCATGGCCACAGCGTACACCTCTGCCTCACAGCTGGAACCGACGACGGACGACGCCCGAGTCGACCGCCACAAAACAGCACCTGTCCCGAGGCTAAAGGAGTACCCCTGTGTAGACCGACGCGTCTCCGCGTCGTCGGCCCACGACGAGTCTGAGTAACCTGTGAGTGTAACTGGCTGCTTCCCTCCAAGGACAAGTCCCATGCCTGATGTACTCGCCACATACTTCGCCACCCTCTTAGCACCGCACCAGTGGGACGGTCGGTGTCTCCCAGGCGCAACAAAGCGCGCAAGGACACTAAGAGGGTAAGCTAGGTCTGGGCGAGTACAGGTCATCAAGTACATGAGACAACCCACCAGCTCAGGATATGGACCACTGGACTCAAATGACTCGTTCGAAGGTGGAGCCGTGAGCCCATGATCCACACCAAGAGGGGTGAGCTGTACCTTGGAGAACGGGAAGCAAAACCGCGTGAGGATCTGCTCGACCATATGCGACTGAGTCAGTGTAATGGTGCGAGCTGCCCTGTCCCTGGTGATCTGCAGGCCAAGGTAGTCCTGCAGCTCACCAAAGTCAGTGCAAGTGTGTCTCCTCTGCAGTTCCTCCTTCACGGAGGCCAGCGCGCGTCGGTCGGGAGTGGCGAACACCAGGTCGTCGATGTAGACCAGGACAAAGAACGGGGTCGAGCCACGGCGGACGAACAGTGACGGGTCGGCAGACGACGGAAAGAAGTCAAGCGCTGCAAGGGTCGAGCGAAGTGTGTCGTGCCACTCACGTGGAGCCTGACGCAGGCCGTAGACTGGTCGACGCAGCTGCCACTGGGTCCCAGGTGGGAAAGAGCCAGTGAAGCCAGGCGGGCGACGCAGCCAGATCTGCTCGTGCAGGCTCCCCTGAAGGAACGCGGTGGAAAAGTCCAAGGAGTGCAACTCGTAGTCGCGCTGGGCTGCAATATGCAGCAACACCCGAAGAGTACTCATCTTCGGGGTGGGAGCAAAGGTCTGGAAGAAGTCCACCCCCTCTCGCTGACTGAAGCCTCTCGCCACGTAGCGCGCCTTGAACACTGGTGGTGATCCAGGCGGCCGCTTCACCTTGTAGAGCCATCGGCCACTGACGACGTTCGTCCCAGGTGGTGGGACTGCGTCGACGTAAGTGCCTGTGGACCTATAAGATGCCATCTCTGCCTCCTCAGCTGCTATCCAGTACGAGGACCAAGGTCCCGAGACCGCCTCAGCGTGATTGCGAGGGATCGGGATGTTAAGGGCGTCTGGATCCCCCTCAGGGGTAAGCAGCATGGCGCAGAGATGAGGAACAGCGGCCGCAAGGAAACCAAGCTCAAACTGCCTGTCCTCTAGGACCTCCAGGGGAAAGACAGGAGCACCCCCAGAGGACGGAGAACGAGCAGGGCCACTCCTCCTCTACTCTCTCCTGCTGCGGCTGCAACTGCACCTGCTGCTGCAGTCGTGACAACTCCGCTGCTCTCTCCTGCTGCTGCTGTGACTCCTTTACGCTCTCCTGCTGCTGCGACTGAGACTGCTCGTGCTGCTGCTGCTGCTGCTGTTGCGTGCCCTCTCAATCCGCTCACGCTCCTCCCTCTCCAACCGGAGGAGACGCTGCTCACGGGTCAAGAAACGTACAGTCCGCGGTGTAGGCGTCACAGTGCCAGTGCCTCCAGCTCCAGCACCCCCAGAACCAGCACCTCCACCACCGACACCCCCGGGGCCTCCAGTACCTCCCGCAGGAACACCCGCATGCTCCGCAGCAACCGGCCGCAGAGAAGAACGAGGAGGAAACTGCGGGACGGATGGGAAGCCAGGGGGTGACGCGGGGCGAGGCCGCCGACTCGAGGCTGCCGTGTCCTCCACAGGAGTGACCTCCACGCCCACAACCCCTGCACCCCCAGAGCCGACACCACCAGCTCCTGCAGCCCCAGTACCCTCACCCTCTGCAACTGCACCTCCCGCACCCCCAGACACGACATGGAGTGGACGCTGCGGGGGGGACGACTGCGGAGTGACGTGCGACACACCTGACGGGGCAGGACGCGAAGGGGGGGGGGGGGTACCTGGGCGACTTGGGGGGGCTCAAGGGTGAGGAACAGCGGGGGGGAAAAGACCTCAGTACCTCGGTGGGGGCGACTCCTGTAGTAACAGACAGACTCGTCGAACGTGACGTCCTGAGAAGCGAAGAACTGGTAGGTGACCGGGTCGTAGAACACCCAGCCGGAGGCGTCCAAAGGGAAGCCAAGAAAGGCGCAGGCACGAGTGCGCGGAGACAACTTGTTCGCGCCAGGGGCGCGAACGTGAGCCAGAGAACCCCAGACACTGAAGTCAGCTGCTACGCCCGGAGAACCTGTCCAAAGGGAGACCGGCGTCACCCGTGGCCGTGCGTCACTGGGCCACAGGTTCAGCTGGTGCGTGGCGTAGCGGACTGCCTGAGGCCACAGGAACTGAGGGGCACTGGCATGGCACATGGAGGTCCGGGCAACCTCCATGACCAGGCCGATGCGTCGCTCGGCTACCCCGTTCTGCTGCCGCGAGGCTGGTAGCGTGTAAGACTGGATGATCCCCCTACCCTGACAGAACGTCTCCAGGCGAGTGGACGAAAACTCACCACCACGGTCCGAGTGTAGGCGAAGCCCACACAGGCCCTGGGCGCCACCCCACGCTAGTAGCCACGGCTCGAGGACGGTAGGCACGTCGGCCTTCCGTCGCAAGGGGAAAACCGTAGTGTAGCGGGAGTAGTCGTCCACCACAATCAGGAAGTAGCGCTCCTGACGTGGCCCAAGGACCGGGGAGGGGCCCCAAACGTCCAAGTGCAGGGTCTGGAAGGGAGCCGTGGTGGGGGGGAACGAGGAGGAGTGAGGGGCAGCGCGCTGCCGACCCTCGACGCAAGGAGTGCACAGCGGTGCAGGCGAGCGGGGAAGTGGTGCAAGGGACTCTGGGAGACCTGAGACCAGACGGTAACGTGCCATCCTACTAAGACGCGGGAACGACGGGTGACCTAGACGGTGGTGCCAGAGGACCGATGGGTGGGTGAGGGACCGACAGTCACACGACACAGCAGCTACATGACCTGACCTGACCTGACCTGACCTGACCTGACCAAGTGTGGTGGGACCTAGTCGCAGCAGCAGGAGAGCGTAGAGGAGGAGTCACAGGAGTAGGAGGAGAGAGCAGAGGAGTTGTCACGAGTGCAGCAGCGGGTGCAGTTGCAGTCGCAGCAAGAGAGAGTAGAGGAGGAGTTACAGCCGCACCAGGAGACGATAGAGCAGGAGTCCCGTTGCAGGTGCAGTTGCAGACACAGCAGGAGAGAGTAGAGGAGGAGTCACGGCCGCCGCAGGAGAGGGTCGTGTAGGAGTCGCGGTCGCAGCAGCGGGTGCAGCTGCAGCCGCAGCAGGAGAGGGTCGTGCAGGAGTCCCGGTCGCAGCAGTGGGTGCAGCTGCAGCCGCAGGAGGAGAGGGTCGTGCAGGAGTCCCGGTCGCAGCAGCGGGTGCAGCTGCAGGCGCATCAGGAGAGGGCAGAGTCGGAGCCACAGGAGCAGCAGCAGGGGCCGGTACCGTCGCAGCAGATGCCAGAGGAGGCGGAGCAGCAGCGACTGCGACTACACGACCTGCCCGACCCAGCACCTGCACGCTTTGTTCGTGGTCCCCTACCGTCCCCTCCTGTTCCCCCTGTTGAGTCCCAATCCTCGTTCCAGTGGACTCGTCGTCCTCCCCTCAGTCGTGATGTGTCCCCAGAGCGTCGTCGGTCCCGTTACCGTGCAGACGGTCTGTTCCACCTTGTTCTTCGCTCTCGTGTTCCACCTCCTCCTGTCCTTCCACAGCCCCCTGAGTCATCCCTCACTGTGCATCACGACCCGTTGTCCGACTACCTCTGTGCCTCCCGTCCTGTCGTCTCCCGTGCTTTGTCCGCGTTGGTCACTCACCCGACTGCACCTCTGTCGTCTGTCTCAGCTCTTGTTACCACTGTCGCTGGCTTTGCCTCTTCCCACCGCCTTGACTACGCCGCTCGCTTGGTGAGTGGCCCTGCACGTTCTCCGTCCTCTGGGGGTGCTCATGTCTTTCCCCTGGAGGTCCTAGAGGACAGGCAGTTTGAGCTTGTTTTTCTTGCGGCCGCTGTTCCTCATCTCTGCGCCATGCTGCTTACCCCTGAGGGGGATCCAGACGCTCTTGACATCCCGATCCCTCGCAATCACGCTGAGGTGGTCTCGGGACCTTGGGCCTCGTACTGGATAGCAGCTAAGGAGGCAAAGATGGCATCTTATAGGTCCACAGGCACTTACGTCGACGCAGTCCCACCACCTGGGACAAACGTCGTCAGTGGCCGATGGCTCTACAAGGTGAAGCGGCCGCCTGGATCACCACCAGTGTTCAAGGCGCGCTACGTGGCGAGAGGCTTCAGTCAGCGAGAGGGGGTGGACATCTTCCAGACCTTTGCTCCCACCCCGAAGATGAGTACTCTTCGGGTGTTGCTGCATATTGCAGCCCAGCGCGACTACGAGTTGCACTCCTTGGACTTTTCCACCGCGTTTCTTCAGGGGAGCCTGCACGAGCAGATCTGGCTGCGTTGCCCGCCTGGCTTCACTGGCTCTTTCCCACCTGGGACCCAGTGGCAGCTGCGTCGACCAGTCTACGGCCTGCGTCAGGCTCCACGTGAGTGGCACGACACACTTCGCTCGACCCTTGCAGCGCTTGACTTCTTTCCGTCGTCTGCTGACCCGTCACTGTTCGTTCGCCGTGGGTCGACCCCGTTCTTTGTCCTGGTCTACGTCGACGACCTGGTGTTCGCCACTCCCGACCGACGCGCGCTGGCCTCCGTGAAGGAGGAACTGCAGAGGAGACACACTTGCACTGACTTTGGTGAGCTGCAGGACTACCTTGGCCTGCAGATCACCAGGGACAGGGCAGCTCGCACCATTACGCTGACTCAGTCGCATATGGTCGAGCAGATCCTCACGCGGTTTCGCTTCCCGTTCTCCAAGGTACAGCTCACCCCTCTTGGTGTGGATCATGGGCTCACGGCTCCACCTTCGGACGAGTCATTTGAGTCCAGTGGTCCATATCCTGAGCTGGTGGGTTGTCTCATGTACCTGATGACATGTACTCGCCCAGACCTAGCTTACCCTCTTAGTGTCCTTGCGCGCTTTGTTGCGCCTGGGAGACACCGACCGTCCCACTGGTACGCTGCTAAGAGGGTGGCGAAGTATGTGGCGAGTACATCAGGCATGGGACTTGTCCTTGGAGGGAAGCAGCCAGTTACACTCACAGGTTACTCGGACTCGTCGTGGGCCGACGACGCGGAGACGCGTCGGTCTACACAGGGGTACTCCTTTAGCCTCGGGGCAGGTGCTGTTTCGTGGCGGTAAACTCGGGCGTCGTCCATCGCCGGTTCGAGCTGTGAGGCAGAGATGTACGCTGTGGCCATGGCCGCTCAGGAGCTTTGTTGGCTGTCTTTCCTTCTCACCGACCTTGGTGAGCGGCCTCGCTCTCCCCCAGTCTTGTTCGCCGACAACAGGTATGCTGTCCTGTTGTGTGAGGAGCCCCGACTGGTTGGGAAGGCGAAGCACATCCAGCTTCGTTACTTCCTTCTGTGTGAGTTGCAGAGCGTGGACAGGCACTCGTTCGACGTGTGGTCTCTGAGGCCAACACGGCAGATATCTTCACCAAGGCGTTGCCGCCTTGTGACCACCAGCGTTTCTGCACCCAGCTTGGCCTTGTGCCTGCCCGTCCTCACTTGCTTACTTAGAGATGCCTTGTCCTGCATGTCTTGTACTCTTGCATCTCTTTATATTTGCTATATACCTGCATGTGGACTGGCCTTGTGGCCCCTTGCTTGCTCTCGGAGTGTGTGGTGACTTTGAGCTCCACCCTGAGATTTGTCTTGTTCTTGTGGACTGGTCTTGTGACCGTTGCTTGCTCTTGTTGTTTCTACAGGACTTCCGTCACCTAGACTATGGGGGTGTGTCAACATATATTTTGTATGTGTTGTCTAGGTTAGTCTAGGTGTTACATTTCTACTTACTTGCATGATTAGGGTTTGCTATATCTAGGGTTGTACTTCACAATTCATTTATACCGTAACAACCAGAGCACGGCTCCCTGTTAAAAGTGGCCAGAGGGCCCCAGTGGTACCCCCAGTGGCAGGAGGCAACAGGCTCGTCCTTTGGGAAAGTAGTGACTACACCTAGGTCGTGGAGGTAACTGACACCCACCAGGTTCCTGGAGAACGAGGGGGTGTAGTAACCTGTGAGGAACCCAGAGGGAGCTGTCGGACCCGGGAGAGTGGTGGTGTTGCGGGCAACTACAGGTCCCACAGAGGGGTCAGCCAAGGCGACAGTGACTGAAGTGCGCAGTGGTGTGAGGTCAGTACAGTCGCGAAAGAAACAGTTGGACGCTCGAGAGTCTAGGGTGAAGGAAAGATGTGCAGTCTGTGAGGTCGCACCCAAACCAGCTAAAAAGGCTGGTGCTAGACTAGTAGTAGCTGCAGCTCCTACACAAAGACCCTCAGAGGCGCCTGGACTGGAAACAACACACGCACCAAGACTGGAAACACAGGTCTCTACTCGTTCAGCCGGGAACGGTCCTAGACTAGGTAGGTGAGACTCAACTGGTGCAGCAGTGCGCTGGCGAAGTCGCGAGGGCCAGTGCGGTGTAATAGCGTGAGGACCAAAACACTCACGGTGGAGGTCGTCGAGTCGACGGTAGCAGATGGACGCAGAGTGATCAGGACTCCAGCAGGTAGTGCCAGCACCAGGGCCTGTCAGGGCCCGGTACCCGCAGGGGCCAACGTCTCGCCCACTGCTAGCTGAGCCACTACTGGGGGCTCCACACTTTGGACCCGCAGGTCCCGACTGCCGGGAGTGCTGCGGCTGGCCCTGCTGCTGTAGAACTCTAGTACACGCCATGTGAGTAGCTAGAAACGGGGGTGGTTTGGGCAGGTGGGCCTAAACTGCTGCTGGCGGTAGGCTATGCTGCTGCTGGTTCCGCTGGGGGCAGCCTAAACTGCTGCTGGTTTTGCTGGGGGCAGCCTAAGCTGCTGCTGGTGCGCTGGGGGCAGCCTATGCTGCTGCTGGTTCTGCTGGGGGCAGCCTAAGTTGCTGTTGGTGCGCTAGCGGTAGCCTAAGCTGCTGCTCGGGCGCTGGGGGCAGCCTATGCTGCTGCTGGTTCTGCCGGGGGCAGCCTAAGTTGCTGATGGTGCGCTGGCGGTAGCCTAAGCTGCTGCTCGAGCGCTGGGGCAGCCTATGCTGCTTCTGGTTTTGCTGGGGGCAGCCTAAACTGCTGCTACTGGTGCTGCTGGTGGCGGGTTTCAGCTCTTGAGGCGGAGGATTCAGGTCGTGGGGGGCAGCTCTGACTGGTACAGGTGGGGCAGCGGGTGCGGTTCTGTGCGGTTCTGTGCAGTTCAGTGCGGTTCTGTGCGGTTCTGTGCAGTTCAGTGCGGTTCTGCGCGGTTCTGTGCGGTTCTGCAGGGTGGAAAGTACCGGGTGGGGCGGCTGATTCCGGGTGAGGTGACTGGAACGGGTGGGGCAGCGGGTGCGGTTCTTTGCGGTTCTGTGCAGTTCAGTGCGGTTCTGTGCGGTTCTGTCCGTTTCCGTGCAGTTCTGCGCGGTGGAGTACTGGGTGGGGCGGATGATTCTGGGTGAGGTGACTGGAACGGCGGGTGGGGTTGCAGATATGGCTGGGGCGGCGGGCTACAGGTCTGGGGCGGCTGTTATCATGTGGGGCGGTTAAAACAGCGGGCTTCAGTTCCTGGGGCGGCCAATTTCTGGTGTGGCGGCGGTTTTCTGCTCATGGGGCGGCAGATCGCGGGTGAGGCGACGGCTAACAGATCGGGCGGGGGGTAAGGCAGCGGGTGGGGCCGCGTCTAACGGGTGGGGCGGCGGTTACGACGGTGGGGAACTGGTGGGGCGACGGGTCGCTCGTGCGTGCGGCTGCTGCTGTGCGTGCGTGCGACTAACGACGGGGCCGCGGGGCCCGCTAACGAAGGGGCCTCGGGGCCCACAGTCGAAAGGCCGCGGGGCCCGCTAACGAAGGGCCGCGGGGCCCGCTAACGAAAGGCCGCGGGGCCTGGTAACTAGTGCCGCGACGGGTGACGGGTGATGGAAATAAAACAAAACTGGCCGCGATCGACGGTGGGAAACGAGTGACGGGCGACGGGGGGGGGGGGGGGGGGGGGGTCTACGGGCAACGGGGTCCTAAGGTAAGCGCGCTTCGGGCGGTCTAGGACGGGACGCGACTAGGTGGGCCCATGATAGTCAAGTGATTGTTTTCTAAGGGGAAAATCTCGCTAGGGTTAACCTAGCTCTATACCATGTCACAATGTAAAATTGACTAAAACAGAAAGTACAAACAAGATATATGCAAAACCTAACCCTAGTGCAAGTACAAAATAACACAAGGGAGAACACCTAGACTAGAACTACACAAACTATAGAATTATAGTTTGACACAGGGCGCGACGTGCGGGCTGCAGCAGGGCGCGACGCGCGGAGCAGGGCTGCAGCAGGGCGCGACGCGCAGGGCAGTAGGGCGCGAACCCTGCAGACGCAACCCTGCAGACGGGGCGCGCTGGGGCAGGAGCTGCTCGTGGGCAGAAGGGGCGCGCAGGGCAGGGGCTGCTCGCGGGCAGCAGGGGCGCTCGGGGCAGGGGCTGCTCACAGGCAGCAATGGCGCGCGGGGCAGGGGCTGCTCGCAAGCAGCAGGGGCGCGCAGGGCAGGGGCTGCACGCGGGCAGCAGGGTTCGCGCGGGGCAGGGGCTGCTCTTGGGCAGCAGGGGCGCGCGTGACAGTAGGGCAGCGCGCTAGGGCAGGCAGTGCGAGTAGCTGCAGGGCAGCGTGACACTGTGCGAGAGGGCCGGACAGCGCAAGGGCGCTTCGGGCAGGAACTAGCAAAACGATCGGTGGGCCCAAAAAACTTAACAGGTTTCCTGCTCTGAATACCATGTCAGAAAAACTGTGCAAGAATGATTGGATTAGCAAGAGTTGGGGTACAAGTACTAACCCTAAATGTGTTGTACCCCATAAGGAGTGCCCCACTATAGCCTACAAGTAAGATTGTACTTTGACAAGTGGTGCATCCCACTCGGTGTGCGACCGCGGGACGTTGGAGAAAATTGGGGAGTCTTCGGAGGAGACCCAGTTTACAGCAACGATGGTGGACGGCACGAAGCTCCCCATCCACGGCGAGTCAACACTGCAGCTGCAGATAGGTTCATTGAGGTGGAAGGCGACGTTGCCGGTCACAAACATCAAGGGATTATATTTTATCTTAGGGCGTGATTTTCTGAAGCGCTTCCGCTCCACTCTTGCTAACCTCGGGTTCAATCCTTCTTCCGCCGACCCGTCACTGTTTGTTCATTCTCGGTTCTAACCTTTCTTTGTTCTCGTCTACGTCGAAGACTTGATCTTCGCTACCGCAGACAGGGTTGCTTTGGCTTCAAAGAAGTCAGAACTGCAGAAGAGACACACCCGCACTAACCTTGGTGAGCTGCACAGCTATCTTGGCTTGCAGATCACCAGGGACATGTGAAAGATAGAACGAGGAATGAATGAACTAGCAAGCAGGTGGATACAAGTAGGAAAACCAAAAAGTGTTGTACCCCATATTGACTACCCCACTACAGCCTACACCGACTATGTCATATAAGTTTGACACACCCCCATAGGCAAAGTGGGGGAGAACAAGGGGTCACACGACCAGTCAAGAAAAGCAAAGCAAGCTCAGGGTGGATCACGACGTCACCACACAAGCACAAGCAAATGGCCACAAGGCCAGTTCACATGCAGAGTTATATAAAGGAGAACAAGCAGTACAGTGATCACAACCTAGCAAGTGTAAGCATGCAGGTATATGTATAGAGATCACAGTACAAGCAAAGTCAAGAAGTGAGCAAGTGAGGCCAAGTAGGCACAAGGCCTAGAACAGTACAGAAACGCTGATGATCACAAGGCTGGAGTGCCTTGGTGAAGATATCAGCAGTGTTGGCCTGAGTGGCCACGTAAGCAAGACGAAGCTGGCCACGCTGCTGCAACTCTCGAGCAAGGAAGTAGCGCAGAGCAATGTGCTTCGTTCTGTGCTCCAGTCTGTGCTCCTGACACAAGGCAATCATGGCCTTGTTGTCGACGTACAGAACTGGAGGAGAACGAGGCGGCTCTCCCAAGTCGGTCAGCAGGTAGGTGAGCCAGCGTAACTCCTGTGCAGCCATGGCCCCGGCGTAGATCTCAGCCTCACAGCTGGAGCTGAGAACAAAAGAAGAGCGGGTAGACCGCCACGAAACAGAGCCGGAGCCAAGGCCCTGTGACGACCGCTGCGTAGCTGTCATGCTTTTAATTGCTAAATAGAGTTAGGCAATGACAATATAAAAACATGACAAGGTACAGTAGAGAGTAGAGTTATAAAGGAGTAGGAGGGAACCTGCGCTGTCAAAGGCGGGGAAAACAAGGTGAAGTAGCGAAAGTAGATATCCGTTGGTGAGCAACGGTAACCCAAACCCAATACTTAGGCAAGCAACAGAAGTAGGGTCAATTGCTTGCTTGTTTGTTTCCACTCTAAGCAAAGACGTGTTCCTACTCAACCTCTAGAACTGCGCCCGTGGAGGAGCCAACCATAGCAAGCCCACCCAATTGCTGAGCTCGAGTTTGTTAATCAGTCAGGCGAGTTAGGGTTTCCTAGCCAAGTTCTCGTGGCTAGGAACATTCAACAAACAAGCAAGGGAGCGACCCGCTGTCGCAACGGAGTTAGCATGACCGATAGGTTTAAACTGAGATCCGGACAGAGCTATCGAAGAGAAGATATTCCCGCGGAACCAAGCTGGCGCGCCGCTGCAACCATCGCATCTGAAGGAGAGGCCGCGACGGAGACTGAGCGCTCGCCATTTCGGAGGGCTGCGGTTTACCGCACCCCGCATCAACGAGAGCGTGAACGACAAGGAGAAATGGACCCACTACGCACCGCCGCGTCGGACCCAGGAGAAACGCCTCAAGATGTGCGGTGGGCCCGGGAAGCGAGAGCTCGGTGGGACCGAAGGCCTGCAACGACTTCCCCGAGAGGGATGCCAGGGATGGAGACGGAGCGGACGCAGGCACCCACGACGTGGCTGCGCCGTCAGACCGAAGGTGGTTTGCAGACGCCGACGAATCGGGATATTGTGGCCAGCCAGACAGCGGAGTTACCATCGACGGTAGCGTTACCGGCCCGGCCGAACGAGAAGAGAGGGCCGAGCGGAGCCCTCCCTAAACTCGAGGTGGCCGAGCGGTTCACCGGGATTCCCGGAGTGGGCCCCACTCTGAAGAACTATTTGATGCAGCTGGAGACCGTGCAGTACTGTTGGGAGCGAGACGGGCTGGACCCAGCGGAGTTCTTCAGACGGATGGTGGTAACTTTGGCGGGCGAGGCCGAGACGTTCTACCAAATGACATGGAGCGAAGTGCTTGAGGAATGGGAATGCGGCGAGACAGACAATCCGACAGCTCGTTTTCTCGAATTACTGAAGAAGGAGTTCCTGGGGCAGACCAAAGCGAGGGTGGAAGAATTCCGCGAGTTCCGCCGGGGACGGGACGAATCTCTGCTGGCCTACTACTGCAGGTTGAGGGAGCTCGCCGAGGACTTGGAGAGTAGAGACGAACGGCTGCTCGTACGCAAGTTCGTACGAGGCCTGGAGGAAGACGTGAGGAACGTGGTGCGGAACACGGTGTATGGAGTTGGCGCAGATATTACGCTGAAGGAGGTGTATGGACTGGCGAAACGCACGGAGCATGCGCAAAGAATGTTGGACTTGGAGGATGGAGAGGCGCGTCCCAAGGCGAAGTCCTCGTGGGCAGCGGCCGCCCTGGTGGAGGCACCGCAAGGAGGGGCGACGCGGACGGACGGGCGGCGGTGTCATGAATGCGGAGAGCTGGGCCACCTCAAACGCGACTGCCCGAAGCTGCCGGCGTGCGGGAACTGCGGGAGGAGAGGGCACAAGGAGGAGGCCTGTTACAGCCGCCGCCGACTGGAGGAGAACCCGAGCACAGAGGAGTTGCAAGCGGAGATTAAGAAGCTACAACTGAAGTTGGAAGGAAAGCCGAGAGTCGAGCCGAAAGCCCGGGCCATGCTCGCATACGAGGAGATAGAAAGGGAGGAAGAAGGAGAAGGAGAGTATTTGCCTGCGAGTGGCTTTATGGCGCTTCCCAGGGAGAGAGGGGAGATCGACCTCCGGCCTCGTGGAAGTCAGTCGACCGAAAGCCGCTCCAGCCGAGTGAGAGGGCTGAGAGGTAACTTCCACGAAGGGAGTAGTACCTCAGAGCTGCGCCGACACCCTAATGAGCGGCTAGTGTGCCAAGCATCACTGCTGATCGCGGAAAAGGGGAGCTTGACCGTGGGGGGTCTACCAGTGGGTCAAGCGATCATAGACACCGGCGCGCACAACGTGCTGATCGGAAAGGGACTAGCTAGGCAGCTGAAGCTGGATATGCCGGGGAGGTTGGTACAAAGGGGGATCCTGCTCATGACCGCCGAAGGGGGAGAGCCGAAATGGATGCCGCGGACCATAAGGCCTATCGAGATCGTACTGCTCCCGGGGACGGAGAAGGAATGCTACATCCGAGTGACTTGCGGAGTATCCGAATCGGAAGACTATGACGTGCTGGTAGGCATGGACTTGCTGTACAGAGTGGGGGCAACCATCTGTACCTGGCAAGAGAAAGTGCTGTACCGGGTGCATTATTGGGACCCAGAGAGTTCGGTCGGCACTCTGCCCGTGAAGTTCGTCAGGCAAGAGCCGCGGGAGGCCTATGGGGCGCGACCCGCCGACCTGAGCCCCGCGTTGGATGACTGGAGCTGGGAGAAGTACGCGGAGGAGCACGAACGGCGGATCGAAAGGAGACGGCAGGGGAGAGAACCGCAGTCTCTGAAGGAAAGAATCTCCAGGCTATGGACCCTCGAAGGGGCCGTATGCGTGATGGAGCTATACGGAGGCATTGGCACTGGGCTGGCGGCGGTGCTGCGAGCGGGCTGCAGAGTGCGGAAATGGAAACATGTGGAGAGAGACCCAGTAGTGCGCCGAATGGCCCAGCATCACGCACGGCTGCTGCTGGAAGAATACCCGGAGCAGCTAGCCGAGTCTGCTGTACCAGCCGAAGACGAGGAAGTGGTGGATGATGTGAGGGACATCACAGGGGAGAAACTGGAGCAGAGGGGGCAGATCGACGTCATCATTGCCGGATGGGAATGTCAAGGGTATTCGCGTGCGGGAGAAGGGATGGGGATGGAGGATATCAGGGGGGCCTCCTTCCGGGACTTGAAGCGGGTATTGGAAATGGTCCAGAGGAAGCAAGGGGAAGTGCTGTACATCTTGGAAAATGTGGACTTTGCCGAGGATCGCCGGGAACACGTGCGGAGGGCGTTTGCAGAGGTGGAGGCGGCCGTAGGCAGGGGGCAGGCCGCGGATGCAGCGCAGCTAGGGTCCAGGGCCCACAGACCGAGGAGGTACTGGCAGAACGGGATCTCGGAGGCAAGCCTACGTCACGCTCTGGCTCAGATGCAGCGGCCAGAACCCAGGCTAGTCAGTGACATCCTAGGCCCTAACCGGCTACCTGCGCCAGTCACGACGCCTGATCATCCGTCGCAATACCAGTGCAACGTGCCGGGGAAGCCGAGGCAGGCGCTGCCAACGCTCGTGTCATACGTGGACGCGTACGGGTTCGTGATGGAGGGAGACTTGCCGGGCCCAGGAATGATCTACGATGTCATTGGGAAGCAGTGGGAGCAACCCACGGCAGAAGAACGGGAGTTAGCCATGGGGCACCGAATGGGAGCCACTGCACATCCCCGCGTGACGGAGCCCCAGAGGCGCGCGGCGTTGGGCAGAGCTATGGATCTGAATGTCATGACGTGGCTAGTGGAGACGATCCGCATGCACTTGAAGCGGAAGGAACTTCAACGCGGCATAGAGGTCAGCGAGCTGTACCAGGAGGAAGAGGAAGCAGAGATGAGGCGGCGTCAGCTGAAAGAGATAGAGGAACAGGAGGAGGCGCGTATTTTGGAGGGATGGGCCTGTATGGCAGTGGAAGTAAGGGAGAGGAGTGCAGATCAAGGGGTATTGCCACCAGATGGGGAAACGCAAAGCCCCGCTGAAAAGCCGAGTCAGGAGAGGGGCCCCGAGGACGACTGGCCCATAGGCACGGGAATGGGGGCAGGAGCGGCACGAGCATTACAGGAGGTGCTGAGGCAGCACCAGAAGACATTCGCCTACACCCTGCAAGAGCTGGGGCAGTGTAACACGCATCAGATGCAGGTGAAGCTGACTACAGAGGTACCCATATTCCAGAGAAAGAGGAGGATGAGTCCCGGGGATATGGATATCTGCAGAGAGAAGTGCGCCGAGCTGCTGGCGGCGGGCCTCATTCAGAATTCGGACAGTGACTACGCAGCAGCAACTGTGGTGGCTGTGTGGGGACTACCGGGGTCTTAACAAGGTGACTGTGGCCGACCGGTAACCCATGCAATCGGCCGAAGAGATATTTGACCGGCTACAGGGAGCGGTAGTGTTCAGCACGTTGGATCTCCGTCAGGGATTCAATCAGATACCGATTAGGGAGGAGGACCGCAAGAAGACAGCCTTCCATGGGCCGGACGGGCTGCACGAGTGGAAGTTCATGCCCTTCGGCATGAAGAACGCGCCAGCCTTGTTCCAGCGGGTGATGGACTCTGTGCTGAGAAATGTCCCAGCGGCAGCCTGCTACATAGACGACGTAGTGGTGTTCAGCGCCTCGGCCGAACAACACGTGACAGATGTGGGAGCTACGCTGGCGGCCATACGCGATGCCGGACTGACTTGCCATCCGAAGAAGTGCAGTTTTGGAAACAGCACGGTGAAGTATCTGGGTTTCGAGGTGCAAGGGGGGCGAAAGTGGAGGTGCTGGACCGTGTCCCCGCCCCCAAGGACCGTAGCACGCTGAGGGCGGTATTAGGCTTTCTCAACTATTACCGAAAGTTTGTACCTAACTTCAGCCGCACGGCCGCAGTACTGAACAGGCTGCTGAGGGAGGAGCAGCCGTGGCAGTGGGGAGAGGCGGAGCAGGGGGCATTCAAAGCCCTACTCAAGGCTGTGAAGACAGGGACGGTCCTCACTTTGCCTAGCAAAGAAGACCCTTTCACACTCTACACGGACTGGAGCAGTGCCGGCATGGGAGGCATCTTATGCCAAGAAAGGGAGGGACAGGAGATGGTCGTGGCTTTTGCGAGCAGGAGTTGCAACCCCGCAGAGGCGAATTACAGCTCCTACGAGGGGGAAGGGCTCGCGGCAGTGTGGGCTATTACCCATTTCCGCGTGTATCTGCAAGGGAGGCCGTTCACCTTAGTTACAGACCATCAACCGCTGACCTGGCTGATGACTAACCAAGCACTGACAGGCAGGAATGCTCGGTGGGCGATGAGGCTACAGGAATACGAGTTCACGATTCGGCACCGAGCAGGGAAGACGCTGCAACACGTGGACGGGCTCTCACGTAACCCGCCGCCTACAAGTCCAGAGGCGTGCCTGGTGGCAATGGCCAGGGAGATTGACGGGGAAGGAGCGAAGCAGCAGGCACAACAAGGGGCGGAAGACATCTGGGAAGATGACGAGACCCTGCGGTGGATCCAGGGAAAGACGTCGGAAGCAGAGCCAGTGAGTGAACGAGCCAGGGCTAGAGGGCTGCATTACAGGTGGTTCCAAGATCAGCTGCAAAAAACTACCAAGGAAGGGTGGAAGTTAGTCCCTAAGCGGGAGGAGCGTGAGGAGATCATAGCAAAGGTGCATCGGCAGTGAGGGCATTACGGCAGCCTGCGGACGAGCAAGCTGATCGAGACCGGCTGGTGGTGGGCGGGCATGAGGGGCGATCAAAGCGTGGGTGAGCTCATGCGAGCTGTGCAGCAGGAACAAAGCGGAGCTCGAGAGGGGAAGAGAGGAGCTGCAGTCCCTGCCCATCAGAGGGATAGGGTTCCGTTGGTCCTTAGACCTAGCTGGGGAGATGCCGCTCAGTCGGAGAGGAAAGAGATTTATTTTGATCATGATAGAGCACGGCAGCAAATGGGTAGAGGTCAAAGCGCTGCCTAGTAAGAGTTCCGCCAAGATTTGGAGCCTGCGGAGAACTGCTAATGGATCAAGGCACTGAGTTCTTGGGAGAGTTTGAGAAGCTGCTGAAGGCGAGCGGCATTACCCACCGTCGGACGTCGCGGTACCATCCTCAGAGCGACGGGCTGACCGAGAGGTTCGTGCAGACGATGAAGCGGGGACTGAGGGCTTACGGGGAGAGATTCAAAAGAGATTGGGATGCGCGGCTCCCTTGGGTGGCAGCAGGGTATAGATTCAGCAAGCAGGCGGCCCTGAAGGACTTCTCCGCGTATTACTTGCTGCTGGGGAGGGAACCGATCCTGCCTGTGGACGCCCCGCGACTCCTGACGGGGGTAGTCAGTGCCAACTCAGAAGACGCATGGGTGGGGCTGGCTGAAGCGCGAGCAAGGTACCTGCGAGAGATGCTGCCAGCGGCACTAGAGAATCTGCAAGTGGCGCAGCTCAGAGACGCCCAGAGGTACAAACGGAGGAAAGAGGGACAGGCAGCGCAAAAGGGGCCCCAGCTGGGGGTAGGAGAAGAAGTGTATGTCAAGCAGGCGAGGCACGATATGCTGGACATAGGGCTGAGTGTCGAGCGGTGGAGAGTGAAGGAAGTGAAGGATTCCGGAGTGGTAGTGCTGGTAGGAGAGAAGGGCCAAGAGAAAGATCATCGGACGAACATAGCACGGGCCAGGCCCCAGACAGCAACCCAGGAGGTAAGAAGGAGCCTCAGGCAGGCGACGGGGGGGCAGCCTTTCTACCAGGAAGTTCATCGGCGTCAGAGGGCAGAGGAAGCGCCGAGGAGGGGGCAAGTGGGAAAGGCAGGGCCAGAGACCCAAGGCATGAGGAGGGAGCTGAGGAACCTGATGGGGTGATGAAGACAAAACGGGGAGGCCTAGAGTCTGGCACAGGCAAGAGGACCCAGAGGAGAAGAGAGATTCCGACAGCTGTCATGCTTTTAATTGCTAAATAGAGTTAGGCAGTGACAATATAAAAACATGACAAGGTACAGTAGAGAGTAGAGTTATAAAGGAGTAGGAGGGAACCTGCGCTGTCAAAGGCGGGGAAAACAAGGCGAAGTAGCGAAATTAGATATCCGTTGGTGAGCAACGGTAACCCAAACCCAATACTTAGGTCGTATCCCTGGCAGGTGGCAGTTTGAGTTGGTGTCAATTGTGCCTAAGGTTGACACGGTTGACAGGGTTGACCAGAGGCAATCAACTGCCACCAACTCAAACTGCCACCTGCCAGGGATACGACCTTAGGCAAGCAACAGAAGTAGGGTCAATTGCTTGCTTGTTTGTTTCCACTCTAAGCAAAGACGTGTTCCTACTCAACCTCTAGAACTGCGCCCGTGAAGGAGCCAACCATAGCAAGCCCACCCAATTGCTGAGCTCGAGTTTGTTCATCAGTCAGCCGAGTTAGGGTTTCCTAGCCAAGTTCTCGTGGCTAGGAACATTCAAGTGGGAAAGGCAGGGCCAGAGACCCAAGGCATGAGGAGGGAGCTGAGGAACCTGATGGGGTGATGAAGACAAAACGGGGAGGCCTAGAGGCTGGCACAGGCAAGAGGACCCAGAGGAGAAGAGAGATTCCGACATAGCCAAGTCGTCAGCCCAGGAAGCGTCTGCGTGACCAGTGAGGACAACTCGAGCCCGTCCTCCAAGCACGAGCCCCATGCCCGACGTACTGCACAAGTAGCGCAACACCCTCTTAGCGGCATCCATGTGCTCCTTCCGGTGTCTCCTAGGAGCAACATAGCGTGCCAGGATGCTAAGAGGGTAGGCAAGGTCAGGTCGAGTGCAGGTCATCAGGTACATGAGGCAGCCCACAAGCTCTGGATACGGGCCACTCGGCTCTACGGACTCATCCAAAGGCAGAGCTGAGAGCGAGTGGCGAGTAGGCAGAGGAGTGGGCTGTGGCGAGGAGTACGTGAAGCCGAAGCGCTGAAGGACCTGCTGCACCATGTGTGACTGAGTCAAGGTAATGGTGCGTTGTGCTCTGTCCCGGGTGATTTGCAAGCCAAGATAGCTGCGCAGCTCACCCAGGTATGTGCACGTGTGTCTCTTCAGTAGCTCCGACTTCACGTGGGCGAGTCCCTCAGTGTCAGCAGTAGCAAAGACCAAGTCGTCGACATACACGAGGATGTAGAACGGCGGCAGAGAGGTGTCGGTGCGTAGAAACAGCGACGGGTCAGCAGTAGAAGGAGCAAACCCAAGAGCCGCAAGAGTCGTCCTCAGTGTGTCGTGCCACTCTCGGGGCGCCTGGCGGAGACCGTAGACTGGCCGCCGGAGGCTCCACTGGGTACCAGCAGGAAACGACCCAGTGAAGCCAGGTGGGCGGCGCAGCCAGATCTCCTCGTGCAGGCTGCCCTGTAGAAAGGCTGTGCTGAAGTCAAGAGAGTGAAGTGTCAAAATGTTATTATTGTCTAGCCTGCATTGGGGTACTCTATAGCGAGTACAACCCAATTAGGGTTTCCTATATGTATGCCAACTGCTGCTAGTGCAACCACTCCTTTCTTCATTCTTGTTTCCTACTACTAGTTTTGACATGCTATCAGAGCAGGTCGACCCCCTTGGGTCGATCCTATGGGTGGGCCCACCACCTAATGCTTCCGCTGCTTTACTTCCTGTCGTGCGCCTCGGGCGCGCGACGACTTCTTCCTGCCGTGCGCTCGGGGCGCGCGGCGGTTTTCTGCCCGCCGAGTGCCCCGTGGCGCGCGGCGGTTTTCTGCATGGCGCGCCCCCCCGTCGGCCCTCGCGTCGCCTCAGGGGATCCGTGCGCGCCCCCCGTCGGCTCTCGCGCTGCCCCGCTGGACCCGCGCGCGGCACCCCGTCGACCCTCGCGTCGCCTCCGGGGACCCGAGCGCGCCCCCCGTCGGCTCTCGCGCTGCCCCGCTGGACCCGCGCGCGGCACCCCGTCGACCCTCGCGTCGCCTCCGGGGACCCGCGCGCGACCCTTGTCGACCCTCGCGTCGCCCCCGGGGACCCGCGAGCCGCCCCTGGAGCCGTGCGCGACCCCCCCGCTGCCCCGTTGCGGCGCCCTGGGGGGCCGCGCGCGGCCCCTCGCTGCCCCATGGTGGCGCCCTGGGGGCCGCGCGCCTTCCCCCTCGCCGTCCCCCGCGCTCCTTCCCCGTGCCACCCGTTTTAGGGTTTGGGGGTGGGGAGTGTGGGGGTGGCGGTTGTGGGGGTGCCGGTTGTGTGCGCCGTCCCCTACTCCTCCTCCACCTCCGTCTCCCACTGCTGCAGCTGCCGCTCAGGGGGGTGGATGTGTGGGGAGCCGAAGGCGTGGTGCTAGGGGGGTGACGGGGGAATGGAGCTAGGGGTGCAGCAGGGGGTGTGTGGAAAGGGGGTGGGACTGTTTGGGGAGGTTGTGCGGAGGTAGCCGTCGTGTCGCCAGCAGCGCCAGTAGTCCGGAGCCCTTGCTCTCGGTAGCCCAGCGAGCCTGCTGCGCCAGTCGCCCGTGGGTCCGTAGCTCCTGCCGCTCGTCGTAGCCGCGGAGTCTGTTACTCCAGTATTCCGGGGCCCTTGCTCCGGTAGCCACTGTGCCAGCCTGCGCCAGTCGCCTGTGGGTCCGTAGCTCCTGCCGCTCGTCGTAGCCGCGGAGTCTGTTACTCCTGTATTCCGGGGCCCTTGCTCCGGTAGCCACTGTGCCAGCCGCTCCTGTCGCCCGTGTGTCTGCAGCTTCAGCCGTCGCCTCCAATCTCCTCTCCTCTCACAGTCACTCCTCCTCCTCACTTGCCCTTTGTGAATGCCTCTAGTTTTGCTTGCACTTGTGAACCTGCTCTATGCCTGCTTGCTGTGCTGATTATACCCCACTTTGACTATGGGGGTGTGTCAGAATGTTATTATTGTCTAGCCTGCAGTGGGGTACTCTATAGCGAGTACAACCCAATTAGGGTTTCCTATATGTATGCCAACTGCTGCTAGTGCAACCACTCCTTTCTTCATTCTTGTTTCCTACTACTAGTTTTGACATGAAGCTCGTAGTCACGCTGAGCGGCAACGTGCAGCAGTACCCGAAGAGTGGTCATCTTCGGGGTAGGGGAGAAGGTCTGGAAGAAGTCAACTCCCTCTCGGTGACTGAAGCCTCGTGCAACGTAACGCGCCTTGAAGATAGGCGGAGAACCCGGCGGCCGCTTCACCCTGAAAATCCACATGCCAATGACGATGTTCGCCCCAGGTGGGGGAACCTCGTCGACGTAGGTGCCTGTGGACTTCCAGGAAGCCATCTCTGCGTCCATGGCTGTCTGCCACTGAGAGGAGTAGGAACCCTCTATCGCCTCTGCGTAAGAGCGCGGGGTCGGGATGTCTGGTGCATCCGGGTCTCCCTCAGGTGCAAGTAGCATGGACACGAGATGAGGTAAAGCAGCGGCAAAACACTCAAACTCCTCATGCCTGTCCTCAAGGACGTCCGTGCCAAGAGCACACTCACCCCCGACGGACGGAGGACAGACAGACTCAGACTCAGACTCAGCAACAAGACTAGCGGCGTAGTCTAGACGACAGGCGGCAGCAAAGTCAACAAGCTCAGCAACTAGAGCAGACGCAGCAGAGGACTCAAACGAAGGGTCAGTGACAACAGTGGCCAGGAGACGCGTGACAGTAGGACTAGCAGCACGAAGGGAGTCAGACTCCGGGTCCGGACCGTCAGTAAGGGAGGACGCAGGAGGAGACGGCAGAGGGACACGCTGCGGAGCAGTGGAAGGACGAAGTGCCATCAGGTGTGTGCCGGGGACAGCAGGAGGACGCTGACGCGTAACACGACGACCAGTGCGGACAGCGCGAACAGGCGACGAAGGACGAGACTCAGGCGACGCAGGACGAGACTCAGGCTCATGACGCTCCGTAAGACCTCTAGTCGGCCCAGAGTAAGGAGAAGGACCAGGCAGTGGAGAGGCTGGCTGTAACTGCGACTGCGACTGGTCAGGCGGTGGACTCAGTAAGGGAGGAGAAGGACCAGTAGAAGGCGGGAGGCCAAGAACCTGTTCAAGGAGCGGAACGTAGTGCGGCCGCGGCCGCGCAGCGCCTCCAGAAACAGCAGAGACAGCACCAGTACCCCCAGCTCCATGGTCTCCAGCTCCAACTCCCGCAGCACCACCAGCTCCAGCACCTCCAGCAGCTCCAGCTCCAGCAGCACCTCCAGCAGCAACAGCTCCAGCGCCCCCAGCTCCAACTCCTGCAGCACCACCAGCCCCAGAAGCTCCAGTACCTCCAGTACGAGCACCTCCGGCAGCCCCAGCACCAGAAGGACCTCCAGCAGCTCCAGCTCCAGCAGCACCTCCAGCTCCAGCAGCTCCAGTACCTCCAGTACGAGCACCTCCGGGGCCAGCGGCTCCAGCATCTCCAGCAGCAGCAGCAGCACCACCAGCTCCAGCAGCTCCAGTACCACCAGTACGAGCACCTCCGGGACTAGTAGCTCCAGCACCTCGAGCAGCAGCAGCACCACCAGCTCCAGTAGCTCCAGCGCCACCAGCACGAGCACCCCCGGGACCAGCAGTGCCAGCACCAGCAGCTCCAGGGCCTCCAGCTCCAACAGCGCCACTCCGAAGGCTACAGCGCCGAGCGTACCACTCGCGCAACTGCTGTGGTGAGAGAGACTCCCGCCGGCTAGACCGCTGGGGCGAGGCACCAGTGGGACCTCCAGGACTAGTAACTCCAGCACCTCCTGTACCTCCAGTACCAGCAGTACCTCCAACACCTCCAGTACCAGCAGTACCTCCAACACCTCCAGGACTAGCAGCTCCAAGGCCTCCAGCTCCAGCAGCGCCACTCCGAAGGCTACAGCGCCGAGCGTACCACTCGCGCAACTGCTGTGGTGAGAGAGGGTCCCGCCGGCTAGACCGCTGGGGCGAGGCACCAGTGGGGCCTCCAGGACTAGTAACTCCAGCACCTCCAGTACCTCCAGCAAACTCAGCACCCCCAGTCTCCGCACCCCCAGGCTCAGTACCCTCAGGCTCAGCACCCCCAGGCTCCGCACCCCCAGACTCCACACGCTCAGGCTCAGCACCCCCAGGCTCCGCACGCTCAGGCTCAGCACCCCCAGCAGTACCACCCCCAGCAGCACCACCAGAGTCAACTGCTACCTCGACAGGCTCGAGAGCGTCTACCTGAGACACACCTGAGGGAGCAGGACCCTGAGGGGGGAGGGGGTCTACCGGAGGAGGACCTGGTGCAAGGAAGAGTGGCGGGGGGGGGAGAGGGGCAGTGCGGTAGGGGAAGAGACGGTAAAAGGGAACCAACTCGTCAAACGTGACGTCCTGAGAGGGCAGGACACGGCGCGAGGTGGGGTGGTAAAACTGCCAGCCAGGCGCGTCAGGGACAAAGCCAAGGAAGACGCAAGGAATAGCGCGGGCGGAGAGCTTGTCCGCGGTAGTATCGCGGACAAAGGCACGAGAACCCCAGACCCGGAACACCGACGCATCGCCAACCTTCCCCGTCCACCGCAGTGTGGGCAAGGTCTCCGGCAAGGAGACACGGGGCCAGAGGTTGAGCTGATGCGCAGCGTATCGAACCGCAAACGGCCACAGAAAATGGGGGGCAGCTGCATGGACCATGGAGGTACGAGCGACCTCCATGACTAAGCCAATGCGGCGCTCAGCAACCCCATTCTGCTGCGGTGAGGCCGGAAGCGTGAACGTCTGGCGAATGCCCTCCCCACGACAAAAGTCCCGCAGAAAGTCAGAGGCAAACTCACCACCTCTGTCAGAGTGCAGACGCAGGACAGGAAAGTCCGTCTCGAACCGCTCGCGGAGCTGGAGACGGGCAGCGCGGATCCAAGGGATCAAAACATCAGGGACTTCACCCTTGGTGCGCAAGGGGCAGACCGTGGTGTAACGCGTGTAGTCGTTCACGACCAGCAAAAGTACCGCTCGCGGTCTTGTCCACGGACGCGGGCTGGGCCCCACACGTCCATGTGGAGAGTCTGCAGGGGAGCAGTCGTCGGGGGAAACGAGGAGGAGTGAGGAGCGGCGCGCTGCCGCCCCTCGATACAGGGAAGACAGGGAGGAGCAGGCGAGGGTGGGAGGGGAGGGAGAACCCTGGGAAGACCAGAGACAAGGACACGTCGGTGCATGCCACGAAGGCGCTGCACCGAGGGGTGACCAAGACGGTGGTGCCAGAGGACGGTCTGGTGCGACAGAGCGCGACACGAGCAGGGGGCCGCTAGCTGACCTGACGCAAACGTAGACGCAGACGCAGCTACCTGAGGGGACACAGTGGTCAGTGTGTACAGACTCGAGCCAGGTAGACGGGTGAACGTGGCCAGGTGCCGACCAGTCCGGGAGCACGTACAGTGGGTCACACGCTGACCTCCAGGAGTGAACTGGTCAACCCACACATCCTGGGGGTCAGCTCCACTAACCAAGTTCGTAGAGAATGAGGGGAGGTGAAGACCTGACAGTGAGCCAGACGGAACTGCCGGACACGGCAGAACCGTGGAGGAGTGCGCAAGGACCGGGCCCCCAGAGGGGTCCGCCAGGGAGACTCCAACCGGCCGACTGAGCGGCATGAGTGTGGTGCTGTCGCGAAAGAAGGAGCGGGAAGCACCTGAGTCAAGTGTGAAGGTGTGCAAGGCCTCAGCAGGCGCAGTACCAGAGAGAGCAGACTCACCAGCACCTGGAGCAGTAGACTCACTAGCACCTAGAGCAGCAGCCTCACCAGCGCCTAGAGCAGTAGACTCACTAGCACCTAGAGCAGCAGCCTCACCAGCACCTGGAGCAGCAGACTCGATACCTGGGTCAGGCGGTACACACAGGTAACAGGCACCCTCAGCACTAGTAGGCAATGCATACATGGCAGTGAGGATAGCATCATAGTCAAGAGCAAAGATATCCACCCTCTGCCTAAGCAGCTCCACCCAGCTGGGGAGCGTCGCCAAACTCGGTACGCCAGGCGTCGCTCAGACAGGCGAAGCAGCGGGACTGTGTGTGACCAATCGTCCCGCAAGTCTGACCAGCCCGATCACCTGTGGGAATGACGTACGGGCAACGAACAGTACTCCGAGACCCTCTACTCTGAGCGTACCACTCACGAAGCTGCTGGGGCGTAAGGGTCTCGCGCGGACGCCGCTGCAGCTGCATCTGGCCACTGCCAGAAGCTCCCGGTTGACCAGCTCCAGGGCGACTGCCACTACGACCGCCGCCACAACCCCAACTAGCGTACCACTCACGAAGCTGCTGGGGCGTGAGGGACGCGCGCGGACGTCGCTGGAGCTGCATCTGGCCACCGCCAGTAGCAGCAGTAGCAGCAGTAGCACCTAGGGCAGCAGCACCTAGGGCTCCTTCTTTTTTTTTTTTTTTTTTTTTTTTTTTTTTAGGGTTTGGCAGGGCGCACTGGGCGCTGCAGAGGCGGCTCGCGGGCTGCAGGGGTGGCTCACGGGCTGCAGGGGCAGTGCGCTGGCTGCAAGAGGCAGGCGCGCTGGCTGCAGGGGCGGTTCGCGGGCTGCAGGGGAGGCTCGCGGGCTGCAGACGGGCGGCGCGCGGGCTGCAAGGGTCTGCACGGGGCGGCGCTTCGCGGGGCGGGCAGGGGCGGCGCGCAGGCAGGCAGGGCGGACGGGCGTCGCGGCGGGCTGGGGCAGCCCGCTCTGGCGACGCGACGGGCACGGGCAGGGCCGACGGGCGACGCGACGGGCTGCAGGGGCGCGCGACGCGACGGGCTGCAGGGGCACGCGACGGGACGGGCTGCAGGGGCGCACGGCGTGGCGGGCAGTTGGGGCGCGCGACGCGACGGGCAGCAGGGGCGCTTACCAGGGGCGGGTGCAGGGCAGGGCCGCGATGGGCGGTTAGGTCAGGGCCGCAACGGGGCGGCTGTAGGGCAGGGCCGCGACGAGGCGGCGGCAGAGCAGGGCCGCGACGGGGTGGCAGCAGGGTAGGGCCGCGATGGGGCTGCGGTAGAGCAGTGTGAGGATCTAGGATCGAGCTCAGAAAAGAGAGTTTGAATTGAATGAATCACCTGGGTACAACACGAGGCTATATATAGGCTCGACACAAGGCCCAGTAACCGGGTGTTACGCGAAGGTTCTGAGGGTCGCGAAGCGTCCCGAACAGACCCTTCCCGAATTCGGTAGAAGGCAATTCGGTGTCAACCGAAAAGCCCAAAATTCGGTGCACGCAACCTAGCTCGGTGCTATAACTATAATAAAATATAGAAGAGCACCTAGCCTAGGAAATCAAGCAATTCATGCATGCATAAAATAAACCTATGCTAGAAATAGCATAAGAAAGTAAAGGCAAGCAAGCATAGCTGGCATAAGCCGTCGTACTCTCACAAGCAGGGCCGCGACGAGCGGCTGAGGGCAGGGCCGCGACGGGTGGCGGCAGGGCAGGGCCGCGACGGGCGGCGAGGTCAGGGCCGCGACGGGCCGTTAGGGCAGGGCCGCAACGGGCCGAGAGGGCAGGGCCGCTACGGGCGGCAGTAGGGCAGGGCGTGCGACGGCGCAGGTGAGCCAGGCGCGAGGCGCGCTTCGGGCAGGGCAGGAAAAAGAAAAAACGATCGTGGTGGGCCCTTAAAAAAACGTTTCCACTGGGGAACCTGCTCTGAAACCATGTGAAAGATAGAACGAGGAATGAATGAACTAGCAAGCAGGTGGATACAAGTAGGAAAACCTAAAAGTGTTGTACCCCATATTGACTACCCCACTACAGCCTACACAGACTATGTCATATAAGTTTGACAGGACAGAGCAGCGCGCACCATCACTCTGACTGAGTCAGACATGGAGCAACAGGTTCTTCAGTGGTTCGAGCTTTAGTTGTCCAACACACAGCCCACTTCTTTTGCTGTTGACCACAGACCCACTACTCCTATTCCCGACAAGCCTGTTGAGCGTAGTGGTCGCTACGCAGAGCTTGTGATTTGCCTCATGTACCAGATGGCTTGCACTCGTACGGATCTTGCTTATCCTTCCAGCGTCCTAGCTCACTTTGTTGTGGCTGGGAGACACCGGCTTGTTCACTGGAAGGCTGCTAGGAGGGTAGCGAAGTCTCTGGCGACTACATCAGGCATGTGGCTTGTGCTTGGAGGGACACAGCCAGTGCACCTTACTGGACATTGTGACCCGTCCTGCGCTGACGAGGAGGAGACCAGTAGGTCGACTCAGGGATATTGTTTCAGCTTGGGCTCTGGACTCAGAGATATTGTTTCAGCTTGTGTCGGGGAAGTCTATTCGATCGTCGTCTGTGGCTTGGTCTAGTGCTGAGGCCGAGATCTACACCGGTGCCATGGCTGCTCATGAGCTTTGCTGGCTGAATTTCTTGCTCACTGACCTAGGTTAGCGGCCTATCTCTGCACCGACCTTGTTCGCTGACAACAAGGTCATGGTCCTCCTGAGTCGAGTGCCTCGAATGGAGAGCATAGTGAAGCACATCGATTTTCGGTACTTCCTGCTGCGAGATTGGAAGTGACGCGGCCCGGCACGCTTGCTGTTTGTGGCCTCAGCGGCCAACACTGCAAAGCTCTTCACCAAGGCCTTCCCGACTGGTGACCACCACCGATTCTGTTCGCATCTTGGCCTTGTTGTGGCAGGCCCTTGTTTGTTGTAGACTTGCCTCTTGTTTCTTGCTCTGCTTGTTTTGTTATTTTATGTATATCTGTGAACTCTTGAACTGGCATTCTAACCGTTTGTCTCAGAGGCTGGCTAGTCGTACCACCTAGAGTTGCATCTCTTGCTTTGTTGTTGGTGGTGACTTATCTTGTGACATTTTTTTTCTCGTGCTTGTTGTGATGCCGCTAATTTAGCCTTTGGAGGTATGTCCAATGTTATATATTATCATGTTAGGCTACAGTGAGGTTGCTTCTAGATGGGACAACTCATTTAGGGTTTCCCATATGTATCTCCCATTCTCTTGGTGATCCTCATTCCGCTTTCATAATCGGAGACTTTTCGCTAAATGTTATACGAAATCACTTTAATATTTATACATATACATATATTATCATACGCTCTTTAATCATAGCAGGATCGATATCCACGATTATAGTGTGTCCCCTGTTATATCCTGCTAGGTCTTCATTCGTTTGACAATAAGTTTAATCCCTTATTTGATTTTAGCTTTCTTCTTAACAAGATGATATGTTCGGACAGTTTGGATACCCGAGAGCTACACTAACAAGAGCATTTGTTTGCGGGAAAATATGCCACAAGTAACCAACTTGGAACTCGATAACGTGAATGGTAAAAAAAAACGCGTACGGTCACTGTATCGGGTTTTCTGACGGGTCTGGTAAGCGGGGTCACGGATTCAGTCACTAACAACAGGTAAAAAATCACGCGAATGGTCACACATGTAACTCCCGCCAAAAAAACTTGAAACTCAACAAAATTCCCGCTCGCGCCCAACCAATCTGCGAACTTGTAAAAAAACTAAAACCCAATCGGAATCGGATGCGGTTTGGGAACGGATCAACCCTAAACACCTGGCGAGTTACGTGTTTAGGGTTGATCATCCGAAAATGCATCCAGGTTCTTTCTGGGTTTCATTTTGTTTTGGCGGGGGTTTCATCTGTGACCATTCGCGTTAATTTTTACCAGCTGATTGTGACTGATTCCGTGAAACGCTTTATCAGTCGCGTGAAAACACCCTTTGCAGTGACCGTACCCTTTATTGTTTTACCAAAAATGTTTTCGAGTCCCATGATGGTTACGAACGGCATATTTTCCCTTTGTTTGCAGCTGGAACTCGCTGGTGCATGTGGATAGTCTCGGTGATGACGACCTTCAGGTGCGTTTTTTCTCAGGTGAAAAGAACAGAATTATTTGTTGCGTTGTGCGGGCTTGCGTTGCGCACCAACAAAACCGGCTATCCATCTCTTTGGCGAATTACGCAACACCGTGTCCGTTCGGGCGGTTTTGCTGGTGTACGAAAGGAACGAAGACGTATATTAGTTGTCTTATTTGCCTCGACTATCACTCCACGACAAACTTACCCGCCGAAGAGCCTTGTCTGCTGAAACAGCTGGCCAACCTTGCTCCAAAACCAACGTGATTGTCGATGGATGAGCGAAGGCTTCGCCTCAACATTGTCGTTTCGCAATCGTCGCAAACCCCATCGTCACCCGCGTCGTATTGCATCTCTGCACTTCGCGCAGATTCGCAGTTTCCCAGCTTTCCCTCAATACACCACCTCCTCACCTCCTCCACCCTCCCCTCCCCTCTTCCCACCCCTCACATTGGTGACTGTCTCCCTTCACCACACACCCCTCCAACATCAACGTCCTCCCGTCCTCTCTCCTTGACCCCCTGGTCCCATTCTCGCTTTCCTAGTTATCTTCGTATTTCGTGACACCTTAGATCTGTTCAACCAGTCATTAGTCCCCAGCCTCCTCCTACGGCTTACAATTTGGCGTCGTAGCTACTCGCGGCTCCTCTCTGCGTTTCTATCGCTCGGTAAACCGTATCAATAGTCCGCGCTATACCCCTGCCAGGATGGTTTACTCCCTCATAGAGGTCATCGTTATGACCATTTTATGCGTAGTGCCTGTCGTCATGGGTCTTATCCTCGTAGCTGCAGCCGTCTTCCAAAAAACAGGCACTAGCGACGTGCAATCCTGGCCATCCAGTAGTGAAGGGGACGAAGCAGACCCGTACGAGAAGATGCAAGCAGAACACATGGACGACATGGATAACGAGGAGGCTGATATCGAGGACTTGGAGAATGGCGAGGAGGGCCTTACGCGACCAGCTTACTCCGACCCGTCAGAATTCAACGACCGTGCTTCAGACTACACATACGACTATTAATATCCTCGCCTATCGTCGCGTAGGAGCTATCTTAGGTGGGTTATTCTTTCTTTCAATCCGTACAAGTGTGTCGTAATCACTCATAAGTTATATTTTTCCCCCGGGTTCCTAATCTCTCTACATGATTTCTTCTTTGACCTCAGCGACCTGCTGTCATATTTACCTATGCACCTTATTGCCCTGCATGTCTTCCATCAATTATTATCCTACCCGCACGCTTTCCTCCGTCGCAGATGCGTCACGCTACAGTCCAGCGCGACTACCTCCCCGCACGCCGTCGCTGTCCATCGTCAACTCATCTGCCAGTCCGCCCCTCTGCGCTCGTCTCAGCGCCAGAAGACTCGATTGAAATCTTATCTTGTGCTCCCCCGTTTCTGCTGGAAATCTGGCGACAGTGGAAGTCGAAAGCATATGTTTCTTTAATCCGTGTCAGCGCTTCTCGATTCAGCCGCCCTTTTTGGGGTTGAGTTTAGTCAGACCGGTATCTATGTACCAAATGCGTTGCGCATCATTTGTATTCATTTAACCTAAAAAGCACATGTACTATTGTTAATGGAATGGTCCCTTCGTGATTTCGGAGCGACTGTTTAGAAGACGCCCAATCGCAGTACAATTGGTGACGCTGAATTGAGCCGAGTTAAGTTGAAGGGACGAGGGACAACTGCACTTTTCATCTGGCTATAGTGTGTTTAATTGTGTGAAGGAACCTTGTTTCCCTGAAAAGCAGGGTGTTCCTGGGAGGTCATGTTTTCCTGATTTGCCAGGATTTGTTGCTTCAGGGTAACGTTTTGATTAGTCGACTGTACACTTCACACACAAAGCCTCTTTGGAAACTAGATTCCGCAATTCTATACGCATTCATTAGTATGTTTGGGACATACCGTAAGTCCTAGGGTCTTATGTAAAATTCATAAAAAAAAATGGGGGGGGTCTTGTTAAAGGGTAAAGATTGTATAGTACCCGGGTCTTATGATATGGACGTGTATTTTAAATGTGTATCTCAAAGTTAGCGAACAACGGAATGTGTGAACTAGGGAAACAAGAGATACAAATAGCAACCCTAAAAGTGTTGTACTCCCTATAGTGCTATTCAATGTAGCCTAAGAACCTATAATAACATTTGACACACCCCCATAGGCTAAGTGAGGGGCATCAAAGAAAGCAGGGTGAACAAACGGTCACTGCAAGAAGCAAAGCAAGCTCAGGGTGGATCTTAAGGACACCACACAAATTCCGAGCACAAGCAAGCGGCCACAAGGCCAGTTCAAGAGTTCACTAGGATATATATAGCAAAGCACAACAAGCAGAGCAAACAGCAAGTCTACAGCAACCGAGGGCCTACCTCAACAAGCCCCAACTGCACACAGAACCTGTGGTGGTCACCAAGCGCCAGGGCCTTGGTGAAGACGTCTGCAGTGTTGGCCTCTGAGGCCACAAAGTCCAGGCGTGCCTGGCCGCGTCGCTGCAGCTCTCGCAGGAGGAAGTACCTCACGTCAATATGCTTCACTCTGCTCTCCAGTCGAGGCTCTCGACACAGGAGGATCATGGCCTTGTTGTCAGCGTACAAGGTCGGTGCAGAGCGAGGCCGCTCACCAAGGTCGGCGAGCAAGAAGGTCAACCAGCGAAGCTCCTGTGGCGCCATGGCACCAGCGTACATCTTTGCCTCTGCACTGGAAGTAGCCACAGACGACGACCGTGTAGACCTCCACGACACAGCACCAGCACCCAGACTGAAGCAGTAACCCTGAGTCGAGCGCTGAGTCTCCACGTCGTCAGCGTAGGAAGAGTCGCAGTGACCAGTCAACGCCACTGGCTGAGTCCCTCCAAGCACAAGCCCCATGCCTGATGTAGTCGCCAGGTACTTCGCCACCCTCACAGCAGCTGTCCAGTGGACAGGACGGTGTCTCCCAGTCGCAACAAAGCGAGAGAGGACGCTGAGGGGAAAGGCGAGGTCCGGCCGAGTACAAGTCATCAGGTACATGAGGCAGCCCACCAGCTCTGCGTAGGGACCACTGGACTCAAAAGGCTCGTCGGGAAAGGGGCCAGTGAGTCTGTGGTCAACAGCAAGAGGTGTGGGCTGTGTGGTGGAGAACTGGAAGTCGAACCGCCGAAGGACCTGCTGCACCATGTGTGACTGAGTCAGTGTGATGGTGCGAGCGGCTCTGTCCCTGGTGATCTGCAGGCCAAGGTAGCGCTGCAGTTCACCTAGGTCAGTGCAGTTGTGTCTCTTCTGCAGTTCGGACTTCACATGAGCCAGAGCTGCCCTGTCTGCTGTGGCAAAGACCAAGTCGTCGACGTACACTAGTATAAAGAAAGTAGTGGAACCAGTGCGAACAAACAGCGACGGGTCGGCAGAGGAAGGACAAAACCCAAGGTCACGAAGCATGGAGCGAAGAGTGTCGTGCCATTCACGGGGCGACTGGCGGAGACCGTAGACTGGCCGTCTCAGGCTCCACTGGGTCCCAGGTGGGAAGGTGTCAGTGAAGCCAGGAGGGCGGCGCAGCCAGATCTCCTCGTGTAGTCGGCCCTGGAGAAACGCAGTAGACAAGTCAAGGGAGTGCAGCTCGTAGTCTCGCTGTGCTGCTACGTGCAGTAACACCCAAAGAGTAGTCATCTTCGGGGTCGGGGCGAAGGTCTGGAAGAAGTCAACTCCCTCACGCTGACTGAAACCCCTAGCAACGTAGCGCGCCTTGAACACAGGCGGTGAACCAGGCGGCCGCTTCACCTTGAAGAGCCACATGCCATCGACTACGTTCGCCCTGGGAGGGGGAACTGCGTCGACGTAGGTGCCTGTGGATCTCCAAGACGCTAACTCCGAGGCCATAGCCGCTTTCCACTGTGAGGCCCACGCCCCTGACACTGCCTCGCGGTAAGTGCGAGGAGTGGGTATGTCAAGGGCGTCGGGGTCTCCCTCAGGGGATAGCAGCATGGCACAGACAGAGGGGGAAGCGGCTGCCCAGTACTCCAGCTCAGACTCTCTGTCCTCTAGGACGTCACAGCCAAGGGCAAACCCACCCCCGACGGACAGAGGACGGGAGGGAGGAGCTGGCACCACACGGGTGGTGTAGTCAAGGCGACTGGCGGCAGCAAACTCAGCGACAGCGGCAGTGAGAGCCGAGACAGACGACGGAGGGAAATGAGAGTCGGTGACAAGAGTGGCGAGGACACGAGAGACAACAGGACGAACAGCGCGGTAGTAGTCAGTGACAGGAGTAGGGGGGAAAGGGAGAGAGGACGGAGGCGGACACGGGAGAACGGACTCAGGAGGAGGACGACGAAGAGACGAACAAAGGAGGGCAGTGCGGAGGTCGGTAACGGGAGACGAGTGACGAGCACGCGGAGGACAGGGACGGACACGAGAGTGTGGGACACCACGTGGAGGAGACTGCGGTGGAGGAGAAGACCAGACCGCCGGACTGGCGTCAGGAGGAGGAAACGTGGGACCAAACGCTGGAGGGGACGGAGTGTGAACAGGAGGAGAGGAGGGAAGACCAAGGGCCCGAAGGCCACTCACGGGTGGGAACAACTGCCGCTCCAGAGGGAGCTGCTGTGGTCGCAGTTGCGGCGGCGGTGTCTGCTGCGGCTGTGGCCGCTGCTCCTGCTGCGGCTGCTGCTGCTGCTGCTGCTGCTGCTGCTGCTGCTGCTGCTGCTGCTGCTGCTGCTCCAGCAGGTCCAACTGCCGCAACTCCTGCCGCTCCCTCTCCAACAGCACCTGCTCCTCACGCTCACGCCGACGGGCCGCCTGGAGACGTGTGTCGTGGCGGTGGGGAGGCGGAGTGGACTCCGCAGAACCAGTGCCTCCAGCTCCAGTCTCCTCAGAACCAGCACCTCCAGTGCCAGCGCCTCCAGCACCAGCACCCCCAGAACCAGCACCCCCAGGACCAGCACCCCCAGAACCAGCACCTCCTGTGCCAGCACCTCCAGCTCCATCACCCCCAGAGCTAGCGCCACCTGCGCCAGCACATCCAGCTCCAGCACCCCCAGGACTAGCACCTCCAGTGCCAGGACCTCCAGCTCCAGCACCCCCAGGGCTAGCGCCACATGCGCCAGCACCTCCAACTCCAGCACCCCTCAAACGAGCTTCCCCGGACCGAGTACCGCCAGTGGCTGCACCTCCAGCTCCAAAACCAACCGAGTCCACAGTAGCCTGTCGCGGAAGTACCGAAGGCTGCTGAGGGGACTGTGAGGAGGACTGCGGGGAGGGAGCCGCTACCTGACGCGCGACCGAGGGTAGAGGGGTAGCGTGAGACACACCTGACGGGGCAGGACCAGGGGGGGGTGGGGGTACCGGAGGAGCGGGAGCAGGGGGAAGAGAGGGTGCGAGGAAAAGGGGGGGAAGGGGAACCGGGAGACCTCGACAGGGGTACCGGGTGTAGTAGGACACTGACTCGTCGAACCGGACGTCACGGGAGTCTAGGAACTGGTGGAGGGGCGGGTGGTAAAAGGACCAGTCGGCCGAGGCTACCGGGAAACCAAGGAAGACACAGGGGACGGCGCGAGCCGAGAGCTTGTCCGCAGAGGTGTCGCGGACAAGCGCAAGGCAGCCCCAGACACGAAAAGCCGACCCAACACCAGGGGACCCGGTCCAAAGACTGGTCGGTGAAGCCTCTGGCCGCGAGACGCGCGGCTGGAGGTTCAGCTGGTGAGCGGCGTAGCGAACCACGTAGGGCCACAGAAAATGGGGCGCACGGGCATGAATCATGGACGTGCGGGCGATGTCCATGACCAAGCCAATGCGGCGCTCAGCAACCCCATTCTGCTGTGGGGACTCTGGCAGCGTCCAGGACTGTACGATGCCCTGCTCGCCGCAGAATCCGGCAAGAATGCCTGAGCGAAACTCACCCCCACGGTCAGAGTGGAGACAGGAGACACGACGGCCACGAGTGCCCTCAGTGGCTAGAAGCCACCGGATCAGCGTAGAAGTCACCTCGGACTTCTTCGCGAGAGGAAACACCGTGGTGTACCTGGAGAAGTCGTCGACGACCACCAGAAAGTAGCGCTCCCTCTCAGGTCCCTGCGTAGGTGCAGGGCCCCAGACATCCAAGTGGAGTGTCTGGAAGGGAGCAGTGGCCGGACGAAGGGAGGAGGAGTGCGGAGTGGCACGAAGACGGCCGGCGACGCAAGGAGTGCACGGCGGCGCAGGCGAGGGAGGGAGCGATGGGAAGACGCGAGGGAGACCTGAGACAAGACGGTGACTAGCCATAGTGCGGAGGCGGGGGATCGACGCGTGGCCAAGACGGTGGTGCCACAAGACGGTTCGGTGGGTGAAAGACCGGCACGAGCAAGACGCAGCAACTAGACCGGACACAGCAACCTGACCGGACACAGTAACCTGACCGGACACAGCAACCGGTGGGGACGCAGTAACCTGACCGGACTCTGCTACCGGGGGGGACGAAGCAACCTGACCAGACGCAGCTACCTGCGGGGGCGGAGTGTGCAGGACGAAGAGACCTGAGTGGGGCTCTCTGGTGAACGTGGCAAGAACTGCCCCGGTGGAAGATTCTGTACAGATCGCAGTCCTCCTGTGCGCAGGAAAAGTGACTGTGATCCCCCGGTCCTGAAGGTATCCAACACCCACCAAGTTCCGAGAGAACGAGGGGATGTAGAGACCAGTGAGGAAACCAGAGGGGACAGCTGGGCACGGGAGGGTGGTCGAGCTGCGAGCAACCGCTGGTCCTGAAGTAGGATCAGCCAGGGCAACTGGGACTGGAGCCGAAAGAGGTGTGACAGTTGTGTGGTCGCGGAAGAAGCACTGAGACGCGCCGGAGTCCAGCGTGAAGGAGAGCGACGCAACAGCAGTCGTCACGGCCGTGCTAGTGACTACACAAGCACCTACACTAAAAGCACAAGTACCGACACTAGCAACAGGCAAAGGTCATAAGCTAGGTACACGTAAGCCAAGAGATCCGTACGTGACAGAATAAACAGCATCCATAGACATATCAAACACAGGGTAACCACTACGAAACAGACCGGGCCAGATCGGGGGAGCCAACTCAGGCAACTAGGCGAGGAACGGCTGGAGCACGGAGCAAACTGAGCTACGAGCGAGGAGCGAGAACGGCTGGAGCACAACTGGCTGGAGCTAGAAACGGCGAGCTAGGGCTGGCTGGAGGTAGGAACGGCCGGAGCTAGAGACCGTAAGTGCGGCTGTCGGCTGCCGCTAGTAGAGCCACAGACAGTGAAACGTACGTGCGACAGTAGGGGCTGCAGTACTGACGGCTGCGGGATGCAGGCAACCGTGCAGGTCGTCCGGCAAGCAGGAACGCGGCCGACAGTTGAAGGCCCCCACCCGAAACCCTTTTTTTTTTTTTTTTTTTTTTTTTTTAGGGTTTATTTTTATTTATTTATTTATTTTCTGGCGCTAAAGCGCTCCGGGGCGCGCTGCCTGCAGGGTGTGCTGCCTGCGGGGCGCGCTACCCACAGGGCGCGCCGCCTGCGGGGCGCGCTACCCGCGGGGCGCGCTACCCGCGGGGCGCGCTACCCGCGCGGCGCGCTGCCTTCGGGGCTGGGGCGACGGGCCAGGGCGCGGGCTGGGGCGACGGGCTAAGGCGGGCGCCTGGGCGACGGGCTAGGGCGGGCGCCTGGGCGACGGGCTAGGGCGCGGGCCTGGGCGACGGGCTAGGGCAGGCGCCTGGGCGACGGGCTGGGGCGGGCGCCTGGGCGACGGGCTAGGGCGCGGGCCTGGGCGACGGGCTGGGGCGGGCGCCTGGGCGACGGGCTGGGGCGGGCGCCTGGGCGACGGGCTGGGGCGGGCGCCTGGGCGACGGGCTGGGGCGGGCGCCTGGGCGACGGGCTGGTGCGGGCGCCTGGGCGACGGGCTGGGGCGGGCGCCTGGGCGACGGGTTAGGGCGGGCGCCTGGGCGACGGGCTAGGGCGGGCGCCTGGGCGTCGGGCTAGGGCGGGCGCCTGGGCGTCGGGCTAGGGCGGGTGCCTGGGCGACGGGCTAGGGGCGCAGGCTAGGGGCGCTGAGGGCTCTAACGCGCGGAGGAGGAGGGCGCTAAGGCGCGCAGATGGCGCGGAGGGCGCGGAGGGCGCGGAGGCTAAGGCGCGGAGGGCGCGGAGGGCGCGGAGGGCGCAAGGGTGCGGAGGGCGCTAGGGCGCGAGCTAGGCTAGGCTGGGCGAGAGGATCGACACCTGCTCTGATACCATCTCAAAGTGAGCGAACAACGGAATGTGTGAACTAGGGAAACAAGGGATACAAATAGCAACCCTAAAAGTGCTGTACTCCCTATAGTGCTACTCACTGTAACCTAAGAACCTATAATAACATTTGACAGTGTATTCAAATGCCCCATTGATCTGGATGCTTGCTATTTTGTTTTTATCCTCGATAGGTTCGCGGATGTGAGTATTCGCGATGTAGGTACATCACAATGAAATCTGGTTGTGACCTCCTAATTGAAATCTGGCTGTGCCCATAACATTGAAATCTGGCTGTTTTTCCCCCCCATATTGCTACTGTTTTCATGAACAGTCAACCCAGTGTGGGATTAGTAGGCCTGAATCTGTGTTCACACCCTTATCATTCTAAAAAAACACATGAAAATGCATCAAAATGCCTTTAAAAACACTAGTGCACAAGTTTAGGGGGGGTCTTGTAATGTTTACCCCTCTAGAGGGGGGTATAGTGAAAACCTGCCAAAATAAAAGACCCACCCCCGTATTACAGACCCAGGGGTCTTGTATTCCGGGGGGTCTTATATCCGGGAGCTTACGGTACTGGCACTCATTAGAGAAAGGGGACATGTCTGTCAACGTTCACATATACGGTATTTTTTGTTGAGGAACAAGTTAACTAGGAGCTTAGGAGAAGGAGCATAGCGAGAGTTACGGGAGGTAGGTCGAGAGGGTTTGGCAAAAAAGATTCAATATTAGCAAGGCATACAAATATATAGGCGAGGAGAAGGCAATTAGGTGTACCACCAACACAACAAGTTTATAACTACACTGAAGTCTTACCTTAGAGCCTTAGAGACTAACGAGAATGTGTGTAATGAGGTCAAAGGGGGGGGTACAAACTGCTAGAAAGGCATAGTGCTGGCGTAACGGAAGCTTGTTTATAGAATAAAATAGCAAGAGAAAGTTGCAACTGAATGGATTCAGAACAATGGATTGATTATGGTTTCACACAGCAGAGTATTTTCTCAAGAGTAGATAGCAACGGAATGTTTGCATTAGGGTTGAGAATGTCGAGATTAGGTAGGAAGGAATGGTGGGATTAGGTAAGAGGGAGGGGGTACAAGGATGTCGAGAGAGTTGGGTTGTACCGTCTAAGGTGTGACCCCTACACAACCTAGAGTAAGATGAACGGAACAATATGTTTTGACAGAGAAGCAATACAAGTAGCAACCCTAACCGAGTTGTACTCTCTACGGAGTACCTCACTGCAGCCTATAACAATTATATGCATTTGACACACCCTCATAGGCTAAGTGAGGGGCACTCAAAGACTTGTCAGAATAAGGAAACAGTGATGGTTGACTAAAGCAGGATGAGTGGTACAAGTAGCAACCCTAACAAAGGGTTGTACTCCATAGGGAGTAACCCTCTACATCCTAACATCACTAACATGATATAAACATGTTTTGACACACCCCCATATGCAAACTGGGGGACAACAAGGGGTCACAAGACCAGTCAAGAGAAGAAGCAAAGCAAAGCAAAGCTCAGGGTGGATCTCAAGATCACCACGCATTCTGAGCACAAGCAAGCGACCACAAGGCCTGTTCACATGCAGAGTTTATAATAACAAGAGCAGTACACTGATCACAACCTAGCAAGTGTAAGCATGCAGGTATACTCATATATATCAGTGTACAACAAGAGCAAGATCAGGACACAAGCAAGTGAGGCAGAGTGGGCACAAGCCCAAGAGCAGTGCAGAAACGCTGATGATCACTAGACCCAAGGGCCTTGGTGAAAACATCAGCAGTGTTGGCCCGAGTGGCCACGTAAGCAAGACGAAGCTGACCACGCTGATGCAGCTCTCGCGTGAGGAAGTAACGGAGAGCAATGTTCTTCGTTCGGTGCTCCAGTCTCTGGTCCTGACACAAGGCAATCATGGCCTTGTTGTCAACGTACAGAACTGGAGGAGAACGAGGCTGCTCACCCAAGTCGGTCAGCAGGTAGGTCAGCCACCGGAGCTCCTGTGCAGCCATAGCCCCAGCATAGATCTCGGCCTCACAGCTGGAACTAAGTACAGAAGAAGAGCGAGTGGACCTCCACAAGACAGAACCAGTGCCGAGGCTGAAACTGTACCCCTGTGTCGACCGGTGAGTCGTCTGGTCGTCAGCCCAAGAAGCGTCTGAGTAACCAGTGAGAACAACTGAACCCTCTCCTCCAAGCACGAGCCCCATGCCCGATGTGCTGCACAAGTAATGCAATACCCTCTTTGCAGCATCCCAGTGCATCTTTCGATGTCTACCGGGAGCCACGTAGCGAGCCAGGAGGCTGAGAGGGTACGCAAGGTCAGGTCGTGTGCACGTCATCAGGTACATGAGGCAACCCACAAGTTCTGGGTACGGACCACTCGGCTCTACGGACTCGTCCGAAGGTGGAGCTGAGAGCGAGTGGACGGTAGACAGAGGAGTGGGCTGTGGCGAGGACCACGTGAAGTCGAAGCGCTGAAGGACCTGCTGCACCATGTGTGACTGAGTGAGGGTGATGGTGCGGCGTGCTCTGTCCCGGGTGATCTGCAAGCCAAGGTAGCTCCGCAGCTCACCCAAGTCAGTGCAAGTGTGTCTCTCCTGCAGCTCCGCCGTCACCAAGGCCTGAGCCTCAGTGTCAGCAGTAGCAAAAACCAAGTCGTCAACGTACACAAGAACGTAGAACGGCGGCAGAGAAGTGTCTGTGCGCAGAAACAGCGAAGGGTCAGCAGTCGAGGGAGCGAAGCCAAGAGCCGCAAGTGTAGTCCTCAGTGTGTCGTGCCACTCGCGAGGTGCTTGTCGGAGGCCGTAGACTGGTCGCCGAAGACTCCACTGGGTACCCTCAGGAAACGACCCAGTCAAGCCACGTGGACGGCGGAACAAGATAGCCTCGTGGAGGCTACCCTGCAAGAAGGCTGTCGAGAAGTCGAGGGAGTGCAGCTCGTAGTCGCGCTGTGCTGCAACGTGCAGTAGCAACCGAAGAGTGGTCATCTTGGGGGTGGGGGAGAAGGTATGAAAGAAGTCGACCCCTTCACGCTGACTGAAGCCTCGAGCAATGTAACGCGCCTTGAAGGCAGGCGGAGAACCCGGCGGCCGCTTCACCCTGAAAATCCACATGCCATCGACTATGTTTGCCCCAGGTGGGGGAACCTCGTTGACGTAGGTGCCTGTGGACTTCCAGGAAGCCATCTCTGCGTCCATGGCTTTCTGCCACTGAGAGGAGTACGGACCCGTGATCGCCTCTGCGTAAGTGCGTCGGGTCGGGATGTCTGGTGCATCCGGGTCTGCCTCAGGGCAAAGTAGCGAGGACGCGAGATGCGGTGGAGCGGCCGCGAGGCACTCAAGCTCAAACTGCTTGTCCTCAAGGACGTCACAGCAAAGGGCAAGCTCACCCCCGACGGACAGAGGACAGGAAGAGTCAAAAACAAGACTCGCAGCGTAGTCAAGGCGGCACAAAGCGGCAAAGTCAACAAGCTCAGTAACTAAGGCAGACGCAGCAGCAGACTCAAAGGAAGGGTCAGTCACAACTGTGGCAAGGAGACGAGTGACAGTCGGACTGGCAGCACGGACAAGGTCTGGCTCAGGGTCAGGAACGTGAGGAAGAGAAGACGCAAGAGGAGACGGCAGGACAACACGCTGTGGAACAGAGGAAGGACGAAGTGCCATACGGTGAGTGCTTGGCACAGCTGGAGCACGAGGACGGACAACACGACGACCGCGAACAGGTGTGGATGCACGAGTCTCAGGCTCACGACGCTCAGGAGTGGAAGCACGAGTCTCAGGCCCACGACGCGCAGTCAGGGACGCAGTGACCTCAGTGTGAGGAGCAGGAGCAGGCAGCGGGGAGCCAGGCAGTAGCTGTGGCTGAGACTGGTCAGTCGGTGGGAACAGTAGCGGAGGAGTAGTACCAGGAACCGGGAACTCAGTAGCAGCAGGCGGGAGACTGAGAAGGCGACTAAGCGCAGACGGCTGCGGCTGAGTAGTCGCACCCCTAGAACCTCCTGCTCCAGTAGCAACAGCACCCCCAGAACCAGTGACTCCAGCTCCAGTAGCAACAGCACCCCCAGAACCAGTGCCTCCAGCTCTAGTAGCAACAACACCCCCAGAACCAGTGCCCCCAGCTCCACCACCGGGACTGCCCCAGCGAACGGCCCACTCGCGAAGCTGCAGCGGTGAGAGCGACTCCTGCCGACTAGCACCACTAACTCCAGTACCTCCAACAACACCTCTAGTAGTACCTCCAGTAGTACCTCCAGTGTCAGTACCTCCAGCACCTCCAGCAGTACCTGCACCTCCAGCACCTCCAGCAGCGCCTGTGCCTCCAGTACCAGGAACACCAGCACCAGCACCTCCAGGGCTAGCACCTCCAGAACCTGAACCTCCAGCACCTCCAGCAGCACCTGTGCCTCCAGTACCAGGAACACCAGCACTAGCACCTCCGGGGCTAGCACCTCGAGAACCTGCAACTCCAGCACGTCCAGCACCACCACCAGGACTGCCCCAACGGACAGCCCACTCGCGAAGCCACTCCGGCGAGAGAGACGCCTGGCGACGCGCACCAGGACTACCCGCAGCAGCACCCACACCAGCAGCACCTCCAGTACCTCCAGCTCTAGGAGAGCGAGCACGGCTAGCTCCACCACCAGGGCTGCCCCACTGTACAGCCCACTCGCGAAGCCGCTCCGGCGAGAGAGTCGCTCGCCGACGTGCACCAGTGCCACCAGTACGAGCAACCTCAGTACCACGAGTAGCAGAACATCCAGCTCCAGCAGCGCTAGCACCTCCAGCTCCAGCAGTCCCAGCACCTCCAGCTCTAAGACGGCTAGCTCCACCACCAGGGCTGCCCCACTGGACAGCCCACTCGCGCAGCCGCTCCGGCGAGAGAGCCTCCTGCCGACTCGTAGCAGGACCACCAGCACCAGTACCTCTAGTACCTCCTGTACCCAGAGGACACTCAACACCCCCAGAACCAGCACCCCCATTGGTACCACCTCCTGCAGCACCAGAGTCCACAACGACAGGCTGCAGCGGCGGTGAAGACGGTCGAGGCGGAAACCCAGGAGGGACACCCAAACGTGCAGAGCGGCGAGGGGTCACTGTGGCAGCAGGAGTCGGGTCACCCCCCTCAGCTGATCCAGAGGTGTTTGAGGAGACCTCCAAAGGCTCAACCAAGGGGGGTGGGTCTACCTGAGACACATCTGAGGGAGCGGGACCATGAGGAGGGAGGGGGGCTACCAGGGGGGGGTCGTCCACCAGGGTGAGAGGCGGGAGGGGTACCGGGGAAATGCGGTGGGGGTGAAGACGGTAGAAGCAGACGGACTCGTCAAAGGTGACGTCCTGGGAGGACAGCATACGATGAGAGTCTGGGTGGTAAAACTGCCAGGGCGGTGCGTCGGTGGGAAAGCCAAGGAAGACGCACCGAAGAGTGCGTGGAGAGAGCTTGCCCGCAGGCAAATCGCGGACAAGAGAGAGGGAACCCCAGACCCGAAACGCCGATGCATCACCAACCTCGCCCGTCCACCGCAAAGTGGGGGAGGTCTCCGGGTGGGAGACACGGGGCCAGAGGTTGAGCTGCTCAGCGGCGTATCGGACCGCAAACGGCCACAGAAATTGAGGAGCAGCCGCATGGATCATGGAGGTGCGAGCAACCTCCATGACTAGACCAATGCGGCGCTCGGCAATCCCATTCTGCTGTGGAGAGGCCGGAAGCGTGTACGTCTGGCGGATGCCCTCAGCACCACAGAAGTCCTCAAGGAGGTGGGAGCAAAACTTACCACCTCGGTCAGAGTGCAGCTGCAGGACAGGGAGGTCCTCACAGAACCGAGCGCGAAGCTAGAGACGCACAGCGCGGATCCAGCGGATCAAGACCGGACATCCGCCTTGCTCTGCAAGGGGATGACCGTGGTGTAGCGCGTGTAGTCGTCGACAACCAGCAGAAAGTAGCGCTCGCCACCCTGCCTAGTGACGCGGGCGGGGCCCCACACGTCCATGTGCAGGGTCTGCAGAGGAGCAGTGGTAGGAGGAAACGAGGAGGAGTGAGGAGCGGCGCGCTGCCGCCCCTCGACGCAGGGAAGGCAGGGCGGTGCAAGCGATCTCGGGAGCGGGGGCAGGGACCTGGGGAGACCAGACACAAGGAGACGCGAGTGCATGCCACGCAGGCGTGGCAGGGAGGGGTGGCCAAGACGGTGGTGCCAGAGGAGAGTCTGGTGCATGAGGAGACGACACGAACAAGACGAGGCAACCTCAACCGACGCAGCTACCTGATCTGACTCAGCTACCAGTGCAGACTCTGTGGACAGTGTATACAGGCCAGACCCAGGCCTCCGAGTGAACGTGGCGAGGTGCTCACCAGTGCGCGAGTCCGTACATATCGCCACTAGCTCGCCTCCAGGCTGGGTGACAGTGACCCACTGGTCCTGGAGGACAGAGGTAGCCACCAGGTTCTTAGCGAACGAGGGGAGGTGGAGACCTGTGAGGAGGCCGGAAGGGGCCGCCGGACAAGGGAGAACAGTGGCGCCACGCGCGACTACCGGGCCCCCAGAGGGGTCGGCCAGTGTGACAGGGACAGGGACTATGAGCGGTGTGACTGTGGTGCTGTCGCGGAAAAAACAACGAGACGCGCCTGAGTCGAGAGTAAAAGTGTGCAAGGCCTCCTCAGTCTCTGCACCTGTGCTAGCCGAGTCAGAAGCACCAAGACTAGCAGCCTCTACGCCACCAGGTGCCTCTCCACCCCCAGCACTAGTACCCCAAGCTCCGCCACCGGGGCTGCCCCACCGGACAGCCCACTCACGAAGCTGCTGCGGGGAGAGAGTCTCCGGCGAACGCTGCTGCCGCTGCTGTCCACCCCCAGAACCTCCGTGTCTACCAGCGGCACTACCAGCAGGAGTAGACTCACAGGGACCTCCAGTAGTAGCACACCAGGCTCCGCCACCGGGGCTGCCCCACCGGACAGCCCTCTTGCGAAGCTGCTGCGACGAGAGCGGCTCCCGCCAACGAGTACGAGGACCGCCAGCACCAGCACCTCCAGCCCTAGCACGGCTAGCTCCGCCACCGGGGCTGCCCCACCAGATAGCCCACTCGCGAAGCTGCTGCGGCGAGAGAGACTCCTGCACACTCGGCTGCCGCTGACGTAGGACAGTGGTAGTGGCCATGGCAAGCAGTGGCAGCTAGTAGGAGCAGTTGCGTAGCAGCAGTAGCACAGGCTGTCAAGCTATATTATTTATAGCTTATATTTGTTAGTCTAGGTGTACATTTCTTGACCTAGGGTTATGTTAGGGTTCATCGGACATATCTTGCTGTATGTTTCATTTCATAGTTAACTTTGTATATTGTGACACAGGAGGCAGTAGCAGGCGGTAGCACCTAGTGCGGCAGCAGCAGGCGGCAGCACCTAGGGCAGTAGCAAGCAGTAGCTCCTAGGGCAGCAGCGGGGCGCTGGGCAGCGGGGCGCGCTGTCGCGCTGGGCAGCAGGGCGCGCTAGCGCGCTGGGCAGCAGGGCGCGCTGGCGCGCTGGGCAGCGGGGCGCGCTGGCGCGCTGGGCAGCGGGGCGCGTTGGGCAGCGGGGCGCGCTGGCGCGCTGGGCAGCGGGGTGCGCTGGCGCGTCGGGCAGCAGGGCGCGCTGGCGCGCTGGGCAGCGGGGCGCGCTGGCGCGCTGGGCAGCGGGGCGCGCTGGCGCGCTGGGCAGCGGGGCGCGCTGGCACGTGGGGCAGCGTGGCGCGCTGGCGCGCTGGGCAGCGGGGCGCGCTAGGGCGCGGGGCAGCAGGGCGCGCTGGCGCGTCGGGCAGCGGGGCGCGTTGGCGCGCTGGGCAGCGGGGCGCAGATAGGAGCCGACTTTTGCACCTACTAAGTCGTTCGTAGGCCGGGAGCAGCGTTAGTCGCCATGGTCGACCCCGTAGCTGATACGGGCGTAGCGGACACCTTGGAGGCACGTTTGGCTAACGCGAGGAAACGCCACGTGGATGGCGAGTACGGGACGATCCCCTTAACGATCGCCGAGTTGGGCATCCGGGCGCAGTGGGCGACGGAGGTCCCTTCCCGTCCTACTTCTCCTCGACCGGTGCGAAACGAAGGTGGCGTCGACGACGAGGTCGACGGCGGTGCACGAGTCAGCGGCAGCGAAGGCACGAAGCAGAGAGGGGTGATTAAGGTCGACGGTGGCGTCGACAGGAGTCAGGCGCAAGTGCAGCGGTTGACGGCGGCTGCAGGCAGCTCGCGTGTCGACGTCGATCTCCTCTACGAAGCAGTGGAGGGTTCTCGGCGACGACGCACGTGACTGCAGGCGGGATCGCACCGGCGTATGGCTACTTCAAGTTTTCGCCGGACCGGATCACCGTCACACCTCTGCAAGGTCGACGGGACCTCATCACCTGGAGGGAGTCGATAGAACCTTAGCTGGAGGTCGACGAGCTGAAGGGCTTCGCCGACGGCACCGTGCCAATTCCGCACGAGGAAGATGTCGAGCTGCGCGGGGAGTTTCGTGCTGCTCACTTGCTCACCTTCATGGTCATCTCGAGGTGTTGCTCGTCGGTGGTGCAGCTCGCGCTCAGGTCCTGTCGAGAGCGACTGGACGCCGGTCATCAAGCATGGCACTTCATCCTGTCGACGTACCAAGTGAAGGACGACCTGTACATCAGACAGCTGGAGGAGAAGATGACACACATTCAGATGGGCGAGCAGGAGTCGGCGACGGACTACTGCAACCGTGCTCGACGGATCCTGGCAGAGATGCGGATGGCGGGCGCCGAATACTCTACGGCGTCCTACATCACCCACGTCCTCAAGGGCTTGCTGCGCAGCTACAACCTCATGAAGAGGACGACGATGGTGCCCGGCACACGTGAGTCCCTCGACGAGGACTCCCTCACCAGCTACATCCTTCAAGACGAGGCTATGCAGGAGGCAGAACAGCCCACGGAGCTTCTTCCGCAGGCGAGTTACGCTGCACCGACGAAGCCGAATTGTCAGCAGGAGCAGCGCGGGAAGCCGGGCGGAGGTGGTAGCGGAGGTGGGCGATCGACGAAGGACGTCTACGAGAAGAGGTCGACGCGGGACAAGGGTCGAGGAGGTGGTGGTCGGCGGCGGGAGTGCTGGATCTGCCACGACCCCGACCATCTCTCCTACGAATGCCCCGAACGCGACGACAGCGACGAGGACGACAACAAGGGAGGCCGCGGTCGATTGGCCAGTCGTCGCCCCCGTCGAGATACAAAGCCGCGCAAGGAGAAGCAGACGTCGAAGACGACGTCGTCGACGAAGGACGTCGACAACTCCAGCGGCAAGGGCCGAGGCAACAGGGAGTCGTCGTGCTCGATGGTCGGCGTGGTGCAGCCGACAGTCTCGCTAGCGCCGGAGGCTGGCGAGGACTTCCAAGCGGTGGCGGCAGCTGTGCAAGCCAACCCGATGGCGGTGCTTCTCAACAGCAGCTGTTCCCACCACCTGATGGGGACGAAGGCGGTCTTCGTCGACATGGCGCCGAGCAACGGCGTGAAGCGCGTGCGTAGATTCAACGGGGCACTACAACCTGTTGAGGGTCGCGGAACCGTCGCTCTGCAAGGGGAGGCCGGGAAGCGGGTCCTCATTCCCGACGTGCTCTACGTTCCAGGCGTACAGGCGAACCTGCTATCTGCTGGCCAACTGAAGGAGAGCGGAGTGCAGCTGAAGGGCGACGACGACGAGATGCTGCTCGTCGCCGCGACCAGGGAGGTGCTCGGTCGAGCACGCTACACCGGACGAGTCCTCTGCACCGACCTTCGCCCCTGCTCGCCGCGGTCGCAGTCGACCGAGGTGGTGGCTCTGCGGACGATCATCTCGGCGACGAAGTCGACCCCTGACCGGTTGCATGCGAGGCTCGCGCACGTTGGCGTCGACACGATCAAGAGCTCGGCGAAGCATGAAGTTGCTACTGGGCTCTACATCACTCCATCGACCGGATCAGACCCGCCGTGTGTCTCGTGCGTCGGAGGAAAGCTGGCGCGGCACACCTTCCCCACCAAGGGCTCGGACGCCGAGGAGGCATTGGCTGTCGTGCACATTGACTTGTGCGGGCCATTTCGGGTGGCTGCCAAGGATGGCAGCTTGTACTTCGTGCTGCTGAAGGATCGCTACACTCGGTCCGTGTGGGAGATGCCGGTCGCTAAGAAGAGCGACGTGCTGCGGGAGTTCCAGAAGTGGCTGGTGCTGGTGGAACGGTAGGCGAAGAAGTCGGTGCTGATGCTCCGTGGGGAGGGGAGTTCCTCGGGAAGGAGTTCACCGACTTCGTCGTCGGGAAGGGAATTGTCCACGACCTGACTGTCAGAAAGAAGAAGTGTTGGACTAGAAACAAGTGAGGGTACAAATATGCAAACCTAGAGTTGTGAACCCCCTATAGGCTAACCCACTGTAGCCTACAATAATGTAACCCATATAACATTTGTCACACCCCCATAGGCAAAGTGGGGGAGAACAAGGGGTCACAAGACTAGTCAAAGCAAAGCAAAGCAAAGCAAGCTCAGGGTGGATCTCAAGGATACCACACAAATTCCGAGCACAAGCAAGTGGTCACAAGACCAGTTCACATGCAGTTTGATAATATAACAAGAGGTACAGTGATCACAACCTAGCAAGTGTAAGCATGCAGGTATATATATAGAGATCACAGTACAAGCAGAGTCAAGAAGTGAGCAAGTGAGGGACAGTAGGCACAAGGCCAAGAACAGTACAGAAACGCTGATGATCACAAGGCTGAAGCGCCTTGGTGAACACATCAGCAGTGTTGGCCCGAGTGGCAACGTACGAAAGACGAAGCTGACCACGCTGCTGCAGCTCTCGAGCAAGAAAGTAGCGCAGAGCGATGTGCTTCGTTCTGTGCTCCAGTCTGTGCTCCTGACACAAGGCAAGGGCGGCCTTGTTGTCGACGTACAGAACTGGAGGAGAACAAGGCCGCTCTCCCAGGTCGGTCAGCAGGTAGGTGAGCCAGCGTAACTCCTGTGCAGCCATGGCTGTGGCGTAGATCTCAGCCTCACAACTGGAGCTGAGAACTGAAGACGAGCGTGTAGAACGCCAAGAAACTGAACCAGAGCCAAGGCTGAAGGTGTAACCCTCAGACGGCCGCTGCGTAGCCTGGTCGTCAGCCCTAGAAGCGTCTGAGTGCCCAGTGAGGACAACGTCGCTCCGTCCTCCAAGCACAAGCCCCATGCCCAACGTACTGCACAAGTAGCGCAACACCCTCTTAGCGGCATCCATGTGCTCCTTCCGGTGACGGCCAGAAGCGACATAGCGTGCTAGGATGCTAAGAGGGTATGCAAGGTCAGGTCGAGTGCAGGTCATCAGGTACATGAGGCAGCCCACAAGCTCTGGATACGGGCCACTCGGCTCTACGGACTCATCCGAAGGCAGAGCTGAGAGCGAGTGACCGGTAGGCAGAGGAGTGGGCTGAGGCGAGGAGTACGTGAAGCGGAAGCGCTGAAGGACCTGCTGCACCATGTGTGACTGAGTCAAGGTGATGGTGCGCTGTGCTCTGTCCCGGGTGATCCGCAAGCCAAGATAGCTTGTCAGCTCACCCAGGTTTGTGCACGTGTGTCTCTTCTGCAGCTCCAACTTCACGTGAGCGAGTGCCTCAGTGTCAGCAGTAGCAAAGACCAAGTCGTCTACGTACACGAGAACGTAGAACGGCGGCAGAGTGGTGTCGGTGCGTAGAAACAGCGACGGGTCAGCAGTAGAAGGAGCAAACCCAAGAGCCGCAAGAGTAGTCCTCAGTGTGTCGTGCCACTCACGGGGTGCCTGGCGGAGACCGTAGACTGGCCGCCGGAGGCTCCACTGGGTACCAGGAGGGAACGACCCAGTGAAGCCAGGTGGGCGGCGCAGCCAGATCTCCTCGTGCAGGCTGCCCTGTAGGAACGCAGTGCTGAAGTCAAGAGAGTGGAGCTCGTAGTCACGCTGAGCAGCGACATGCAGCAGAACCCGAAGAGTGGTCATCTTCGGGGTCGGGGAGAAGGTCTGGAAGAAGTCAACTCCCTCTCGCTGACTGAAGCCTCGTGCAACGTAACGCGCCTTGAAGACAGGCGGAGAACCCGGCGGCCGCTTCACCCTGAAAATCCACATGCCACTGACGATGTTCGCCCCAGGTGGGGGAACCTCGTCGACGTAGGTGCCTGTGGACTTCCAGGAAGCCATCTCTGCGTCCATGGCTGTCTGCCACTGAGAGGAGTAGAGACCCTCCATCGCCTCTGCGTAGGAGCGTGGGGTCGGGATGTCTGGTGCATCCGGGTCTCCCTCAGGGGCAATCAGCATGGACACGAGATGAGGTAAAGCAGCAGCAAAGCACTCAAACTCCTCCTGTCTGTCCTCAAGGACGTCCATGCCAAGAGCACACTCACCCCCGACGGACGGAGGACAGACAGACTCAGACTCAGCAACAAGGCTAGCGGCGTAGTCTAGACGACAGGCGGCAGCAAAGTCAACAAGCTCAGCGACTAGAGCAGACGCAGCAGAGGACTCAAAGAAAGGGTCAGTGACAACAGTGGCAAGGAGACGCGCGACAGTAGGACTGGCAGCACGAGCAAGGTGTGACGGCGGGTCAGCAACGGCAGGAAGAGAGGACGCAGGAGGAGACGGCAGAGGGACACGCTGTGGAGCAGTGGAAGGACGCAGGGTCATATAGTGAGTGCCAAGGACAGGAGGAGGACGCTCACGCGGAACACGACGACCAGTGCGGGCAGCGCGGACAGGCGACTCTGGACGAGACTCAGGAGACGCAGGACTAGACTCAGGCGACGGAGGACGAGACTCAGGCTCACGACGCTCCGTAAGACTACCCGTCGGCGCAGTGTAAGGAGAAGGAGCAGGCAGCGGAGAGGCAGGCTGTAACTGTGACTGCGACTGGACAGACGTTGGGCTCAGTAGGGGAGGAGAGGGACCAGTAGAGGGCGGGAGACCAAGAACCTGCTGAAGGAGCGGAACGTAGTACGGCCGCGGCCGCTCAGCACCTCCAGCTCCAACCCCCTCATCAGGCCCAGTCCCAGCAGCTCTAGTACCTCCAGTACGAGCACCTCCACGACCAGTGGCTCCAGCAGCTCCAGCAGCACCAGCACGAGCAGCACCTGCAGCAGCGCCAGCAGCACCGCCAGCAGCAGCAGCACCTCCAGCAGCTCCAGCACCAGCAGCACCTCCAGCAGCGCCAGTAGCACCACCAGCAGCAGCAGCACCTCCAGCAGCTCTAGCAGCACCAGCACCAGCAGCACCTCCAGCAGCGCCAGCAGCACCAGCACCTCCAGCAGCTCCAGCAGCACCAGCACCAGCAGCACCTCCAGCAGCACCAGCAGCACCGCCAGCAGCAGCAGCACCTCCAGCAGCACCTCCAGCAGCAGCAGCAGCACCTCCAGCAGCGCCAGCAGCACCGCCAGCAGCTCCAGCACCAGGGTCCGCGACACTAGGAGCGCCACTCCGGAGACTGCAGCGCCGAGCGTACCACTCTCGGAGCCGCTGGGGAGAGGGCAGCTCCCGCCTAGGAGGGGAAGCACGAGCACCAGCTCCAGCAGCGCTCCTAGCTCCAGAAGCACCCCTCCTGAGGCTGCAGTACTGTAAGTACCACTCACGCAGCTGCTGTGAGGAGAGAGCTCCTCCAGGTGTAGCACTCTCAGGCTCAGCACCCCCAGACTCAGCACCCCCAGACTCAGTACCCGCAGACTTAGCACCCGCAGGCTCCGCACCCCCAGGCTCAGCACCCCCAGGCTCAGCACCCCCAGACTCCGCAACCCCAGGCTCCGCACTCCCAGGCTCCGCACCCCCAGGCTCCGCACACTCAGGCTCAGCACCCCTAGCAGGACGAGAGTCGACAGCTACCTCAACAGGCTCAACCGGGTCTACCTGGGACACACCTGAGGGAGCGGCACCCTGAGGGGGGAGGGGGTCTACCACAGCAGCACCTGGCGCGAGGAAGAGAGGCGGGGGGGGGAGCGGGGCAGTGCGGTAGGGGAAGAGGCGGTAGTAGGGCACCGACTCGTCAAAAGTGACGTCCTGAGAGGGCAGGACACGGCGCGAGGTGGCGTGGTAAAACTGCCAACCAGACGCGTCCGGGACAAAGCCAAGGAAGACACAAGGAACAGCGCGGGAGGAGAGCTTGTCCGCGGACGTATCGCGGACAAAAGCTCGAGATCCCCAGACCCGGAAACGCGACGCATCGCCAACCTCCCCCGTCCACAGCAGTGTGGGCGAGGTCTCCGGCAAGGAGACACGGGGCCAGAGGTTGAGCTGATGCGCAGCGTACCGGACCGCAAACGGCCACAGAAAGTGGGGGGCAGCCGCATGGATCAAGGAGGTACGAGCGACCTCCATGACCAAGCCAATGCGGCGCTCAGCAACCCCATTCTGCGGTGGAGAGGCCGGAAGCGTGAACGACTGGCGGATGCCGTGCTCCGCACAGTAGGCTGCCAAGAGGTCGGAGGAGAACTCACCACCTCTGTCAGAGTGCAGACGCAGGACAGGAAAGTCCGAGTGGAACCGCTCGCTGAGCTGGAGACGAGAAGCGCGGATCCAAGGGATCAAAACATCAGGGACCTCACTCTTGGTGCGCAAGGGGAAGACCGTGGTGTAGCGCGAGTAGTCGTCAACAACGATCAGGAAGTACCTCTCCTGACCCTGTCCACGGACGCGGGCTGGGCCCCACACGTCCATGTGGAGCGTCTGCAAGGGAGCAGTCGTCGGGGGAAACGAGGAGGAGTGAGGAGCGGCGCGCTGCCGCCCCTCGACACAGGGAAGACAGGGAGGAGCAGGAGAGGGTGGGAGGGGAGGGAGTACCCGGGGAAGACCAGAGACAAGGTACCGTTTGTGCATGCCACGAAGGCGCTGCACTGACGGGTGACCAAGGCGGTGGTGCCAGAGGACGGTCTCGTGTGCTAGAGAGCGACACGAGCAGGGGGCAGACAGCTGACCTGAAGCAGACGCAGACGCAGCTACCTGAGGGGACTCAGTGGTCAGTGTGTACAGGTCCGACCCCGGCTGCCGAGTGAAGGTAGCCAGGTGACGACCCGTCCGAGCACACGTGCAATGTGTCACGCGCTCGTAGGCAGGGGTGAACTGGTGGACACCCCCGTCCTGGAGCGCACAACCCGCCACCAAGTTCGTAGAGAACGAGGGGAGGTGGAGTCCTGACAGTGTGCCCGACGGAACCGCAGGGGCGGTGGTGGTGGTCGTGCGGTCACGAAAGAAACAGCGGGAAGCACCTGAGTCCAGTGTGAAGGTGTGCAGTGCCTCAGTAGACGCAGTACCAGAGGGCGCAGACTCACGAGTACCTAGAGCAGCAGCCTCACCAGCACCTGGGGCAACAGACACGCAAGTACCTGGAGCGGCAGCCTCACCAGCACCTAGGGCATCAGACGCACTAGCACCTAGAGCGGCAGCCTCACTGGCCCGAATGCCCGGGTCGGGCGGAACCCGCAGGTACTGATCACCCTCTCCACTAGTAGACAACACATACATGGCAGTGAGAATAGCATCAAAGTCAAGAGCATAGATATCAATGTTCTTCTTCATCAGGTCAGCCCAGCGGGGCAGCTCAGTGGCAGTAGGGAACTGAGTGCGCCAAGCGTCGTCAAGGCGGGAGAAGCAGCGCCGCGTCGCGCCATACCGTCGCCCGTCGCGGCGCCCTGGGGGCCGGCGCGCCGCCCTGCCCGTCGCCCGTCGCGGCGCCCTGCGGGCCCGCGCGTCGCCCCCTCCCGTCGCCCGTCGCGGCGCCCTGGGGGCCCGCGCGCCGCCCTGCCCGTCGCCCGTCGCGGCGCCCTGGGGGCCCGTTCGTCGCCCCCTCCCGTCGCCCGTCGCGGCGCCCTGGGGGCCCGCGCGCCGACCTGCCCGTCGCCCGTCGCAGCGCCCCAGCTGCTGCCCGCGTATCTGCCCTGCGTTGGGGGTATGGGGGTGGCGGGTGTGTGAGCCGTCCCCTGCTCCTCCTCCTCCTCCTCCGTCTCCCACTGCTGCAGCTCCCGCTGAGGGGGGTGGGTGTGTGGGAGCCGAGGGAGTGGCGCTAGGGGGGTGACGTGGGAGTGGAGCTAGGGGTGCAACAAGGGGTGTGTGAAAGGGGTGTGGGACATTTGGGGGAGGTTGAGCGGAGGTAGCCGTCGTGACGTCAGCAGCGCCAGTAGTCCGGGGCCCTTGCTCCGGTAGCCCAGCGAGCTTGCTGCGCCAGTCGCCCGTGGGTCCGTTGCTCCTGCCGCTCGTCTTAGCCGCGGAGCCAGTTACTCCTGTAGTCCGGGGCCCTTGCTCCGGTAGCCACCGTGTGCGCCGCTCCTGTTGCCCGTGTGTCTGCAGCTTCAGCCGTCGCCTCCTATCTCCTCTCCTCTCACAGTCCCGCCTTCTCCTCACTTGCCCTTTGTGAATGCCTCTAGCTTTGCTTGTACTTGTGAACCTGCTCTATGACTGCTTGTTGTGCTGATTATACCCCACTTTGACTATGGGGGTGTGTCAGAATGTGATTTTTGTCTAGCCTGCAGTGGGGTACTCTATAGCGAGTATAGCCCAAATTAGGGTTTCCTATATGTACTCAACTGCCTGCTAGTGCAAACCCTCTTCTCTGTTCTCATCCTTCATTCCTATTTCTGACACGAATGCGGAGAGTCACTACACAACGGGAGTGGACTACGGAGGAAGGCACGGGGTTGTGCGGGTGATCGCAACGTTGCACTAGGCGTTCTCACTACTTGCAGTGTTCACAAGGAAATTTGTCAAGAGTTTCACTAAGAAATTGAGAGAACATTGAGTACAATGAGGCATCCAAGTCGATATAGCTAGAATGGCATTGCAACACCTAGCAAGCCCTTTGCAGGGCGAAATCTGCCAGCGCAGTAGAAGAGCGGCTTGCCAACGCTGCAGAAGAGTAGTCTGCCAGCGTTGCATCGAAGCGATCTGCCAGCGCTGCAGAGGCAGGTGAACTTCTGCGCATGTGCGCACCAACCAAGTAGGTGCAGGTAGACGGTCGCGCCGCTAGGCACATTGTGCATGTGCCAGGTAGAACACGTGTATGCATCGTTGAGCACGTGATGCCGTTCCGTAGGTTGACTTCGCGCAAACCTCCTGAGCGACATTCGCCCACACGTCGGGTTTTGCAGTCGAGCGAGCTCGTCGACCAGCTCGACGATGCTCCGTCGAACAGCGTTCGCCTATACGAGCTCGCCGAGTAGAGCCCGTCTACCAATGCTCCTCGACGGGGCTCGTCGACCAGCGTCCTCTGCGAACTCGTCGACCAGCGTCCGCTGCGAGCTCGTCAACCAGCGTCCTAAGCGAGCTCGTCGACCAGTGTCTTAAGCGAGCTTGTCGACCAGCGTCTTCTGCGATCTTGTCGACCGTGTCCTCTGCGCATTCGTCGACCGCGTCCTCAGCGGACTCGTCGACCGCGTCCTCTGCGGACGCGTCGACCAGCGTCCTCTGCGGACGACTTTTGCGGACTGGTCGAGGTCGAACTCTGCGGGCAGGTCGACGTCGAACTCTGCACGCCGTCTACGTCGACTTCTGCGCGCAGTCTGCGTCGACTTCTGCGCACCCCCGACTGCGAAGTCTTCTTCGCCCAAGCGAGGGCGGGGACATTTCCCATCAACACTCCCCTGCCGTGCTCGCGCTTTGGCACCCCACACACTAGGTCTACCCAGAACCCAAGGGATAGAATACAAGGAGAAATTCCATCTACGTGCACCCAACACATAGCACGCAGGTCACCGCACCAGCCGTGCAGAAGGGCACGGCACCTACTGCTGCATCTCGTCATCACTGCCGCCGACGTTGGCCAGACGCACTTGGCCGATTGCGATGGAGCACCGGTTGAAAGCCGAAAAATGCAGCGCCTTCGTCAGAAAGTCAGCCGGCTGCTCGGTGGTCGGGATGTACTGCAGAGCAATCCTCCCGCGCTTCACCATATGCTGCAGCCATGCGTAGCGTTGCTCCATGTGCTTGAGGTTGGCCTTGAGCCCCAAGCCCTCTGCGACCGTGATGGCCGACTGGTTGTCCACGTGCAGCATGGTTGGTTGCCCAGCGTCGAGCAAGTGGAACTCTGCAAGGAGGAAGCGAAGACGACGAGCCTCCTTGCCGGCTTCCGTGGCCGCGACGTACTCCGACTCGGTCGACGAGAGCGTCGCGCATGCGCTGGCTCGACTAGGAGACTGCGGCCCCTCCGAAGACGAACACGTAGCCGCCCGTGCTCGTCCGATTCTGCTTGTCGCCAGCGTCGTCGGCGCTTGCGGAGAGTCACTCGACAAAATAGTGAGCTAGACTACGGGGGGGGGGGGGGTGGCACGAACTACTAGGAGTGATCGTAGCTTTGCTTAGTTCCTTAGCGCGTGCACGTTCACGGGAGAAATCGGCAAGAGTTTCACTAGGCAAAGATCACATTACAGAAATGATTGAACAAGCAATGACAGAAATGACTACATCAGGCACCTAGCAACACTGCAGCTAGCCTGGTCGACCACCAGCACAGCATGGTCGACCGCCTGCCAGCGTTGCGTAGAGGAGCCGCGCCAGCACTGCAGAATGGCGACCTGCCAACACAGCAGGTCGACGGCGTGCCAACGCTGCAGCAGAGCGGTTGTCCAGCGTTGCCCCGTAGAAGATAGCAGTGCGCACGCTCGCAGGTGCGCGCAGACGATTGGCCCGACTTGCACCGTTGTGCATCCGTCGGCTGTTGTCTGCGCCTGACGAGCCACATCGACTTCGGGATACCAGCCCGAAGTCGCCTTCGTCACCGCGACCTCGACGACGTTCGCGTGCCCCCGCATAACGCGCCGAGCAGGTTACCCGGTCGACCTGGTCGACCACCAAGTGCTCTGGTCGACCACCAGTGCCTCCGGTCGACCACCAGGTGCCTCCGGTTGACCACCAAGTGCCCCTGGTCGACCACAACTTCCGTCGAGCTACCCCCTGGTTGACGGGCCCCTCCGTCGACCAAAATTGTCAGCTGTTGTCGCTGAGCTCCCCTCGTTGACCGCTGCTCACATGTCATGTCGACGGACTGCTTCGTCGACCTCCCGGTCGAACTGCTCCTCCTGGTCGACGGCCCACCCGTCGCCCAGCCCAGTCAGCTGCAGCTGTCGAGCTCCCTGGTCGACAGCTCGAGCCGCGTGACAGTCCTGTGCAGGTCGACAGCCACTTCGTCGACCTGCCCCGCAGAAGAAGGTCGTCGAGCACTCCTGGTAGACGGCAACACCACAGTAATCCCCTGCAGCTCGACGAAGCCCGTCGAGCAGCTCCTTCACTGCAAACGGTCGGCTGCTTCTCCCGTACATCCGACCAAGTCGTCGGCGCTGCCCAAGCGAGGGCGGGGCCAACACTCCATTCCCGTTAACACTCCCCTGCCGCGCTCACGCTTGGGCCCCCAGCCCACACGGCAGCACTCCACGGAGAAAACTCGTCCTCGGCGTGCACCCCACACATAGCACGCCGTCACCGCACAAGCAGTGCAGAAGGGCACGGCACCTACTGCTGCACCTCATCGTCCCCGTCGCCGACGTTGGCCAGGCGCACTTGGCCGATGGCGACAGAGCACCGGTTGAAGGCCGGAAAATGCAGCGCCTTCGTCAGGAAGTCGGCCGGCTGCTCGGTGGTCGGGATGTACTTCAGCACGAACTTCCCGCGCCTCACCATGTGCTGCAGCCAGGCGTAGCGTCACTCCATGTGCTTGAGGTTGCCCGTCAGCCCCAAGCCCTCAGCGACCGTGATTGCCGACTTGTTGTCCACACGAAGGACAGTCGGCTTCCCAGCGTCGAGCTGCTGGAACTCCGCAAGGAGGAAGCGGAGTCGGCATCCATCCTTGCCTGCATCCGTGGCCGCCACGTACTCCGACTCGGTCGACGACAATGTCGCGCACTTGATGTGCGAGCTCGACCAGGAGACCGCGGCCCCTCCGTAGACGAACACGTAGCCGCCCGTGCTCGTCCGGTTTTGCTTGTCGCCCGCGTCGTCGGCGTCCACGTAGTCGATCAGCTCCAGCGACTCTGCACCACCGCCGAACTCCAGGGCGGTGTTGCGGGTGTCAGCGAGATAGGCGAGGCAGCGATCGACCTCGCGCCAATGCTGGTCGCTCCTCACCGTGAGGCCGCTCCCCAGCTTGCTGCAGGCAAACGCGATGTCCGGCCTCGTCGTCGTCGCCGCGAACTGCAGCGAGCCCACCTTCTGTCGGTACTCCTCCTCCTCGCGCTCCTGCGCCTCATCGTTGTCGAATGTCAGCTCGGCGTAGGCGTCGACCGAGACCGGCGTCTTCGGGACTCGACCGCCCTGCTCCTCGTCGATGAAGCGTCTGCGCAGCTTGTCGGCGTAGCCCTGCTGGTGCAGCCACAGCTTCCGTGCCGGCCTGTCGTGCACGATCTCCAGCCCAAGGTACTTCACCACCGGCGAGATCTCACGCAGCTCGAAGGCGGCCTCCAGCAGCTCCTTCAGCTCCTTCAGCATCGCGGTGCTGCTGTTGGCGGCGAGCAGGTCGTCGACGTAGACCAGCACCCAGCAGGTCACTCCGTTGTCGCCGGCCTTGAAGTAGAGCGCCTCGTCGACCTGGCTCTTCTTCCAGCCAGCGCCCAGTAGCACACCGTCGAGTGCCCTGTACCACAGCAGCGGCGACTGCTTCAGCCCGTAGAGGCTCTTCAGCAGCTTGCACACCCGGCCGGTCCCATCTTCGAAGTAGTCCGGCTGGTACATGTACAGCACCCGGTCGAGCTTGCTCTGCAGGAAGGCGTTCTTCATGTCGAGCTGTATCAGGTTGAGGTTGAGGACGGCGACGATGCTGAGGAAGATCCTCAGCGTGACGTAGCTGCTCACCGGCGAGTACGTCTCGTTGTAGTCGGCACCGTACACCTGCGTGAAGCCCTTTACGACCAGCCTTGCCTTCTCGCGCTCGACGGTATCGTCGATGCGGTACTTGGTCGTCAGCACCCACCGGTTCTTCATGATGTTCACCCCGCATGGGCGTTCGACCAGCTCCCAGGTGCCCATGCCGATGAGGCTGCGGATCTCTTCGTCTATGGCGGCCTTCACCGCTTCACCCTTCCAGCTCGCCAGCGCCTCCTTCACCGTCATCGTCGCGATGTCCCAGCGGTGTTCGATGTCAGCGTTCACGTCGGGGTCGAGCTCGGGCAGGTCATCATCCGCCTCTGCATCGTCGAGCAGTGTGGTGAAAGCAGCTGGTGGCAGGCAGGCATGGAAGACCAGTCGCTCCGGCGGCTTTCGAGTTCGACCTGTGCATCGCAGCTCAGGCTTCTCGATCGGCACCTCCACCACGTCGCTGTCGGTAGATTCCTCACCCGCCGACTGCTCCCCTTCCTCGTCGACCAGCTGCATCGACCCTTCGACCGGCTGCTCACGTCCTGCTGACTTCGACAGCTCCCCTGTCGACCGCCCTGGCTGCTGCTCCCCTGTCGACTGCACCCCTGTTGCTGCCTCCTGTTCGACCGGCTCCCCTGTCTGCTGCTCCCCTGTCGTCGACGGCTTCCGTCCCTGGTCGACGAGCTTGGCGCCGTGTCGACCGCCGGCGATGCCACTGGCCGGCGCCACAAGCAATGCCTCAAGGCTCCCCTCATCACCGGTGGCCGACACAGGTGTCGACGCAGGCCGATCTGCGACGGGGGAGGGAGGAGCAAGAACAGGGGGAGGTGGAAGAATCTCCACAACATCCTCATCAGCAGGCTCGTCGACTTCGGCAAGCAGTGGAACCGTCGCCGTCGAGGTGTCCGTCGGTAGGTGTGCCTGCGTCCGCCCCGACGCCGGCCCATACTTCGCCTTCCACACCTCCAGCGACAGCGTCTCACAGAAGATCACCTCGACCGACGTGACCACCTTGTTGTCGGTCAGGTCGAGCACCTCCCAGCCCTTGCTCTCCGGCGAAACACCCAGGTGAAGCCCCCAGCGAGCTTTCGGCGCCAGCTTCCCACCGCGCTGCTGCTCGGGAACCATGAACTGCACCATGCAGCCCCACACCCGCGTCAGCGTGAGGTCGGGCTTCTTCCCGGTCAGCAGCTGGTACGGAGTCGTCCCCGGCGGCGGCGTCGACCGCTCCAAGCAGTTGCGCACCCATACAGCTTGGCGTAGAGCGAGGTGCCACCAGTGGTGCTGCACGCCCATATGCAGCAACATCGTCCGCACGGACTCGACGGCCGTGCGCATCTCCCGCTCAGCCATGCCGTTCTGCTGCGGAGTGTAAGGGCACATCAGTGTCAAATGTTATATGGGTTACATTATTGTAGGCTACAGTGGGTTAGCCTATAGGGGGTTCACAACTCTAGGTTTGCATATTTGTACCCTCACTTGTTTCTAGTCCAACACTTCTTCTTTCTTACATGGTATTAAGAGCGTAGGTTTAGACCTAGGATCGCTTACCTAAGGGCCCACCGTTCCGTTAGAAGCGCCCTCGAGCGCCCTCGAGCGCCCTCATGTCCTAGCGCCCTCGAGCGCCTTTCTCCTAGTGCGCCCTCGTGCGCCTCGCTGTCTCCTACTGCCCGTGCGCAGCTCACTAGTGCCGCACGCGGCCTCTTTTTCTTTAGCGCGCGTCGCCCGCTAGCAGCCCGCGCGCGGCCTTATCTGCGCGCGCGCCGATCGTTAGCCGCCCGCGAGGACCAGTGCCGCCGACGAGCAGCCCGCTAGCCGCCCGTCAGCCGCCCACCTCGCTGTTCAGAGCGTTGCAGCCCCGCCCGTAGACCGCCGCGACGCCCTCTTAGGCAGCCGCCCGCGCGCGACTACAGCCCACGCACGGCCGCGACCCGCCCGCTACACCCACCCACACGCAGGCCCACAGTCGCGCCGTGCCGCGCAGTCCGAACCGAGCCGCGCCGCCCGACCGAGTCGCGCCGCCCGAACCGAGCCGCGCCGCCCGAACCGAGCCGCGCCGCCCGAACCGAGCCGCGCCGCCCTACTGTGCCCCACCAACTACTACTGCTACTACTGCTACTGCTACTGCTACTGCTACTACTGCTACTGCTGCTACTGCTCCTACTGCTACTATGGCTAGCCCTGCTGTGCTAGCTTTCGATGCTGAGGGCCGCCCACTGAAGTTTGAGACCTGGCTCGATGACCTGCACCTATTCCTCCAGCTCACTGCCAAGGAGGATATCTCACTGTATGATCACGCGCTAGGCCATGCTGCTGCCCCTGCTGCTACTGCTGACAGTACTGCCCGTTCACAGTGGCAGACTCGTGACGCCCACACACGCTTCGCTATTCGCAACTCCCTGCCGATCGATGAGCGTGAGCACTTTAGCCAGCACAAGACTGCGCAGGCACTGTACACTGCTGTAGTGGCACGCTACTCCTCACCTGCCTCTGCTGCGCTAGGCCGTCTCTCGCTCCCCTACCTGTTCCCCGACCTGTCCGCTTTCTCCACAGTCGCTGACCTCATCACGCACCTCCGCACTAGTGAGGCCCGCTTCCGTGCCGCTATGCCCGCTGAGTTTCTTGCCACCCACCCCCCCCCGCTCTGGCTCACTCTCTACCACCTGGTCACCCGTCTCCCTGACTCTCTTCGTGCGGTCAGGGACCACTTCCTCGCTCGCTGCCCCACTGAGCTCACCGTTGACCTGCTCGAGTGCAGTTGAGACTAGCATAGTCGCTGTAGCTGCCTCTCGTGGCGACCCCCGCACCCCTTTCTTCGAGGGGTGTTCCCCTTCCCCCCTTCTCCCCTCTGTCGCCTCTGCTGCTGCTGTCGACCTCGTTGGTACTGAGCAGGTCGGGACTGCGTCCGCTCCGAGCTGGCGCCGCAGCGGCAAGGGCAAAGGGGGCAAGGGAGGTGGAGGTGACGGCGGGGGAGGCGGTGGTGGGGGCGGTGGCGGCGGTGGGGGCGGTGGCGGGGCTGGAGGGGCTAGTGGCAGCGGTGGGGGTGGTGGCGGCAGCAGCGGAGGAGGTGGCCGGGGTGGGGGCGGTGGTTGGGGTGGCGGTGGACGCGGAGGCGGCAGGGGCGGTGGTGGTCAAGGTGGTGGCGGCGGCGGTGGTGGTCGTGGAGGCGCTGGCGGTGGCCAGAGCCAGCAGCACACTCCGTCGTCCCAGGAGCTTCGTGAGTGGTACTCTCAGCACGGGAGGGGGGGTGGCCTTAGCTGCACGTACGTCATCCGCACTGGAGACCGCACTGGCCAGACGTGTGGGAGGGCGCACACCACGCAGCGCTGCTTCTCCCGCCTTGACGACGCTTGGCGCACTCAGTTCCCTACTGCCACTGAGCTGCCCCGCTGGGCTGACCTGATGAAGAAGAACATTGATATCTATGCTCTTGACTTTGATGCTATTCTCACTGCCATGTATGTGTTGTCTACTAGTGGAGAGGGTGATCAGTACCTGCGGGTTCCGCCCGACCCGGGCATTCGGACCAGTGAGGCTGCCGCTCTAGGTGCTAGTGCGTCTGATGCCCTAGGTGCTGGTGAGGCTGCCGCTCCAGGTACTTGCGTGTCTGTTGCCCCAGGTGCTGGTGAGGCTGCTGCTCTAGGTACTCGTGAGTCTGCGCCCTCTGGTACTGCGTCTACTGAGGCACTGCACACCTTCACACTGGACTCAGGTGCTTCCCGCTGTTTCTTTCGTGACCCCGACAGGGCGCCGCGACGGGCGACGGGCAGGGCGGCGCGCCGGCCCCCAGGGCGGCGCGCGGGCCCCCAGGGCGACGCGACGGGATCGCGGGGGGCGCGCGCGGGTCCCCAGGGGCGACGCGACGGTCGACGGGGGGGGACGCGCGGGTCCCCGGGGGCGGCGCGACGGTCGACGGGGAGGGACGCGCGAGTCCCCGGGGGCGGCGCGACGGGCGACGGGGGGGACGCGCGGGTCCCCGGGGTGACGCGCGAGGCAGTAAACCGCCACGCGCCTCGGGGTGCACGGCGGGCAGAAAACCGCCGCGCGCCCCGAGCGCGCGGCGGGCAGAAAACCGCCATGCGCCCCGAGCGCGTGGCGGGAAGAAAAAACGTCGCGCGCCAAGGGGCGCGCGACAGACAGGACAGCAGCGGAAGCAGGTGGGCCCTCAGGCCAGGAGCGTACTCTCTCTGATAGCATGTCAGAAATAGGAATGAAGGATGAGAACAGAGAAGAGGGTTTGCACTAGCAGGCAGTTGAGTACATATAGGAAACCCTAATTTGGGCTATACTTGCTATAGAGTACCCCACTGCAGGCTAGACAAATATCACATTCTGACAATTCGTTGTCTTAACTCTTCTTGGCAACTTATCCCATCCCAGGGCTGAGTATTAAAAAAAAAAAACCAGTCTTATGTTCTTGGGGGTAAAAAAAAATCTAGTCCGAGGCATATTTCCCGGATAATAGCTACTCTGATTTTTCAGGTTCCGCAAAATCACAAGTCTGAAGTACTCAGACTTTACAGGGCAAAATCAGACTAGGGATTGTCCAATACTTATTCTTTGCCTAGTGTTATTTGAACACACTACAGCACAGCACCCACTACTGCAGCACAGAACTGCCAAGAATGTACCCCATGAGGCGCAGCGCTAACAGGCTTTGGCCTGTTGGCGCCAAGTTGGCAAACCAGCAGCGCTAAACCCTGCTCCAGCAGTGAGTTCTCAGTATTCAGAAAAAAAAGAAAAAAAAAAGTCTGAAATACTCAGGTTTGGAAATCTTACAACTCTGAAAATTCAAGATCAGTAGGAAAATACCCTGAGATTTCAGACAATCATACTATTTTAGTCTGGTAAAGTCAGCCCTGTCCCATCCACTAAAGATCCTTCCAGTTATAGCAACAAGCGATACCTTCGAGTATGCTTGTTTAACGTATCGGTTATTCCAACAGCAAGCAAACACACGTGAGGGGAAGGAGCTTGTGAACGTGGAGGCAAGTGATGAACATTAGCGCCGACCCCCTCGAATGTGCACCCCTGCTTAAAGCGGCGGTCTACATTCAAAGTGGCGTTTTTTTTTTGCATTGTAGATGCACACCCTTTCACGCAACCTGATTGGAAAGCGAAGTTAACACGCACAGGAGCGATGAAGTCACACAAGCACGCGGACCCATGTCAAATATATAATATGTGGTATAGGCTGTAGTGAGGTGCCTTCTAGGGGGTACAACTTTTAGGTTTGCATATTTTTACCCCATCCTGTTTCTAGTTCATCCATTCCGTTGTGTTCCTACTTTGAGTTGGTATTTGTTAGGTTCGTTTCCTAGCCTAGCCTAGCCCGTGTTCGCGCCCTCCGCGCCCTAGCGCTCTCCGCGCCCTCCGCGCTCTCCGTGCCCTCCGCGCCCTCCGCGCCCTAGCGCCCTCCGCGCCCTAGATCCCTCCGCGCCCTCCGCGCTCTCGCGTCCTCCGCGCCCTCAGCGCCCTAGCGCCCTCCGCGCCCTCCGCGCCTAGCCTGCTCCTTCGCCAGCGCCCGAGCCCTAGCCCGTCGCCCCAGCCCGCGCCCTAGCCCGTCGCCCCAGCCCGCGCCCTAGCCCGTCGCCCCAGCCCGCGCCCTAGCCCGTAGCCCCAGGCCGCGCCCCAGCCCGTCGCCCCAGCCCGCGCCCCAGCCCGTCACCCCAGCCCGCGCCCCAGCCCGTCGCCCCAGCCCGCGACCTAACCTGTCGCCCTCGCCCGCGACCTAACCCGCACCCTCGCCCTAGCCCCAGCCCGCGCCCTAGGCCGCGCCCTGCCCTAAGCCGCGCCCTCGCCCTAGGCCGCGACCTCGCCCTCAGCAGCGCCCTAGCCCTAGGCCACTCCCTGCCCTGAGCCGCGCTCTGCCCTAGACCGCGCCCTAGCCCTAGGCCGCGCCCTGCCCTACCCGCGCCCTCGCCTTTAGCCCGCGCCCCTGCTCTAACCCTAACCCTAGCCCGAGTTGATCGCGTGCCCTCACCCTCGCTACCCGAGTGCGCCCCACTCTGCCCAACCGTTGGCCCCTCCTCTTAACCGGGCCCCACGCCATTCCTACTACGGTTGGCTTCCGTTTCAGCGGCTGGCAGCCGCTCTTCCCACCGGTAGCGCGACCTAGGACCGGTTAGATCCCCACTCCTAGACTAGTTTCCTCCGACTGTCTCTAGTCTATGTCCAGCTGGCGTCTTTAGCTGTCTCTAGTCTCCCTTCTCGCTCCTAGCTCCGCCCACTCCGTGCTCCAGCCACCTCTAGCCTAGCCTCCAATATGGACTCCCGCCGCCTTCGTTTCGATGCGGAGGGACGCCCGATAGAGTTCGGCACCTGGCTCCGCCAGACTCAGCGCTACCTCACCAGTCAGCGCCAGGACGGCGCCACCTTGTACGCCCACGCGTCCGGCGCCTTCCAGGCACCCCCGCGTCCCGAGCCCCTCCCTGCCGTGCCCCCACCGACTCCGGAGGCGCAGGTGGACTACGCTCGTCTCGTCTTGGCGCGGGACGTTTGGGAATCCCGTGACGCTGCTGCTGCACTCGCGCTGATCGAGCTCCTTCCACCGACTGAGGCCGCTCACTTCGACATGGTAGAGACTGCAAAGGAGGTGTATGATGCTATTTCTGCACGATATTCCACCCCTTCCTCTGCCTCCGACCTAGCCACACACGTGCGCTCCCTTGTCGCTAGCTACTGAGCAGCTTGCACTGAGGCTCAGCTTCTTGTTGCCCCTCCTCCTATCTGGCTCACCGTCCACTGGGTAGTCACTCGTCTCCCTGGCCGCCTCTCCACTGCCCGTGACGCACTTCTCCAGCAGCACCCCAGTGAGCTTACGATTGATCTTCTCGAGACCACTCTCGGGAAGATCGAGAGTAACATCCTCTCTGTTGCCTCAGCCACTGACGCAGTTGCTCCTCGTCTGTTTGAGGGGTGTGCTGTCCCCCAGCTTCCTACCTTCACTGCTATTCGTGCCTCTGCTGCTGTGTCGGTCTCTGAGGACACTGCAGCTGTTTCTGCGGCTGACAGGCATAAACGGGGCAAGGGAGGCAAGAAAGGGGGGAAGGGGGGTGGCGGCGGTGGAGGAGGTGGCGGTGGTGGAGGCGGCCCTGGGGGCGGCAGTGGTGGCGGTGGCGGTGGTGCACCAGGCGGAGGGAGCTCTGGAGGAGGTGCTGACCCGCCTCCTTGAGGAGGTTGAACCAGCGGTGGTGCGGGGCCCCAGCAGCAGCAGCCACAGCAGCAGCAGCCACAGCAGAGACAGCAGCAGCAGCAGGGACAGCAGCAGTGGCAGGCACCACAGCAGTTTCAGTCGTGGGGACCCCCTCTGCAGTGGGGTCCGCAGCAGCACTGGGGCCCTCCGCCACAGTGGGGACCTGGAGGACACGGGAGCACTAGCCACAGCAGCAGCACTACCAGCTGGGCCCCTCGCCCCTCGCGGCGCGACACCGGCCCTACGACTACTGGTGCGTCACCGGACCGGGCAGTCCCTGTGTCTGCGGCCGCGACGACCACTCTGCGGCGCGGTGCTTCCGCCACCTCGACGACCTCTACTGTGCGCGCTGGGGTCCTGAGGCGACCACCCCGCGCTGGGCTCACCTGCTAGCCCGTAAGATTCCTGTATTTGAACTGTCTATGGACGATGCTCGTCAGTATGCTTTGTATGCTGATGTTGACTATAGTGCTGATGGATCTGTGTGCCCGCGTGTTCGTAGTCTAGGATGCTTGCCTCCTGTTAGTGTAGACTTGTGCCTCTCTAGTCTAGGTGCTTGTGTTTCTGCTCTAGGTGCTTGTGTAGCCTCCGGACCTGACACGCCTCCGACTGAGGCGTCTCTGTCGTTCACGCTGGACTATGGCGCATCGCAGTGTTTCTTCCGCGACCACACGACCCTCACACCACTCCTTGCTCCGGTTCCGGTAGCTCTGGCTGATCCTTCTTCAGGACCAGCCGTTATGCGCAGCTCCACCACCCTCCCATGCCCTGTGGTCCCGTCTGGTGTCCTACGCGGCCTCCACATCCCCTCGTTCACTCGGAACTTGGTGGGTGTTGGATACCTCCAGGACTGGGGAATCACCGTTACCTTTGTGGGGGGTGGGAGGACTGCAGTCTGTACAGACGCTGCTACAGGTGTTGTTCTGGCCACGTTCACTAGGGAGCCCCGCTCCGGTCTCTACGTTCTCCACACCGAGCGCTCCCCGGTTACTTCCTCCGCTCAGGTCGCTGCGTCCCCTCCGGTCCCAGTGTCTAGTCCGGTTGCTGTGTCTGGTCAGGTAGAGGTGTCTGGTCAGGTTGCTGCGTCTTGCTCCTGTCGGTCCCTAGCCCACCCGACCGTCTTGTGGCACCACCACCTTGGCCACCTGTCGCTCCCCCGCCTCCGCAGTATGGCCAGTCACAGTCTTGTCTCGGGTCTCCCGCGCGTCTTGTCGTCGCTCCCTCCCTCGCTTGCCCCACCCTGCACTCCTTGCATCGCCGGCCGCCTGCGCGCCACTCCGCATTCCTCCTCCCTTCGTCCGGCCACTGCTCCCTTCCAGACTCTCCACCTGGACGTCTGGGGCCCTGCCCCTACGCTGGGACCTGAGAGGGAGCGCTAGTTTCTAGTGGTTGTTGACGACTACTCCACGTACACCACGGTGTTTCCCCTCGTGAAGAAGTCCGAGGTGACTTCTACGCTGATCCGGTGGCTTCTGGCCACTAAGGGCACTCGTGGTAGTCGTGTCCGTTGTCTCCACTCCGACCGTGGGGGTGAGTTTCGCTCCGGCATCCTTGCCGGGTTCTGCGGCGAGCAGGGCATCAGACAGTCCTGGACGCTGCCGGAGTCCCCACAGCATAATGGGGTTGCTGAGCGCCGCATTGGCTTGGTCATGGACATCGCCCGCACGTCCATGATCCATGCCCGTGCGCCCCATTTTCTGTGGCCCTACGCGCTGCGCTATGCCGCGCACCAGCTGAACCTCCAGCCGCGTGTCTCGCGGCCAAAGGTTTCACCGACCAGTATTTGGACTGGGTCCCCTGGTGTTGGGTCGGCCTTTCACGTCTGGGGCTGCCTTGCGCTTGTCCGCGACACCTCTTCGGACCAGCTCTCGGCTCGCGCCATCCCCTGTGTCTTCCTTGGTTTCCCGGTGGGCTCTCCCGACTACTCCTTTTACCACCCGCCCCTCCACCAGTTTCTAGACTCTCGAGACGTCTGGTTTGACGAGTCAGTGTCCTACTACACCCGGTACCCCTGTCGAGGTCTCCCGGTTTCCCCTCCCCCCCTCTTCCTCGCACCCTCTCTTCCCCCTACTCCCGCTCCTCTGGTACCCCCACCCCCCCCTGGTCCTGCCCCGTCAGGTGTGTCTCACGCTACCCCTCTACCCTTGGTCGCGCGTCAGGTAGCGTCTCCCTCCCCGCAGTCCTCCTCACAGTCTCCTCAGCAGCCTTCGGCACTTCTGCGACAGATTACTGTGGACTCGGTTGGTGTTGGAGCTGGAGGTACAGCCACTGGCGGTACTCGGTCTGGGGGTGCTCGTTCGAGGGGTGATGGAGCTGGAGGTGCCGGCGCAGGTGGTGCTAGCTCTGGGGGTGCCGGAGCTGGAGGTTCTGGCAATGGAGGTGCTAGTTCTGGGGGTGCTGGAGCTGGAGGTGCTGGCACTGGAGGTGCTAGTTCTGGGAGTGCTGGTGCTGGAGGTACTGGCACTGGAGGTACTAGTTCTGGGGGTGCTGGAGCTGGAGGTGCTGGCACTGGCGGTGCTAGTTCTGGGGGTGCTGGAGCAAGAGGTGTTGGCGCTGTAGGAGATGGTACTGAGGAGACGGGAGCTGGAGGCTCGCCTACTGCGTCGCCCACTGCGCCTCCCCACCGCCACGACACCCGTTTCCAGGCCCTTCGCCGGCTTGAGCGCGAGGAGCAGGAGCAGTTGGAGCAGGAGAGGCAGGAGTTGCAGTAGTTGGACCAGCAGCAGCAGCAGCAGCAGCAGCAGCAGCAGCAGCAGCAGCAGCAGCAGCAGCAGCAGCAGTAGCAGCAGCAGCAGCAGCAGCAGCAGCAGCAGCAGCAACAGCAGCAGCAGCACCAGCGGCAGCAGCAGCCGCCGCAGCCGCCACTTATGCAGCAGCTGTTCCCTCCAGTGAGTGGCCATCGGGCCCTTGGTCTTCCTTCCTCTCCTCCTGTTCACTCACAGTCTCCTACCGCGTACGGTCCTACGTTTCCTCCTCCAGACTCGACTCCGGCTGTTTTCTCTCCTCCTCAGTCACGGTCGCCTCCTCCTATTGTCCGGCACGACTGGACCAGTCGTTGTCCTCCACGTGCTCGGCCCTCGTCTCCTCTTGCCGACCTCCGCACCGTCTTGTTTCGTTCTCCTCCTCGTCGTTCTCCGCCTGTGTCTATTCTCCCCTCACCTCCTGAGTCGTCTCTCACCGTTTCCTCTCACCCTATCACTGACTACTACCGTGCTGCTCGCCCTGTTGTCTCTAGTGTTCTCGCCTCTCGTGTCACCGACCCTCGTGCCTCTCCGTCGTCTGTCTCGGCTCTTACTGCCGTTGTCGCTGACTTTGCTTCCACCCGCCGTCTTGACTACGCCATGCGTGTGGTGGCTGCTCCACCTCCCCGTCCTCTGTCCGTCGGGGGTGAGTCTGCCCTTGGCTGTGACGTCCTAGAGGACAGGCAGTTTGAGCTGGAGTTCTTAGCAGCCGCTTCCCCCTCTCTCTGCGCCATGCTGCTTTCCCTTGAGGGAGACCCCAACGCCCTTGACATACCGACACCTCGCACGTACCGTGAGGCAGTGTCAGGGGAGTGGGCCTCTCAGTGGAAAGCGGCTATGGATGCAGGGCTAGCGTCTTGGAGATCAACAGGCACGTACGTCGACACAGTTCCCCCTCCCAGGGCGAACGTTGTCGATGGCATGTGGCTCTTCAAGGTGAAGCGGCCGCCTGGTTCACCACCTGTGTTCAAGGCGCGATACGTGGCTAGGGGTTTCAGTCAGCATGAGGGAGTTGACTTCTTCCAGACCTTCGCCCCGACCCCGAAGATGACTACTCTTCGGGTGTTACTGCACGTAGCAGCACAGCGAGACTACGAGCTGCACTCCCTTGACTTCTCCACTGCGTTTCTCCAGGGCCGTCTACACGAGGAGATCTGGCTGCGCCGTCCTCCTGGCTTCACTGACACCTTCCCACCTGGGACCCAGTGGAGCCTGAGGCGGCCAGTCTACGGTCTCCGCCAGTCGCCCCGTGAGTGGCACGGCACTCTTCGCTCCACGCTTCGTGACCTTGGGTTTCGTCCTTCCTCTGCCGATCCGTCGCTGCTTGTTCGCACTGGTTCCACTCCTTTCTTTATGCTAGTGTACGTCAACGACTTGGTCTTTGCTACAGCAGACAAGGCAGCTCTGACTGAGGTGAAATCCGAACTGCAGAAGAGACACAAGTGCACTGACCTCGGTGAACTGCAGCGCTACCTTGGCCTGCAGATCACCAGGGACAGAGCCGCTCGCACCATCACACTGACTCAGTCTCACATGGTGCAGCAGGCCCTTCGACGGTTCGGGTTTCAGTTCTCCACCACACAGCCCACTCCTCTTGCCGTTGACCACCGACTCAATGGCCCTTTTCCCGACGAGCCCTTTGAGTCTAGTGGCCCCTACGCAGAGCTTGTGGGCTGCCTCATGTACCTGATGACTTGTACTCGGTCGGACCTCGCCTTTCCCCTCAGCGTCCTCTCTCGCTTTGTTGCGACTGGGAAACACCGTCCTTCACTGGACAGCTGTTGTGAGGGTGGCGAAGTACCTGGCGACTACATCAGGCATGGGGCTTGTGCTTGGAGGGACACAGCCAGTTGTGTTGACCGGTTACTGCGACTCTTCCTACGCTGACGACGTGGAGACTCAGCGCTCGACTCAGGGTTACTGCTTCAGTCTGGGTGCTGGTGCTGTGCCGTGGAGGTCTACACGGTCGTCGCCTGTGGCTTCGTCCAGTGCAGAGGCAGAGATCTACGCTGGTGCTATGGCGACACAGGAGCTTCGCTGGTTGACCTTCTTGCTTGCCGACCTTGGTGAGCGGCCTCGCTCTGCACCGACCTTGTACGCTGACAACAAGGCCATGATCCTCCTGTGTCGAGAGCCTCGACTGGAGAGCAGAGTTAAGCATATTGACGTGAGGTACTTCCTCCTGCGAGAGTTGCAGCGACGCGGCCAGGCACGCTTGGACTTTGTGGCCTCAGAGGCCAACACTGCCGACGTCTTCACCAAGGCCTTGGCGCCTGTTGACCACCACAGGTTCTGTGTGCAGTTGGGGCTTGTTGAGGTAGGCCCTCGGTTGCTGTAGACTTGCTGTTTGCTCTGCTTATTGTTCTTTGCTATATATATCCTAGTGAACTCTTGAACTGGCCGTGTGGCCGCTTGCTTGTGCTCGGAATTTGTGTGGTGTCCTTGAGATCCACCCTGTGCTTGCTTTGCTTATTGCATTGACTGGTCTTGTGATTGTTTGTTCACCCTGCTTGCTTTGATGCCCCTCACTTAGCCTATGAGGGTGTGTCAAATATATAATATATGGTATAGGCTATACTGAGGTGCCTTCTAGGGGGTACAACTTTTAGGTTTGCATATTTGTACCCCATCCTGTTTCTAGTTCACCCATTCCGTTGTGTTCCTACTTTGGGAATCCAACCCATTTTCGTGCTGACTCATGGGTTGGGGGAAGAGTCCGCGGAAGGGCGGAAACCAAGTGAAAAGCCTGGTCACCCTGTTTTCAAGTGATAAACCATAGCCCCCAGCTCGAAGTATGTATATCGCAGCTTTACATAGCACTCTTAACACAATTCAACATGGTTGTGAGAATGGTTCAGTATTGATATTATTGCTGGACTCTGACTCCTGTGTAGGGCCCACAAAAAACGGAAAGGATTTTTTCTCACAATCACCCTCGTTAGAGTTACTGTAGCGGTTCATCCCCACCCACACCCCACAGCTCGTAAGACTTCTCAATTTCACTGTGCGGAGAGGGTGGCCTGTCCTGCACCGCACAGCTCTTATGCGCATGTGAGCTTGTTGTCGTTATAGTGAAAGGCAACTGTTGCAATGCGACGGCTTCCGGATTTCTTGCTTGCGATGCGATGAAATGGCCGCGAAATCTGACGGAGCTCCGGCTCTCAAGCCTTCTCGGCCCTTGCGATTGGCTCGTCACTATGATACCAGAAGATCTAGCGCCGCAAAGGAGAGGCCATCAATCACCGCAGCATCCCACTTGGAAGTCGAGGTTGATATTGATCTTGGGCTGGACAACCTTGGTACACTTCATGTGTAATTGTTCATCTGCCCGGTCTCGTCTAAAAGTTGGACAAGCATGTCGTCACTTGGTCGCAGCACCCCCACAAACCTTAGCCTTTTTGATATGGTCGAATAACAACGCACGATCACTGTCCTGGCAGGGTATGGGCGACACAATACCCCAGATTGTCAGCCCTAGCAGGGTTAGCTCTCATGTGTTTCGTATGCCTGACCCCCATGGCTTGGCAGGAGGTTTGGTACTTGCTTACCTCAGATGCGCACATGTGGAAGAGATTGCAACCCGCTTGTACACCAATTATCCTTACGTGGGTGATTTGTTTTCGATACATTCATGTTCGCCCGTAACATTGTCACATTGTGTCCGCCATCCAAGTCCTAAGCTATCAGGTGGAGCACTACATGGACGTTGTGCAGGTAGCAAGATATATAATTTCTGTTACTAGCCTCACAGTTTTATAGACATATATAATTACATATCTCATATATATCATATATATCGCATGGTAGATATGAGATTTAGATTATTTTATTCTCATATAATAGTTAGCTCTTGCGAAAATTAATGCAAAAGAATATACTCAATATCATAACTATATAATATATATCTATAACATTTGCTGATATGCCGTTGGAATATGTCTAATACCAAAATAAATGATAATGTACTAGCTAGTACATACATAAATTATATATATGATTATAGTTATAGACTATATTCATTATTTGTTGAAAATAGCAATCATGATTTATAGATCGTATGTGCTAGTAGGTTTAAACCACATGATGCCAAGTAAGAAATTTAAAATATCCATACCATACCGGTGAAGTGATATAAACATTCGAAGATCTGCCATAGAATTTATGAAGTTAATAAGTCCAGAATCTGTAAGCTCTTTGGTTCCATTTTAGTCAAGCATTTTACTTCCTCCAGTTCGAATGAACTTGCGCATCCCTTTTCTATAAGTATTCCGTGAAAAAGGATTGTCGAACTGTCCCGGTAAAATGGTGTATGGAATTCTGTGGTTCTCGGGAAAATTGATTCCATCCATGCAGAGGTGGACAACAGCAACCAATCCCGGTGTCGCTAAACCACGCAACTACTCTTGCGTTTGATCTTGCCCACGACTCTGCGACCACATGTGTTGTCGCAGGATGGTCGCAGAGGGTGGCCAGCATGCGACAGATGGGACGCGAGTCCATGAAACGCGGCGGAATGGATCAGGAGGGAAGTCGTTGGCGAACCAGCGATGGCAAGGAGAATGCCGCTGATTTGGTTGGGCCTCCCTCACCAAACCGAGCTGGTCTGGCGGTGGCATGCATCCCCAAGGGTCGCTTCGTCGTTGTGTTGCGGAACAGCAACTGTATGCTTGAAATCTGCAAGTCTCAGCCAATGGTGGCGGTTCAAAACTGGCTGGGTGCAGAGCTGTGGTATGGTGCGACTGGATGGCATGGCATGAATGGTACACTGTGCTTTGTGATTGGCCTTGGTGGTTAATGGGGAATGGTCATGGCGGAAGGACAGGCAGGTGTGGTCAATCCCGACATGGAATTCGAGGAGGTTCCCGAAGAAGCAGATGGGTGGTTGATGCATACCAGCCAGAAGTTCGGCAGGGCATGCATGCGGGATATCTGTGACGGTGGGATGGAAGTGAATTCCGCATGAATTCATCACCCTGAAACTATCTTCCATTCCTCCCTGACAGCCAAGCAAGCTTCCCTCCTGACTTACAAATTCTCACAGCTCATAAACTTACCTCCAGCAGGCTTCTTCCTGTCGAACAGTGACAACAAGATAGTCCTCTGTTCGCCCCCTCTGGTTTTGTTTAGGGCTTTCTTCGCCCTCCTGGTCGCTGCTTACCGAATCTCGCTTGCACACATGCATTAATGGGATCCGTGGAAGTGCTCGTAGCAACGGCTTGTCGACTACGCAGAGTGGAGTCGATGTCTGTGCGTCGACGAAGAGACTACGCTTCCAGAATTGACGCTGATCCGTTGGACTTAGCAGCAACCTCTTTTGTTCAGGGATCATCGCAAGCGATCGGCATCAAACGGGACGCTAGGGGGAACGCTTCCACCCACAATGAAGAGTCATCTGGTCGTTTTGCTGAACAGGAGGCTTTTTGCCCCTCACAGGAGTCTGTGTCGGTTGCTGAGATAGGAGCTGATGGGACGCATCCAACAGCATCTCCGTCCGTGGCTGAGTGCAGGTTGGAACGTACCAGATGCCACGCATCAAGAGCAAGGATGCAAACTGATTCTGGAATCGTCGAACGGGACCCTGTGAATCCTGAGTCGTCGTTTTCGACTCGTAAGACGGATGTCACTCCAGTTGCTGGAGGATCGAGTCGCATGCTTCCTGGTGTCACATGCGAAGAGCAGTTAGACGAAGATGACGATGACGTAACAACTGTCGTTCATCCATCTCCCAAGCGTCAACGGTCGGTAGAGTCGATTGGCTGTAAAGAAACCGTCGTCAGCTCTCCTTGCCCGTCTGATGCCAGAGAAGGCACTCCTAAATCTCAACCAGCACGCGATCCCAATGATTCCGGCTCTGTGAACAAGGTGAGACTTTAAGTCCGTCCTCGTGTGATTCATCCTTGTCCTTGTTTGTTTGAAAGCTGTCGCTAACGCTCTCTCTGACTTTGCAGGCAACGGCCGTGTACGATACTGAAATATGGAATAATTTACTTCTGAAGGAGCAGCAAGTTCAGTCTCCATGGGGGTACATAGGGTTGTCTCAGAAGCACCTCTTACCTGATCACAGACGCATCATGGTCAACTGGCTCGTCGAGGTAAGAACGACGTTCGAATTCCTTCGCAACAAGATTATCAAGTCCATCGATTAAATCTGACTCCATTTTTCTGTGATTTACAGTTTGCAGAAGAGTTTGAGCTTCAATGCGAGACGTTGTCCCTTGGAGTGAACATTTTGGACCGGGTCCTTGCAGACGGACCTCCAGTTCGAACTGGTGATCTTCAATTGCTAGGAACGGCTTGTATGCTGGTTGCGGTGAAATTTCAGGAGTCACAGCCACCCAAGTAAGTGCGGAGATTGGTTCCTCTTCGTTGTACAGCTATTCTTGTAGCTCCGCTTCCTTACTAATATTTATTTCACTTTGTTACTGCAGCATGGTACAATGTTGCTGTCAGGCAGCGGAAGGAAGCTTCACTCAAGAACAGGTGCTGCAGAAGGAGTTCGATGTGCTGAAGACGATTAAGTTCGATTGTGCTATGCCAACCGTCCACACCTTCTTGTGGTAAATACTGATCCCTGTGTCAGATTAGTTTTAGTTGGATATTTATTTGCATAGTCTTCAGAACTTAGTGGGTGACTAGTCACTTTCTCTTTCTTTTATTCACCTTTTCTCTCTCTCTCCTTTCCACTTCAGGCATCATCTTAAGGCGGTTGATGCTGATTCCAAGCTGGAACAGATGGCCGAATACATTGCGTGCTCTTCATTGTTGGAATATGATCTTCTCAAGTACCACCCATCTGCAATCTCAGCAGCGACCGTTATGCTCGCTGCATCAGTGCTGAAAGGCATGCCATGGACGTCCAGCACTGAGGTGTGTATGCCTCCATATCCATGTTATTGGCGAGATTGTTTGGAGCTTGGTTTGTTTAACAACCGTGTTATTGCTTTGTTATGTGCAGTTGTTTGTGGGATACACTGCATCAAGCGTGGGAGACATTGTCAGAGTTCTCCAGCAGGGTCTCTCTATGCCTCCAAAACCCAGTCTTAATGCATTGAAGACAAAGTTCGAGAGAGAGCAACACCTGGACGTGGCCACGTTACTTCATGATAGCATTGCTAATATATGCCCTATACGCCCGCCAAACGGCAGTGGCACAGCCTAGAATATAGTATGGTTCTGTAACAATAAGGTGCTTTGATGTGTTTCTGGTGGTTTGAAGCGCCATTCTGCTTTTTGCTGCTGTTCTGAAGTAAGGTGACGTATCGATTTACAGTTCTCGGATATAGAAACAGTCTACGAGAGACCAGACCCTAGTAAGTTAACTTGTGAGTGCTGATCGTCACAGCCGTGTTCCAATCTGCGTGCTTGCAGATGGTAATTTTCAAGTTCAAGATTCTTGAACTTGAAATCGCCAAAAACAGAGTTACCCTACTTGCTTTTGAAGAAACTCTTGCGAGCACGGGCAATCGTCCTGCGACAAAGGAACCCGAGTGCCCAAAAACAGAACTGACGCGATGATCGCCAACCATATGCACTGTTCACAACTCACCAGGCCCTACGAAGTCAGACTTTTTTCTCTGATTTGCACAAAAAACTCTGATATGTCAGATTATTTTTCCAGTGTACTCTGATAAAATCAGACTTTTTTGGGCCCAGGCTCTGTAATTTTCAGACTTTTTTTTAGGCTAACTCTGAGAGTTCAGAGTTTTCTGAGAGTGTACTCTGATCATTCAGAGTACTGTCAAATGTTTATATGTTATAGATGTTAGTTATCTAGGCTACAGTGAGTTGCCCTCTAAAGGGTACAACATTCTCTAGGTCGACTTGTATCCCATCCTTCCTATTCACTCACACAATTCTCTCGACACTTGTTCCTAGCCTAACTTAAGATGGTATTAGAGTAGGCAAGTTTTCTCCCTCCCACGCTTCCGCTCCCTCCCTTAGCCGGTCCCGAGGCGCCCGTCGCTTAGGCCCCGTTTCGTCGCGGGTAGGACGGCCCCCGCGGGCCTCGTTTTCGCGCCCTCCGCGCCCTCCAAAACGAAACCTCCGCGCCCTCCGCGCCCTCTGAAACGCGCCCTCCGCGCCCTCCATCTCGTGCCTCCGCCCTTAGCTCGTCGCGGGCCCCGTGCGCCCCGCCCTTAGCTCGTCGCGGGCCCCGTGCGCCCCGCCCTTAGCTCGTCGCGGGCCCCGTGCGCCCTGCCCTTAGCTCGTCGCGGAGCCTCCGCCCGCCTAGCACGCCTCCGCCCCTCTCGCACCCTCCATCCCGGGCCTGAGCCGTGCGCCCTCTCCTTCGCCCACGCCTGGCGCTTTAGACCGCGCCTAGCCCGCGCCCGAGCCCGTGGCTTAGCCCGCGCCCTACCCCACGCCACGCGCCCTCCGTGCTTAGCCCCGCCCTCCGCGCCGTCCGCGCCCCCCCCCGGTGCTTAGCTCCGCCCTTTGCGCCGTCCGCGCCGTCCGTGCTTAGCCCCGCCCTCCGTGCCTCCCACAGGTCGAGCTCGCGCCCACGCCTTAGCCCTCACCGTCACCTTAGCTTGGGCCCTACCGACGCCCACCGACACTTGGCACTCGTCCCTTTCCCCACCACCACCCTGTTCGCTGAGCCCCAACCATTCTTACTGCCAGTGGTCTCTAGTTCAGCGGCTGGCAGCCGCTTCTCTCGCCGGTCACCTAGGTTAGACCCGTGTGGTCACTAGCTCCTCGCCTCTAGCGCCCATACCTGGAGTTCCTCGCCGTTTCACGCCTAGCCTAGGTCACTCCGTGCTCCTCGCCACTAGCTCCGCCGGTCTCTTGCCTCGCCACACCTGGCGCTCCTCCATTTCCCTCCTCGTTCCTAGCTCCGTCTCTTCCGTGCTCCAACCGCCTCTAGCCTAGCCTCCAGTATGGAGTCTCGCCGCCTTCGGTTCGATGCGGAGGGACGCCCGATCGAGTTCAGTACCTGGCAGCGCCAGGCCACTCGCTACCTGACCAGACAGCGTCAGGACGGCGCCACCTTGTGGGCCCACGCGTCGGGTGCCCTCAAAGCGCCCCTGTCCCCCGCCCCCCTCCCGAACGACCCAGAGCCGACTCCTGCGGCGCAGGCGGACTACGAGCGTCGTGTCTTGGCGAGGGACGTGTGGGACTCTCGCGACGCTGCCGCCGCTCTTGCGCTGACGGAGCTCCTCCCCCCGACTGAGGCCGCCCACTTTGACCAGGTGGAGACAGCTCAGGGGGTTTGGGCTGCTGTTGTTGCACGCTATTCCACCCCTTCCTCTGCCTCCCTCAGTCGCCTCCTCATGCCGTTCGTGTTTCCCGACCTCGGCTCGTTTGCGACTGTGTCCGACCTCGTGACTCACCTCCGCTCACTTGACGCCGGTTTCCGTGCGGCCTGTACCGACGCCCAGCTTCTTGCTGCTCCCCCCCCCATGTGGCTCACTGTGCACTGGTTAGTCACCCGCCTCCCTGACCGCCTTGCCACTGCTCGCGACGCGCTTCTCCAGAAGCACCCCACTGAGCTCACTGTCGATCTCCTTGAGACTGCTCTCGGGACGATCGAGAGTAGCCTCCTCACCGTTGCCTCCGCCACTGACGCGGTGGCCCCCCGTCTCTTTGCGGGGTGTGCCGCCCCTCAGCTTCCCACTTTCACTGCTACCCGCACTTCTGCTGCTGTGTCGGTTTCTGGGGACCTGCTGCCGTTCCTGCCGCAGACTGGCAGAAACGGGGCAAGAGTGGCAAGAAGGGAGGGAAGGGGGGAGGTGGAGGCGGTGGAGGCGGCGGTGGAGGTGGCGGTGGAGGTGGGAGCGGCGGTGGTGGCGGAGGCGGCGGCGGCGGCGGTGGTGCACCAGGGGGAGGGGGCCTTGGAGGAGGCACAGGACAGACAGGCCCACCCACAGGTGGTGGCCCGACCGGTGGGGGCGTTGCCCCCCAGCAGCAGCAGCCACAGCAGTAGCCACAGCAGCACCAGCCACAGCAGGGACAGCAGCAGCAGCTGGGACAGCAGCAGCAGCAGGCACCGCAGCAGTTCCAGCAGTGGGGGCCCCCGCTGCAGTGGGGTCCGCAGCAGCACTGGGGTCCCCCGCCGCAGTGGGGTCCGGGAGGCCCTGGGAGCACCGGCCGCAGCAGCAGCTCTTCCAGCTGGGCCCCTCGCCCCCCTCGCCGTGACGCTGGCCCCTGCACCCACTGGTGCCTCACCGGGCCGGGCAGCCCCTGTCTCTGTGGTCGCGACGACCACTCTGCCGCGCGGTGCTTCCGCCGCCTCGACGACCTCTACCGGGCTCGTTGGGGCCCTCTGGCGGTCACACCTCGCTGGTCTCGTCTGTTAGCACGTAAGATTGATGTTTTTGATCTGTCCATGGACGATGCGCGTCAGCATGCTTTGTATGTTGATGCTGACTATAGTGCTGATGGATCTGTGTGCTCGCGTGTTCGTAGGTTAGCCTGCTTGCCTCCTGCTAGTGTAGCCTTGTGCCTGTCTAGCTTAGGTGCTTGTGTTGCTGCGCTAGGTGCTTGTGTAGCGACTGGGTCTGGTGACCCTCCGGCTGAGGCCTCTCTGTCGTTCCCGCTGGACTCGGGCGCGTCTCAGTGCTTCTTCCGCGACCACACGACCCTTACGCCACTCCTCACACCTGTGTCGGTGGCTCTGGCTGATCCTACCTCTGGACCAGCCGTTGCGCGTAGCTCCACCACCCTCCCGTGCCCTGTGGTCCCCTCTGGTGTCCTGCGCGGCCTCCACATCCCCTCGTTCACTCAGAACTTGGTGGGTGTTGGATACCTCCAGGACAGGGGGATCACGGTTACCTTCGTGGGGGGTGGGCGGACTGTAGTCTGTACAGACGCTACCACAGGTGCTGTTCTGGCCACGTTCACCAGGGAGCCCCGCTCCGGTCTCTACGTCCTCCACACCGAGCGCTCCCCGGTCGCGTCCTCCCCTCAGGTCGTTGCGTCCCCTCCGGCCCAGGTCCCCAGTCCAGTTGCTGTGTCTAGCCAGGTAGTAGTGTCCGGTCCGGTCGCTGTGTCCAGTCCAGTCGCTGCGTCTTGCTCCTGTCGCTCTCTCACCCACCGCACCGTCCTGTGGCACCACCGCCTTGGCCACCCGTCGCTCCCTCGCCTACGTGGCATGCTCAGTCAGGGACTTGTCTCAGGTCTCCCACGCACCTTCCCGTCGCTCCCTCTCTCGCCTGCCCCTCCTTGCTCTCCGTGCATCGCCGGTCGCTTACGCGCCACTCCCCACTCCTCCTCCCTTCGCCCGGCCACCGCTCCCTTCGAGACTCTCCACTTGGACGTCTGGGGCCCTGCCCCGACGCAGGGGTCTGGGAGGGAGCGTTACTTTCTGGTGGTCGTCGACGACTTCTCCAGGTACACCACAGTGTTCCCTCTTGCGAAGAAGTCCGAGGTGACTGCTACGCTGATCAGGTGGCTTCTAGCCACTGAGGGCACTCGTGGTCGTCGAGTCAGTTGTCTCCACTCCGACCGTGGGGGCGAGTTTCGCTCCGGCATTCTCGGCGGATTCTGCGGCGAACAGGGCATCACCCAGTCCTGGACGCTGCCAGAGTCCCCACAGCAGAATGGGGTTGCTGAGCGCCGCATAGGCTTGGTCATGGACATCGCCCGCACGTCCATGATCCATGCCCGTGCGCCCCATTTTCTGTGGCCCCACGCGGTTCGCTACGCCGCACACCAGCTGAACCTCCAGCCGCGTGTCTCGCGGCCCGAGGTTTCACCGACCAGTCTTTGGACCGGTTCCCCTGGTGTCGGGTCGGCCTTTCGAGTCTGGGGCTGCCTTGCCCTTGTTCGCGACACCTCCGCGGACAAGCTCTCGGCACGCGCCGTCCCCTGTGTCTTCCTTGGTTTCCCAGTGGACTCTGCCGACTGGTCCTTTTACCACCCTCCCCTCCACCAGTTCCTCGACTCCCGTGACGTCCGGTTTGACGAGTCCGTGTCCTACTACACCCGGTACCCCTGTCGAGGTCTCCTGGTACCCCCTCCCCCTCTTTTCCTCGCACCCTCTCCTCCTCCTACTCCCGCTCCTCCGGTACCCCCGCCCCCCCCTGGTCCTGCCCCGTCTGGTGTGTCCCACGTTACCCCTCTACCCTCGGTCGCGCGTCAGGTAGCGTCTCCCTCCCCGCAGTCCTCCTCACAGTCCCCTCAGCAGCCTTCGGCACTTCCGCGACAGGTTACTGTGGACTCGGTTGGTGTTGGAGCTGGAGGTGCAGCCACTGGCGGTGCTCGGTCTGGGGGTACTCGGTCGCGGGGTGCTGGAGCTGGAGGGGCTGGCGCAGGTGGCACTAGCGCTGGGGGTGCTGGAGCTGGAGGTGCTGGCGCAGGTGGCGCTAGCTCTGGGGGTGCTGGAGCTGGAGGTGCTGGCACTGGTGGTGCTAGTTCTGGGGGTGCAGGAGCTGGAGGTGCTGGCACTGGCGGTGCTAGTTCTGGGGGTGCTGGAGTTGGAGGTCCGGGCACTGGAGGTGCTGGTTCTGGGGGTGCTGAGTCTGAGGAGTCTGACCCTGGTTCTGCGGAGTCCACTCCGCCTCCCCACCGCCACGACACACGACTCCAGGCTGCCCGCCGGCGTGAGCGTGAGGAGCAGGAGCGGTTGGAGAGGGAGCGGCAGGAGCTGCGGGTGCTGGACCTTCTGGAGTAGCAGCGGCAGCAGCAGCAGCAGCAGCAGCAGCAGCAGCAGCAGCAGCAGCAGCAGCAGCAGCAGCAGCAGCAGCAGCAGCAGCAGCAGCAGCAGCAGCAGCAGCAGCAGCAGCAGCCGCAGCAGCAGCAGCCGCAGCCGCAGCCCCCGCCGCAGCAGCAGCAGCCGCAGCCGCCACCGCAGCTTCCTCTGGAGCGGCGGTTGTTCCCACCTGTGAGTGGCCTGCGGGCCCTTGGTTTTTCCTCCTCTCCTCCTGTCCGCTCCCAGTCTCCTCCTGTGTTTGTTCCTCCGTTGCCTCCTCCTGACGACCGTCTGGCGGTCTGGTCTTCTCCTCCCCAGTCTCCTCCTCCTTCGGTCCGTCGCGACTTGGTCACTTGTTGTCCTCCGCGTGCTCGTCACTCGTCCCCTGTTACTGACCTCCACACTGCCCTCCTTTGTACGTCTCGTCGTCGTTCTCCTTCTCCTGTGTCCGTTCTCCCGTCTCCTCCTCCGTCCTCTCTCCCAGCCCTCCCCACTCCTATCACTGACTACTACCGCACTGTTCGTCCTGTTGCCGCACGTGTCCTCGCCACTCTTGTCACCGACTCTCGTTTCCCTCCGTCGTCAGTCTCTGCTCTTACTGCCGCTGTCGCTGAGTTTGCTGCCGCCAGCCGCCTTGACTACGCCAATCGAGTGGTGCCAGCTCCTCCCTACCGTCCTCTGTCCGTCGGGGGTGAGTTTGCCCTTGGCTGTGACGTCCTAGAGGACAGAGAGTCTGAGCTGGAGTACTGGGCAGCCGCTTCTCCCTCTGTGTGTGCCATGCTGCTCTCCCCTGAGGGAGATCCTGACGCCCTTGACATACCGACTCCTCGCACTTACCGCGAGGCAGTATCAGGGGCGTGGGCCTCTCAGTGGAAAGCGGCTATGGACTCAGAGTTGGCGTCTTGGAGATCCACAGGCACCTACGTCGACGCAGTTCCCCCTCCCAGGGCGAACGTAGTCGATGGCATGTGGCTCTTCAAGGTGAAGCGGCCGCCTGGAGCACCGCCAGTGTTCAAGGCGCGCTACGTGGCTAGGGGCTTCAGTCAGCGTGAGGGAGTTGACTTCTTCCAGACCTTCGCCCCGACCCCGAAGATGACTACTCTTCGGGTGCTACTCCACATAGCAGCGCAGCGAGACTACGAGCTGCACTCCCTCGACTTCTCCACTGCGTTCCTCCAGGGCCGACTGCACGAGGAGATCTGGCTGCGCCGTCCTCCTGGCTTCACTGACACCTTCCCACCTGGGACCCAGTGGAGCCTGAGACGACCAGTCTACGGTCTCCGCCAGTCGCCCCGTGAGTGGCACGACACTCTTCGCTCCACGCTTCGTGACCTTGGGTTCAGCCAGTCCTCCGCCGACCCGTCACTGTTTGTTCGAGCGGGTTCTACTCCTTTCTTTATCCTTGTCTACGTCGACGACTTGGTGTTTGCTACAGCAGACAGGGCAGCCCTGGCTCAGGTGAAGTCCGAACTGCAGAAGAGACACAAGTGCACTGACCTGGGTGAGCTGCAGCGTTACCTTGGCTTGCAGATCACCCGGGACAGAGCCGCTCGCACCATCACACTGACGCAGTCACACATGGTGCAGCAGGTCCTTCGGCGGTTCGACTTCCAGTTCTCCACCACACAGCCCACTCGTCTTGCTGTTGACCACAGACTCACAGGCCCCTTTCCTGACGAGCCCTTCGAGTCCAGTGGACCCTACGCAGAGCTGGTGGGCTGCCTCATGTACCTGATGACTTGTACTCGACCGGACCTCGCCTTTCCACTCAGCATCCTTTCTCGCTTTGTTGCGACTGGGAGACACCGCCCTGTCCACTGGACAGCTGCTGTGAGGGTGGCGAAGTACCTGGCGACTACATCAGGCATGGGGCTTGTGCTTGGAGGGACTCGGCCAGTGGCGTTGAATGGTCACTGCGACTCTTCTTACGCTGACGACGTGGAGACTCAGCGTTCGACTCAGGGTTACTGCTTCAGTCTGGGAGCTGGTGCTGTGTCGTGGAGGTCGACACGGTCGTCGTCTGTGGCTACTTCCAGTGCAGAGGCAGAGATCTACGCTGGTGCCATGGCGGCACAGGAGCTTCGCTGGTTGACCTTCTTGCTCGCCGACCTTGGTGAGAGGCCTCGCTCTGCACCGACCTTGTACGCTGACAACAAGGCCATGATCCTCCTGTGTCGAGAGCCTCGACTGGAGAGCAGAGTGAAGCATATTAACGTGAGGTACTTCCTCCTGCGAGAGCTGCAGCGACGCGGTCAGGCACGCCTGGACTTTGTGGCCTCAGAGGCCAACACTGCAGACGTCTTCACCAAGGCCTTGGCGCTTGGTGATCACCACAGGTTCTGTGTGCAGTTGGGGCTTGTTGAGGTAGGCCCTCGATTGCTGTAGTCTTGTTGTTTGCTCTGCTTGCTGTGCTTCCTATTTATATCCTAGTGAACTCTTGAACTGGCCTTGTGGCCGCTTGCTTGCGCTCGGAATTTGTGTGGTGTCCTTGAGATCCACCCTGAGCTTGCCTTGTTTCTTGCTTTGACTGGTCTTGTGACCGTTTGTTCACCTTGCTTGGTTTGATGCCCCTCACTTAGCCTATGGGGGTGTGTCAAATGTTTATATGTTCTAGATGTTAGTTATCTAGGCTACAGTGAGTTGCCCTCTAAAGGGTACAACATTCTCTAGGTCGACTTGTATCCCATCCTTCCTACTCATTCACACAATTCTCTCGACACTTGTTCCTAGCCTAACTTAAGAAGTACAAACGCGTCCTTGACTGGTGATTCGGACTTACGGGTCACAACAGATTCGCAATGTCAACGCAAAATCGCCTTGACACAGCAAATCCGAGCCTTACAGCACAAGATTTTCGCCCAATCATAGCAAAATCGCCCTGACACAACAGATTTGCGCTGTCAGAGCACAACAATTTTCGCCCAATCACAGCAAACTCGCCCTGACATTGCATATCCGCCCTTTCGCACCACAAGATTCGCCCTGACACATATATTCGCCCTGTCAGATCATGTTTTATCGGAAATCCCCATAGTGTTGCGTGTTTCGGTAGCAGATGAATGAAACATTGATTACATTCCGATGAAACATTGAATACATTGTTTTTGAATGATCAGACTTTTTTTTCAGGACACTCTGAAATTTCAGCCTTTTTTTTATACCAACTCTGAGATTTTCAGACTAAAATTGTGTACCAGTCTGACGAATCAGACAGGCCAAAAACGAATCTGAGGGCCTGCAACTCACATAACTTGCTTACCAAGTAGTACTCATAGACTAGGAGGCTCCAAGGCAAAAACTAGCGTTAGTTGGCAAAAGCGAGTCGTTGATGGGGATTTTTTTTTTTGTGCGGAAAGAAAGATAGGTATCTACCCCAACCATCTTAGTCAGTGAACGCTCCGATCTCCCCCTCACGTCACCGGTATCGTGTTACAACCCCTTCCCCCGCGGCACTTGCGTTAGTGAACGATCTTCGCGTTACTCGCGTCTTGCATTCAAGCTCGCGTCGCACATGCAGGCTCTTGTCACACTTGCTGCGGTTGAGGCTCGTGTCACGATCGTACCGTTTTAGGCACGGGTCGCTCACGCGAATACTGTCAAACATATGCATATGTTATATTTGTGGGTAGGCTGTAGTGGGGTAGATAATGTGGGGTATAACCCCTTAGGCTTTTCTCCTTGTACCAATCCTCTCGATAGTCAATTCATCCCTGCCTAGTCTAGTCTCTAACATGGTATCTAGAGCAGTAGGTCTTTAGGACCTAAGATTAGGGCCCACCTGTTACCGCGTTACCTCACCTACGACCTTGCCTGCCTGCCTGCCTTGCCTGCTGCCCGCGCGCGCTTCGGCTGCACGCGCGCGGCCCTTTTTTTTTTCCCGCGCGCGCCGCTTAAGCAGCCCGTGCGCAGCCCGTTTTCGGCCCCGCGCGCCGCGTCAGCCGCCCGCGCAGCCTGCCACCGGTCCGCGCGCCGCGTAAGCCGCCCGCGCGTCGCCTCCTCCGGTCGCGCAGCCCGAAACTGCTCCGCGCGCCGCCTTAGGAGCCAGCGCGCGGCCTACTGCTGCACCGTGCGCCGCCTTAGGAGCCCGCGTGCGGCCCGCTACTGCACCGTGCACCGCTTTAGAGGCCCACGCACGGCCCACTGCTGCCCTCCGTGCTGCCTTAGGAGTCAGTGCGCCGCCACTGCAGCCTTGCACGCAGCCTCTTCTTGCCTGCCTTTGGCTTGCCGCCTGCGCACTAGACTTGCCTACATTGCAAGCATGGCGACTCTCAACGTGCTCGCGTTCGATCCTGACGGTCGCCCAGTAGAGTTTCCCACCTGGCTTGACGACCTGCAACTGTTCCTTCTGACTGATGCCAAGGACGGTGTTTCCCTGTTCGATTACGTGACTGGCACTGCCGTTGTTCCTGCTGACACTGAGCCTGCTCTAGACCGCTCCCAGTGGCAGACCCGCGATGCTGCTGCGCGCCTCGCTATTCGCAACCATCTGCCGATCACAGAGCGCGCGCATTTTAGCCAGCACAAGACTGCCAAGGCACTGTACGAAGCTGTAGTTGCCCGCTACTCTTCCCCGGCCACTGCAGCCCTCGGTCGACTTATGCTACCCTACCTGTTCCCCGACCTGTCCTCGTTTACCACCGCTGAGGACCTCATCTCTCACCTACGCGCTAGTGACACTCGCCTTCGTGCCAACATTCTCTAGGTCGACTTGTATCCCATCCTTCCTACTCACTCACACAATTCTCTCGACACTTGTTCCTAGCCTAACTTAAGAAGTACAAACACGTCCTTGACTGGTGATTCGGACTTACGGGTCACAACAGATTCGCAATGTCAACGCAAAATCGCCTTGACACAGCAAATCCGAGCCTTACAGCACAAGATTTTCGCCCAATCATAGCAAAATCGCCCTGACACAACAGATTTGCGCTGTCAGAGCACAACAATTTTCGCCCAATCACAGCAAACTCGCCCTGACATTGCATATCCGCCCTTTCGCACCACAAGATTCGCCCTGACACATATATTCGCCCTGTCAGATCATGTTTTATCGGAAATCCCCATAGTGTTGCGTGTTTCGGTAGCAGATGAATGAAACATTGATTACATTCCGATGAAACATTGAATACATTGTTTTTGAATGATCAGACTTTTTTTTCAGGACACTCTGAAATTTCAGCCTTTTTTTTATACCAACTCTGAGATTTTCAGACTAAAATTGTGTACCAGTCTGACGAATCAGACAGGCCAAAAACGAATCTGAGGGCCTGCAACTCACATAACTTGCTTACCAAGTAGTACTCATAGACTAGGAGGCTCCAAGGCAAAAACTAGCGTTAGTTGGCAAAAGCGAGTCGTTGATGGGGATTTTTTTTTTTGTGCGGAAAGAAAGATAGGTATCTACCCCAACCATCTTAGTCAGTGAACGCTCCGATCTCCCCCTCACGTCACCGGTATCGTGTTACAACCCCTTCCCCCGCGGCACTTGCGTTAGTGAACGATCTTCGCGTTACTCGCGTCTTGCATTCAAGCTCGCGTCGCACATGCAGGCTCTTGTCACACTTGCTGCGGTTGAGGCTCGTGTCACGATCGTACCGTTTTAGGCACGGGTCGCTCACGCGAATACTGTCAAACATATGCATATGTTATATTTGTGGGTAGGCTGTAGTGGGGTAGATAATGTGGGGTATAACCCCTTAGGCTTTTCTCCTTGTACCAATCCTCTCGATAGTCAATTCATCCCTGCCTAGTCTAGTCTCTAACATGGTATCTAGAGCAGTAGGTCTTTAGGACCTAAGATTAGGGCCCACCTGTTACCGCGTTACCTCACCTACGACCTTGCCTGCCTGCCTGCCTTGCCTGCTGCCCGCGCGCGCTTCGGCTGCACGCGCGCGGCCCTTTTTTTTTCCCGCGCGCGCCGCTTAAGCAGCCCGTGCGCAGCCCGTTTTCGGCCCCGCGCGCCGCGTCAGCCGCCCGCGCAGCCTGCCGCCGGTCCGCGCGCCGCGTAAGCCGCCCGCGCGTCGCCTCCTCCGGTCGCGCAGCCCGAAACTGCTCCGCGCGCCGCCTTAGGAGCCAGCGCGCGGCCTACTGCTGCACCGTGCGCCGCCTTAGGAGCCCGCGTGCGGCCCGCTACTGCACCGTGCACCGCTTTAGAGGCCCACGCACGGCCCACTGCTGCCCTCCGTGCTGCCTTAGGAGTCAGTGCGCCGCCACTGCAGCCTTGCACGCAGCCTCTTCTTGCCTGCCTTTGGCTTGCCGCCTGCGCACTAGACTTGCCTACATTGCAAGCATGGCGACTCTCAACGTGCTCGCGTTCGATCCTGACGGTCGCCCAGTAGAGTTTCCCACCTGGCTTGACGACCTGCAACTGTTCCTTCTGACTGATGCCAAGGACGGTGTTTCCCTGTTCGATTACGTGACTGGCACTGCCGTTGTTCCTGCTGACACTGAGCCTGCTCTAGACCGCTCCCAGTGGCAGACCCGCGATGCTGCTGCGCGCCTCGCTATTCGCAACCATCTGCCGATCACAGAGCGCGCGCATTTTAGCCAGCACAAGACTGCCAAGGCACTGTACGAAGCTGTAGTTGCCCGCTACTCTTCCCCGGCCACTGCAGCCCTCGGTCGACTTATGCTACCCTACCTGTTCCCCGACCTGTCCTCGTTTACCACCGCTGAGGACCTCATCTCTCACCTACGCGCTAGTGACACTCGCCTTCGTGCCGCCCTTCCTGCCGAGTTCCTCGCAGAGAACCACCCCCCGATGTACTTTACTCTCTACTTCCTCATCACCCGCCTCCCTGACACTCTTCGCTCAGTCAGGGACCACTTCCTCGCCCTTGACCCCCATTCTCTCACTGTCGACGACCTCGAGAAGCACCTCCTAGCAGCCGAGAAGAACATTCTAGCTGTAGGTGCTGCTCGTGGTGCTCCCCCTCCCCTCTTACCCCCTCCTACGCCTCCGCAGCTGCTACTGTTGACCTCCTTGGTGCTGAGCAGGTCGCAACTGCTTCCGCTCCTAGCGGGAAGCGCAGCGGCTCCAGGGGAGGCAAGGGTGGCAGGGGTGGCGGACGTGGCAGTGGAGGGGGCGGTTGTCAAACATTATACATGTTTATATTGTGTAGGCTATAGTGGGTTTAGCCTTAGGGGGTACAACATTGCTAGGGTTTCCTACTTGTATCACCCTGCTGCCTAGTTCATTCATTCTCGTTCAGTTCTACATTCTAACATGGTATCCGATGCCTAGGTCAGGACCTAGGACCGACGTTGGTTAGGGCCCACCGTTCCGCCGCGCCCTTGCGCGACCGTGTCTGATAGTATCTCGCGCCGTCGTGCGCCCCTACCCGCGCCGTCGAGCGCCCTTACTAGCGCCGTCGAGCGCCCCCCTTCTAGCGCCGTCGTGCGCCCTGTTGCTAGTTGCGCGCTGCCCACTAGCCTCGCACGCAGCCCCTCGTGGCCCCGTGCAGCCCCGTGTGCCGTCCGCCTGCCTACCCGCGCCCTCGAGCGCCTGCCTACCCGCGCCCTCGAGCGCCTGCCTACTCGCGCCCTTGAGCGCCTGCCTACCCGCGCCCTCGAGCGCCACCCTGCCGCCCTGCCCTGCAGGCCACGCGCGGGCCTGCTCTGCACCCGCGCAGCCGTCCCTGGACCCCGAGGCGCGGCCCCTGGACCCCGCGACGCGTCGCCCCTGCCTCGTCGCGACGCCCCTACGGGACCCGCGCGTCGCCCCTGCCTCGTCGCGACGCCTCTGCGGGACCCGCGCGTCGCCCCTGCCTCGTCGCGACGACCCTGCGGGACCCGCGCGTCGCCCCCGCCTCGTCGTGGCGCTTCTGCGGGACCCGCGCGCGTCGCCCCTGCCTCGTCGCGACGCCCCCGCGCGACCCGCGCGTCGCCACTGGGACCCGCGCGGAGTCGCCCCTGCTCGCCGCGGCGCCCTGCCCTACCCCGCGCCCGCCCTTGGGACGGCCGCCCCTGGCCCCTGGAGCAGCCACACCTACAGCCGCCCCTGGACCCTGGAGGAGCCGCCCCTGCAGCAGCCGCCCCTGGCCACCTGGAGCAGCCGCCACTGCAGGAGCCGCCCCTGGCCCCTGGAGCAGCCGCCCCTGCAGCAGCCGCCCCTGGCCCCTGGAGCAGCTGCCGTCGCGGCGCGGCCCCGCCCTGCAGCAGCTGCCGCGGAGCTCCCTGCCGCGGCCCGGCCCCGCCCTGCAGCTGTAGCGGCCCCGCTGTCGCCACCGTCTTGCGCCTGCCCTTCCCACCACTGGTGAGCACTGCCCTGCCCGCGCTGCTACCGCTGCTACTGCTGCTACTGCTTTTACTGCTCCCACTGCTACTGCTCCCGCTGCTACTGCTGTTACTGCCGCTACTGCTGCTACTGCTGCTCCTGGCGTGGCCAGATGCAGCTCCAGGGCCGTGCGCGTGAGTCCCTCACGCCCCAGCGGCTTCGTGAGTGGTACGCTAGTTGGGGCTGTTGGGGTGCCCGTAGTGGGAGTTGCTCTGGACTGGGTAGTTCGGGAGCTTCTGGTAGTGGACAGGTGCAGCTGCAGCGTCGTCCCCGCGAGGCTCTTTCGCCCCAGCAGCTTCGTGAGTGGTACGCTAGTTGGGGCTGTCGGGGTGGCCGTAGTGGGAGTCGCTCTGGAGTGGGTCGTTCGGGAGCTTCTGGTAGTGGCCAGGTGCAGCTGCAGCGTCGTCCCCGCGAGGCTCCTTCGCCCCAGCAGCTTCGTGAGTGGTACGCTCAGAGTAGCGGGTCACTGAGTCCTGCTCGCTGCCCGTATGTCATTCGCACAGGTGTCCGGACTGGTCAGCCTTGCGGGACACCTAGTCACACAGAGTCCCGCTGCTTCGCCCGTCTGAGCGACGCTTGGCGTACAGAGTTTGGCGACGACGCTGAGCTCCCCTCCTGGCTGGAGCTGCTTAGGCAGAGGGTAGATATCTTTGCTCTTGACTATGATGCTCTCCTCACTGCCATGTATGCATTGTCTACTAGTGCTGAGGATGCCTGTCACGTGAGTGTGCCGCCTGACCCCGGTATCCAGTCTGCTGCTCTAGGTACTGGTGAGGCTGCCGCACTAGGTGCTCGTGTGTCTGTTGCCTCAGGTGCTGGTGAGGCTGCCGCTCTAGGTGCTAGTGTGTCTGTTGCCCCAGGTGCTGGTGAGGCTGCTGCTCTAGGTACTCGTGAGTCTGCGCCCTCTGGTACTGCGTCTACTGAGGCACTGCACACCTTCACACTGGACTCAGGTGCTTCCCGCTGTTTCTTTTGTGACCGCACTGCCCTTGAGCAGCTTGCTCGGCCGGTTGCAGTCTCCCTCGCTGACCCCTCTGGGGGTCCGGTCATTGCGACCTCCTCCACTGTCCTCCCTTGTCCTGCGGTCCCGTCGGGCACACTGTCAGGTCTCTACCTCCCCTCGTTCTCTACGAACTTGGTGGCGGGTCGTGCGCTCCAGGACGGGGGTGTCCACCAGTTCACCCCTGCCTACGAGCGCGTGACACATTGCACGTGTGCTCGGACGGGTCGCCACCTGGCTACCTTCACTCGGCAGCCGGGGTCGGACCTGTACACACTGACCACTGAGTCCCCTCAGGTAGCTGCGTCTGCGTCTGCGTCAGGTCAGCTGTCGGCCCCCTGCTCGTGTCGCTCCCTGGCGCACAAGACCGTCCTCTGGCACCACAGCCTTGGTCACCCGTCAGTGCAGCGCCTTCGTGGCATGCACTCCCGGTACCTTGTCTCTGGTCTTCCCAGGGTTCTCCCTCCCCTCCCACCCTCGCCTGCTCCTCCCTGTCTTCCCTGTGTCGAGGGGCGGCAGCGCGCCGCTCCTCACTCCTCCTCGTTTCCCCCGACGACTGCTCCCCTGCAGACCCTCCACATGGACGTGTGGGGCCCAGCCCGCGTCCGTGGACAGGGTCACGAGAGGTACTTCTTGATAGTTGTTGACGACTACTCGCGCTACACCACGGTCTTCCCCTTGCGCACCAAGGGTGAAGTCCCTGATGTTTTGATCCCTTGAATCCGCGCTGCCCGTCTCCAGCTCAGCGAGAGGTTCCACTCGGACTTTCCTGTCCTGCGTCTGCACTCTGACAGAGGTGGGGAGTTTTCCTCCGAACTCTTGAGGGCCTTCTGTCAGGGGGAGGGCATTGAGCAGTTGTTCACGCTTCCGGCCTCTCCACAGCAGAATGGGGTTGCTGAGCGCCGCATTGGCTTGGTCATGGAGGTCGCTCGTACCTCCTTGATCCATGCGGCTGCCCCCCACTTTCTGTGGCCGTTTGCGGTCCGATACGCTGCGCATCAGCTCAACCTCTGGCCCCGTGTCTCCGTTCCGGAGACTTCGCCGACACTGCGTTGGACGGGAAAGGTTGGCGATGCGTCGGTGTTCCGGGTCTGGGGATCTCGTGCTTTTGTCCGCGATATGTCCGCGGACAAGCTCTCCTCCCGCGCTGTTCCTTGTGTCTTCCTTGGCTTTGTCCCGGACGCGTCTGGTTGGCAGTTTTACCACGCCACCTCGCGCCGTGTCCTGCCCTCTCAGGACGTCACTTTCGACGAGTCGGTCCCCTACTACCGCCTCTTCCCCTACCGCACTGCCCCGCTCCCCCACCCGCCTCTCTTCCTCGCACCAGGTGCTGCTGTGGTAGACCCCCTCCCCCCTCAGGTGTGTCCCAGGTAGACCCGGTTGAGCCTGTCGAGGTAGCTGTCGACTCTCGTCCTGCTAGGGGTGCTGAGCCTGGGGGTCCGGAGCCTGGGGGTGCTGAGCCTGGGGGTGCGGAGCCTGGGGGTGCTGAGCCTGAGCGTGCGGAGCCTGGGGGTGCTGAGTCTGGGGGTGCTGAGCCTGCGGGTGCTGAGTCTGGGGGTGCTGAGCCTGAGAGTGCTACGTCTGAGGGTACTGAGCCTGGGGGTGCTGCGACTGACCGTGCTGCGCCTGGAGGCGCTCCCTCTTCCCAGCAGCTGCGTGAGTGGTACTCGCGGTACTGCAGCCTCAGGAGGGGCGCTTCTGGGGCTAGGGGTGCTGCTGGAGCTGGTGCTCGTGGTTCCCCGCCTAGGCGGGAGCCGCCCTCTCCCCAGCGGCTCCGAGAGTGGTACGCTCGGCGCTGCAGTCTCCGGAGTGGTGCTGCTGGTGCCGCCGACCCTGGAGTTGGAGCTGCTGCTGGTGCTGAGGACCCTGAAGCTGGAGCCGCTGCTGGTGCCGCGGACCCTGGAGCTGGAGCTGCGGCTGGTGCCGCCGACCCTGGAGCTGGAGCTGGTGCTGGTGCTGGTGCTGCTGGCGCAGGAGCTGCTGGTGGTGCTGCTGGAGGTGCTGCTGGAGCTGGAGCTGCTGGAGACGCTACTGGTGCTGGAGCTGCTGGAGGCGCTGCTGGTGCTGGAGCTACTGGAGGTACTGCTGGTGCTGGAGCTGGTGGAGCCGCTGGTTCTGGAGGTGCTCGTACTGGAGGTACTGGAGCTGCTGCGGGGGTTGGAGCTGGAGGTACTGGAGCTGCTGGGGTTGCTGGTGGTGCTGCGGGAGTTGGTGCTGGAGACCCTGGGGCTGAGGGTGCTGGTGCTGTCTCTGCTGGTTCAGGAGGTGCTGAGCGGCCGCGGCCGTACTACGTTCCGCTCCTTCAGCAGGTTCTTGACCTCCCGCCCTCCACTGGTCCTTCTCCTCCCCTACTGAGTCCACCACCTGTCCAGTCGCAGTCTCAGTTACCGCTTGCCTCTCCACTGCCTGGTCCTTCTCCCTACGCTGGGCCGACTAGAGGTCTTACGGAGCGTCGTGAGCCTGAGTCTCGTCCTGCGTCGCCTGAGTCTCGTCCTGAGTCACCTGAGTCTCGTCCAGAGTCGCCTGTCCGCGCTGTCCGCGCTGGTCGTCGTGCTCCGCGTCAGCGTCCTCCTCCTGTACTTGGCACTCACTATATGACTCTGCGTCCTTCCACTGCTCCACATCGTGTCCCTCTGCCGTCTCCTCCTGCGTCCTCTCTTCCTGACGTTGCTGACCCGCCGTCAGACCTTGCTCGTGCTGCCAGTCCTACTGTCACGCGTCTTCTCGCTACTGTTGTCACTGACCCTTCCTTTGAGTCCACTGCTGCGTCTGCTCTAGTTGCTGAGCTTGTTGACTTTGCTACCGCCTGTCGTCTAGACTACGCCGCTAGCCTTGTTGCTGAGTCTGAGTCTGTCTGTCCTCCGTCCGTCGGGGGTGAGTGTGCTCTTGGCACGGACGTCCTTGAGGACAGACAGGAGGAGTTTGAGTGCTTTGCCGCTGCTTTACCTCATCTCGTGTCCATGCTGATTGCCCCTGAGGGAGACCCGGATGCACCAGACATCCCGACCCCGCGCTCTTACGCAGAGGCGATAGAGGGTCCCTACTCCTCTCAGTGGCAGACAGCCATGGACGCAGAGATGGCTTCTTGGAAGTCCACAGGCACCTACGTCGACGAGGTTCCCCCACCTGGGGCGAACATCGTCAGTGGCATGTGGATTTTCAGTGTGAAGCGGCCGCCGGGTTCTCCGCCTGTCTTCAAGGCGCGTTACGTTGTACGAGGCTTGAGTCAGCGAGAGGGAGTTGACTTCTTCCAGACCTTCTCCCCGACCCCGAAGATGACCACTCTTCGGGTTCTGCTGCACGTCGCCGCTCAGCGTGACTACGAGCTCCACTCTCTTGACTTCAGCACTGCTTTCCTATAGGGCAGCCTGCACGAGGAGATCTGGCTGCGCCGCCCACCTGGCTTCACTGGGTCGTTCCCTGCTGGTACCCAGTGGAGCCTCCGGCGGCCAGTCTACGGTCTCCGCCAGGCACCCCGTGAGTGGCACGACACACTGAGGACTACTCTTGCTGCTCTTGGGTTTGCTCCTTCTACTGCTGACCCGTCGCTGTTTCTACGCACCGACACCACTCTGCCGCCGTTCTACGTTCTCGTGTACGTAGACGACTTGGTCTTTGCTACTGCTGACACTGAGGCACTCGCCCACGTGAAGTCGGAGCTGCAGAAGAGACACACGTGCACAGACCTGGGTGAGCTGACAAGCTATCTTGGCTTGCGGATCACCCGGGACAGAGCACAGCGCACCATCACCTTGACTCAGTCACACATGGTGCAGCAGGTCCTTCAGCGCTTCCGCTTCACGTACTCCTCGCCTCAGTCCACTCCTCTGCCTACCGGTCACTCGCTCTCAGCTCTGCCTTCGGATGAGTCCGTAGAGCCGAGTGGCCCGTATCCAGAGCTTGTGGGCTGCCTCATGTACCTGATGACCTGCACTCGACCTGACCTTGCATACCCTCTTAGCATCCTAGCACGCTATGTCGCTCCTGGCCGTCACCGGAAGGAGCACATGGATGCCGCTAAGAGGGTGTTGCGCTACTTGTGCAGTACGTCGGGCATGGGGCTTGTGCTTGGAGGACGGAGCGACGTTGTCCTCACTGGGCACTCAGACGCTTCTTGGGTTGACGACCAGGCTACGCAGCGGTCGTCTCAGGGTTACACCTTCAGCCTTGGCTCTGGTTCAGTTTCTTGGCGTTCTACACGCTCGTCTTCAGTTCTCAGCTCCAGTTGTGAGGCTGAGATCTACGCCACAGCCATGGCTGCACAGGAGTTACGCTGGCTCACCTACCTGCTGACCGACCTGGGAGAGCGGCCTCGTTCTCCTCCAGTGCTGTACGTCGACAACAAGGCCGCCATTGCCTTGTGTCAGGAGCACAGACTGGAGCACAGAACGAAGCACATCGCTCTGCACTACTTCCTTGCTCGAGAGTTGCAGCAGCGTGGTCAGCTTCGTCTTGCTTACGTGGCCACTCGAGCCAACACTGCTGATGTGTTCACCAAGGCACTTCCGTCTGGTGATCATCAGCGCTTTTGTACTTCATTGGGCCTTGTGCCTACGTTTCCACACTTGCTGTAGACTCTGCTTGTACTGAGATCTATATATATATACCTGCATGCTTGCTCCTGTTAGGTAGAGATCACTATACTGTTCTTGTTGCATATATCCCTCTGCATGTGAACTGGCCTTGTGGCCTTTTTGCTTGTGCTCAGTGTGTGTGGTGACGTTGTGATCCACCCTGAGCTTGCTTTGCTTTTCTTGACTGGTCTTGTGACCTCTTGCTCCCCCCCACTTTGCCTATGGGGGTGTGTCAAACATATGCATATGTTATATTTGTGGGTAGGCTGTAGTGGGGTAGATAATGTGGGGTATAACCCCTTAGGCTTTTCTCCTTGTACCAATCCTCTCGATAGTCAATTCATCCCTGCCTAGTCTCTAACAAATACCGTACTGGTTCGCGTGACGCACGCTGCCGTTAGTCGCATATGTTCCCCCTCGTCGGCCGCTCTTTCCCACGTCAGACCGCTTTCCTCGTCGCCCGCACTTTCCCTCATCACCCTCGCCGACCCTCTGGTCGCATATGTTCCCCTAGTCGCCCGCGCTTTCTCACGTCAACCACACATCCCATCGTCGCAATCGCTGATAGTAAACATACCGCGTTTCAGATCGTCACCCGCGCTCCCCTCATCACCCTCGTCGACCCGCACCGAACCTCGCCGCCCTCACCTCCCTTAGTCACCCACATTCCCTCTCGTCGCTCGTGCTTCCCCTCATCACCCTTGCCGACCCTCGCCGCCCTCGCCTCCCCTCGTCGCTCGCGCGTCCCGTCGTCGCCCTTGCCTCCCAGTCACTCGCGCTTCCCCTCGTCATCAGCGTTTCCATCCGCTCTTCCCCTCTCCCCATCTCACCATCTCCAGAGGGGGAGGAACAGAGGTGGTCGCCTCCGCCACCCCAATCGAACAGCGTTTTGAACCCCTCTCTGCTCCCCACCATCCTCCCCCAAGCTTTCTCCCTGGAATCTGCCCCCGTTCCCCCATCCTCTTCCCTGTTTCCCCGTATCCCCTGCCCTGCTTCCCCCCATCTCCTTCCCTGCTTCCCCCCATCCCCTGCCCTGTTTCCCCCCATCCCCTTCCCTGCTTCCCCCCATCCCCTTCCCTGCCTCCCCCCATCCCGCTCCCTGCTTCCCCCCATCCCCTTCTCTGCTTCCCCCCATCCCCTTCCCTGCCTCCCCCCATCCCCTTCCCTGCCTCCCCCCATCCCCTTCCCTGCCTCCCCCCATCCCCTTCCCTGTCTCCGTGTTACCCGTTTCCCTGTCCCTTTTCCCTGTGTCCCTCTTCCCTGTGTCTCCCCACCCTCTGTTCTGTTTCCTTCAGTACTTCCACCTTACCGCCTGCCCACCTTACCGCCTGCCGCCTGCTGTCCACGCCTTCCATCCCACCTCTCCCAAACCACGTCTGTTTCTATATGTGCCCAATCCCTCTCGCTCTTCCACTCACTCTAATCTCTCCCCATTCCCTCCCCCTTTGTTCCCCCTCTTCCTTGCGGCAGGCCACCGAAGCACCGCATCCAGCAGATCTTCGACTGGATCTGCCCTGAGGCGAGCTGGCGGAGCTGTGAGGCAGCCTCCTCTCGAGACTGCCTTCAGCCTCCCCTGCTGCCCCATACCCTCTGCCGACCTGCGCCCTATGAGGCCCTGCCCTCTCTGTTGCCGCCGCCCCTGCATGTACGGAGGGATTGGGAGCCGCTCTGCCTGGCAGCCAGCACTGTGCAGGCAAGGAGTTGAAGGTGGATCATGGGGCAAAGGTAAGGGAGTGGGTTGTGCAGCATGGTCAGTGCGGAGTGGCGTGGGAGGGAGGCACAAAGGCAAGCACAGGGTGAAGGCAGGCAGGGGCCGCGACAAAAATATGGAGATTGGCAGTGCCAGCAGGATGCCGCGGAGCGTTGATGCGGGAGGGGGCAGGCAGGCTGACAGGAATGCTGGCGGCAGCGCACGTCAAGGCATGTGCGGTGGGGCAAGGCTGGTCTGCGCTGCGGTGGGCCGGGGGAGTGCATAGTGGTGCAGGGAATGGCACGGCATGTCGCTATGTGGCCGGCCGAGACCCTTATCAGTTGCGGGATATGAGCTTGAGAGTGTACGTTTGGAAATGTATTGCTAATGTGTTTCTTGGGATGTCCCTTTTATGATTCACAATTTGCCTTCAATGCTTTTCTGCGCCAATTCAGTCTCAAAACCATCCATACATTTTAGTCAATTAGAAATTGTAAAAATAGTGTTCAGTGTACTGCCTCACTCTTACTCGCGTGAGAGTTTCGCGTTGCCCACCATTTCAACCCCAAGAGAAGCGCAGTGTGCCCCACCATATCTGGTGGGGCGGGAGCAGTGCTCTGTCGCACACTGAGTCGTTCGGCCCTCCCATATCCTCGGAAACAGCTGTCGCAAAGTATCGTGGCGAAGGCTGTTTTACCCGCCTCCTGAATTCGCTTTCGCCCCACTCACATTTTCGAAATACACGATTTTCAAGTTTTCGCCAGACTATTTCAACCTCACATAACTTGAAAAATTACCATGCTGACCTCGGGCTTATTGACTTAGGTGTCAAACTGTGTTTGCATGTCTGTAGGCTGTAGTAGGGTAGCCTCTACTAAGTACAACACTTGAGGGTTATGTCAAACTAGGAATGAATGATTGCATTAGGTCAAAGGGGGGTACAAGTACAAAGTAGAGAGAAGTGTTGTACCCCCTAAGGCTAAACCCACTACAACCTAAGTAAACATAAACACATATGTTTTGACACACCCCCACAGGCAAAGTGGGGGATAGCCAGAGCAAGTAATGGTCACAAGATCAGTCAAGAGAAGAAGCAAAGCAAAGCAAAGCTCAGGGTGGATCTCAAGATCACCACGCATTCCGAGCACAAGCAAGTGGCCACAAGGCCAGTTCACATGCAGAGTTTATAATAGCAAGAGCAGTACACTGATCACAACATAGCAAGTGTAAGCATGCAGGTATACTCATATATATCGGTGTACAACAAGGGCAAGGCAAGATCAAGAGACAAGCAGGTGAGGCAGAGTGGGCACAAGCCCAAGAGGAGTGCAGAAACGCTGATGATCACCAGACCCAAGGGTCTTGGTGAAGACATCAGCAGTGTTGGCCTGTGTGGCCACGTAAGCAAGACGAAGCTGACCACGCTGCTGCAGCTCTCGCGTGAGGAAGTAACGAAGAGCAATGTGCTTCGTACCAGAATAACTGTGCAGGAGTGATTGGATTAGCAAGAGTTGGGGTACAAGTACTAACCCTAGAAGTGCTGTACCCCATAAGGAGTGCCACTATAGCCTACAAGTGAGATTGTACATTGACACACCCCCATAGGCTATGTGGGGGACAACAAGACGGTCAGAAGACCAGTCAAGCAAGACAACAGAGCAAAGCAAAGCAAAGCTCAGGGTGGATCTCAAGGACACCACACAATCCGAGCACAAGCAAGCGGCCACAAGGCCAGTTCACATGCAGAGGTATATAATAGCAAGGCAGTACACTGATCACAACCTAGCAAGAGGAAACATGCAGGTATAAATATAGATATAAGTGTACAACAAGTGCAAGATCAAGAGACAAGCAGGTGAGGTAGAACGGGCAGAAGCCCAAGAGGCTATGGACTCAGAGTTGGCGTCTTGGAGATCCACAGGCACCTACGTCGACGCAGTTCCCCCTCCCAGGGCGAACGTAGTCGATGGCATGTGGCTCTTCAAGGTGAAGCGGCCGCCTGGAGTACCGCCGGTGTTCAAGGCGCGCTACGTGGCTAGGGGCTTCAGTCAGCGTGAGGGAGTTGACTTCTTCCAGACCTTTGCCCCGACCCCGAAGATGACTACTCTTCGGGTGTTACTCCACATAGCAGCGCAGCGAGACTACGAGCTGCACTCCCTCGACTTCTCCACTACCTTTCTCCAGGGCCAGCTACACGAGGAGATCTGGCTGCGACGTCCTCCTGGCTTCACTGACACCTTCCCACCTGGGACCCAGTGGAGCCTGAGGCGACCAGTCTACGGTCTCCGCCAGTCGCCCCGGGAGTGGCACGACACTCTTCGCTCCACGCTTCGTGACCTTGGGTTTCGTCCTTCGTCTGCTGACCCTTCGTGAGGGTTCTACTCCTTTCTTTATCCTTGTCTACGTCGACGACTTGGTCTTTGCTACAGCAGACAGGGCAGCACTGGCTCAGGTGAAGTCCGAACTGCAGAAGAGACACAAGTGCACTGACCTGGGTGAACTGCAGCGCTACCTTGGCCTGCAGATCACCGGGGACAGAGCCGCTCGCACCATCACACTGACGCAGTCACACATGGTGCAGCAGGTCCTTCAGCGGTTCGACTTCCAGTTCTCCACCACAAAGCCCACTCCTCTTGCTGTTGACCACAGACTCACTGGCCCCTTTTCCCGACGAGCCCTTTGAGTCTAGTGGCCCCTACGCAGAGCTGGTGGGCTGCCTCATGTACCTGATGACTTGTACTCGCCCGGACCTCGCCTTTCCCCTCAGCATCCTTTCTCGTTTTGTTGCGACTGGGAGACACCGTCCTGTCCACTGGACAGCTGCTGTGAGGGTGGCGAAGTACCTGGCGACTACATCAGGCATGGGGCTTGTACTTGGAGGGACTCAGCCAGTGACGTTGACTGGTCACTGCGACTCTTCCTACGCTGACGACGTGGGGACTCAGCGCTCGACTCAGGGTTACTGCTTCAGTCTGGGAGCGGGAGCTGTGTCGTGGAGGTCCACACGGTCGTCATCTGTGGCTACTTCCAGTGCAGGGGCAGAGATCTACGCTGGTGCCATGGCGGCACAGGAGCTTCGCTGGTTGACCTTCTTGCTCACCGACCTTGGTGAGCGGCCTCGCTCTGCACCGACCTTGTACGCTGACAACAAGGCCATGATCCTCCTGTGTCGAGAGCCTCGACTGGAGAGCAGAGTGAAGCATATTGACGTGAGGTACTTCCTCCTGCGAGAGCTGCAGCGACGCGGCCAGGCACGCCTTGAATTTGTGGCCTCCGAGGCCAAACTGCAGACGTCTTCACCAAGGCCTTGGCGCTTGGTGATCACCACAGGTTATGTGTGCAGTTGGGGCTTGTTGAGGTAGGCACTCGGTTGCCGTAGTCTTGTTGCTTGCTCTGCTTGTTGTGTTTTCTTATATATATCCTAGTGAACTCTTGAACTGGCCTTGTGGCCGCTTGCTTGCGCTCGGAATTTGTGTGGTGTCCTTGAGATCCACCCTGAGCTTGCCTTGCTTCTTGCTTTGACTGGTCTTGTGACCGTTTGTTCACCATGCTTGCTTTGATGCCCCTCACTTAGCCTACGGGGGTGTGTCAAATGTTGTTATTGGTTGTAGGCTGCAGTGAGTAGCACTCTAAGGAGTACAACACTCTTAGGGTTCCTATTTGTATGCCTTGCTCTCCTAAGTCAACCATTCCGTTGTGTTCAGATTCTGAGATCTTAGACCATGTTAGAATGGTCAAAGATACCATCGGAAGATATAGTAGTCTTAAAACATCCTCATAAACGGGCATGAACCATGCTAGAACCAAGAGTGTTTGTAAGAAATGAGTTCCAAGAACCCTCACCATTTAGGGTTTGGGAGGTGGTCCATTCCAAAGAGTGTACACCACAAGTTCTCCCAACCTAACCAATGTATTTTACACTACTATAGTGTAGATCCAGCACTACATAAATGTTTTCGGAGCAACCAAAATTAACCATAATTCCAACACATATGTCAGGCTATCAAAAAAAAATACCAGGGTTTAGGGTGGACGAGGCCTCCACCCTGATTAGCTAGGGTGGGGTAGAACCAATTTTGGGCCCTGAGTACAACCATTCTAGGTACGTATCCGCTGTTCGTACTTCGACAACAGAAGCCGACAGGAATCTTGAAAATGCGATAAATGTCGCAATAAACCATTGTAACGAATGAAGCTACCGTATTGATTACATGTGACATTGTGTAAGCCTACTTCACCAGATGCTCTTCCACTACATAAGCACAAGCACCAACAACACTCTTATGCTTGCTGAGCAAGGAGAATGGTCACCCTTTGCTTTGGTTTTTTGCCTTTTCTCCTAGCTTCTTTTCCCTTCCCCCGTCCCCTCTCCGAGCCACATCATCATTGCGTTTCTTCCCACTAGCTCCTGCCACCTTCCCACCTTCACTCTTGCCCTCTCCTCGCCTTCCCTCTCCTCCCTTGCCCTGTTCCACCTTTCCCTGCAACTCTTTCTTGCCTTTTCCCTTCCGCCCCCCATCACTTTCACCCACAGCACCACTAACAGAAACAGCACCACCAGCAGCACCAGCAGCAACAGCACCACCAGCACCACCAGCACCAGCACCAGCACCAGCACCAGCACCAGCACCAGCACCAGCACCAGCAATAAGTCCATCCTGCTGTCCTGCCACCTTCCCTTGCTTCTGCCCCTGCAGCTGTCCTGGCGACACATTCACTGCTCCCCCTCCCGCTGACACAACGGAAGGCAGGGAAGAATCTCCTGCCCCAGGGCTTGGCGCTGGGGCAGTTGCGTTGCTGCGCTCGGGCAGGCGAAGAAAGTCCGCAGGCTCATTGGCCGGGCAGATGTAAGTTTCGCACAGCCCTTGCTTCCACCACTCACGGAGACTGGAGATGGGCACGATGGCAGGGGCGGAGGGCAGGGGGGAATGGCATGGTGAGAGGGCAAAGATGAGGGGGTGATAACAGGGTGGGAGGGCAGGGGGAAATGGCATGGGAGAAGGGCAAAGGAGAGGGGGGAATAACAAGGGGGGGCAGGAGGGTGAAGGGCTGGGGGGGATGGCATGGGGGAAAGGGCAGGGGAGGGTGGGGTGCAAGTGGGAAGATTTAGGGGAGTGAAGAGGAAGGGGATGGATAGAGAGGTGGATGGATGGAGAATATGCAAGGAATGAGGTGGTGAGAGTCAGAAGCATGGACCCAGCGTTGATCACACCCGTCACCACTGGCATGGCATACAAGACCAGTCATGGGATGAGCGGTTGGATGCCATATGGGAGAGCACATGTGGCATCACATGCCCATGTCTGGAGAGAAAGGAGCAGCAGGGGAGGAGCAGCGCGCACCGCATGATGTCACTGGAGAAAGTAGAACCAGCAGTGCCATAGAACTGCAGGGCGAGCGCGCAGATGGCCTTGTCCAGGAACGACACCACCTCGCTGCTCCCCGCCACGCCTGCTCTCTCCAGCGGCTCTGCCCACGCGTGGCCCTGCAGCGCGTGCGGCAGCGAGATGAGTGTGTGGGACGAGCCCTGTGCGAAGGGGGAATGGGGTGGAGAGGGGTGGCGGGGAGGGGAAGGGGTGCGAGCGTGGGCAGAGAAGCAGACGTTTGTAGGTGGGGGAAAAGGGGAACGAGGGCAGGGAGGGTGGCAGGGATGCTCCTGACAGCACTCAAACGCAATACTTCAGGGAAAGAATTCGTGGGGTGGAAAGAGGAGGGGTAAGGGTGCAGGTGCACTTACTGTGCGGTGCGATGGCACGAGGTAAACCCGCTTACTCATGGCAACAGCCACACGCAAGGGAGAAGACAACAGCCACCTCAAGCAACTCACTTCTCTCACAAAACAGCCACCCAACACTTGAATACCCCCTTCCCTTCCCCCACCCCCCACCCCCCCTTCAACATACACATCCTCCTCCCTCCCTTCCCCACGCACCAGCGCGGTGAGCGTCTCCCTGAGAACCCTCCTCTCAGTGTCATCGGCATTGCTAGCTAGGAACACCATGCTGACTCCCGGCAGGCGCTGCAGGCGGCGGTGCAGGCACGAGGCCACCTGGTGCAGCGGCTGGTAGCAGGGCGTGGGGCGCAGGCGGCCGTTGCCGTGGATGCAGTGGTGGAAGAAGTCCCCCCGCCGCAGGTGCACTGCTGCGTAGCTGGGGCCCAGGTACATGTTCACGAACCCCACTGCTGCTTGCTGGGAGGGGGGCGACGAGGGGGAGGGGAAGGGGGAGAAGGGAGAGGGATGGGGAGGACGAGGGAGGGGGAGGGATGTGGGGGAGGGATGGGGAGGTGAAGGGGAGAGAGCGAGGGGGAGGAGAAGGGCCATGTGTGAGTGTGAGTGGAAGAAGTACGGGTTGAGATGGTGGGTTGCTGTAGATGCTTTTCTCCTGCGGTAGCTTCTAGGCGAGAATAGTTAGGTTCAGATAGACAGGTGCACATTGTGCCGCAAGAGTTTAATTAACTATGCAGAATATTTGAGTCACGAACCATGGCCTTCCGACTCAAGGCTCTACCTGGTGCCTGTTGCCTACTTCCCCTGCTCCCTAGCCGCTCTCTCCACGAACCCCAGCTGCTGCCTCTCCTTCCCCTCTCCCTCTTCAACCCACTTTCCCACCTCATCCACCCCCTCCTCCCATCCCGTTCCCCCACGCCCCTCCCACCACCCCCACCTGAATAGCTGGGCTGGGTTGCAGCAACCCGCGGCACTGTGGGGAAACCACCAGCGGGGCGGCCCCTTGAAAGCGCAGCTCTCTGCCGCCGACGCCGAACATGTTGCCAAAGGCGATGACGTGGTGGTCGCTGTTGAACTTGCGCAGGAAGTCCCCCGCGGGGTACTTGAACCACGGGCCCGGTGTGCGGCGCCGCGCTATCTCCTTCTTTGCGAACTGCATGTGCAGCGTGGCGCTGTAGCGCTGCATTAGGTCGTCACACGCTGCCTCCGTCTGGCGCTTGGAACAGGGGAGGGGACGGGCGAGGAGGGAAACGAAGGGACTGAGGATCAAGAATAGGGGAGGAAAGGGAAGGGGAGAGGGGGGGAAAGGGGAATGGAGGGGAGGGGAGAGGAGGGAGTGGAAGCGGGTTGGGAGGGGAAGGGAAGGGGAGAGGAACGGAGGGGGAGGGGAGGGTGGGAGAATGGGAGGGGGAGGGGAGGGTGAGGGGGTAGGAAGGGGAAGGACGAGAGGAAAATGTGGTTTGTGAAGCGGAGGGAAGGGGGGGGTTGGAAGGGAGTGGGGTTGGAGAAGCGAAATGGGGCGCGGAGAAAATGAGGTAATGCATAGGCAGAGAACAGGGAAGAATGCATGCTCACTTCAAATCAGTATCCAGGGACACGAACGCAAGTGGCGAGTAGGAAGTAATGGCAAGCGTGGAGAACAGAAAGGATGTGGAGAGGGGGAGGAGAGGAAGAGAGGGGGAGGGGTGGGAGGGAGAGAAGACGGAGAAAGGGGAGTTGTGGAAAGGGAGAGGAGCAAGCAGGAGAAGGGACAGAAGAGAGGAGACGAAGCAGCAAGCAACGGGGCAGGGTGGTTTGGAGGTTAGGGAGGGGAAGGGGAGCGGAGGGGTGGGGTGAGAAACTAGGGGCGCTAGGAAGGCGAGAGAAACGCATGCAATGCAAGGATGGCACAAGCATGTGTATGTAACGACACACGTGCACACTCTGGGCGGAAATAAAGAACTGGGGCGGCACACTCAAGAGAACACACGCGGGAGTGGGAGTGGGAGTGTATGATGAATGAAGTGTGAATTGCACACTTTGGTCGACAGGCACACCTGATAGACGTGCACATGGCAGATGAACCGCCCCACGCGCACCCTGCCCTTGACTGACTCGTTATAAGCAGCAAACGACACAACTCTGTTGGGCCCAAAACACTCCTCAAACGCACCCATGTCTGGAGGAATGTTTACGGGGGAGGCGGGAGGGAGGGGATGGGAGAATGCATAGAATTGTGATGGCATAAGCAAAATGCGGTGGCAAGGGAAGGAGGGCGAGGGATGAGGTGGGAAAGGTAGGGAGGGAGGGGAGGAGGCCTGTCGTACGGATGAGGGACGTTGATGGGAAGGAGACAATAAGTGGGTGCACCACTGGTGATGAGGTGCGAGTGAGTTCAGGGGGGGTTGTGTTAAGCTTAGGGCAACTCAAGAGTTGAGGACGGCAAAAAAACGAGCTGATAATGTGCAAAGGAGCGATCACCTCCACACTCCCTGCTGCCCCTCCTCTCTGCGCGTGCGCACCCACTAGTGCGGTGCGGTGTGGTGTGATTGCAAAGTGCAATCAATGGCGTGTGTGAAGAGGAGCAGTGTGTGGCTCATGCGAGCGGCATCCATCCAGCATGCTGGTTTCCTTTCCACAAGCGCCTTGGAGCAAGCCGCACAGCCAGCACAGCATGGGGTGCTGTGTGTGTTCAGCACATAGCAAGTGGTGCCTTCGGGGTGCTATGCTGCTCAACGTGCTGAATGCTGCCAGTCATGTTGCATCTTGGAACATAGCACCCCCACTACAGCCATACAATGCACCCATGCTCCCTCCCATGGAGCCATCCACCCATGCACCCATCCACCCATCCACCCATGCACCCATGCACCCATCCACCCATCCACCCATCCACCCATGCACCCATCCACCCATCCACCCATGCACCCATGCACCCATCCACCCATCCACCCATGCACCCATGCACCCATCCACCCATGCACCCATGCACCCATCCACCCATGCACCCATGCACCCATGCACCCATGCACCCATCCACCCATGCACCCATGCACCCATGCGCCCATGCGCCCATGCACCCATGCACCCATGCACCCATCCACTTATCCACCCATGCGCCCATGCACCCATGCACCCATGCATCCATGCACCCATGCACCCATGCACCCATGCACCCATGCGCCCATGCGCCCATGCACCCATGCACCCATGCACCCATGCACCCATCCACTTATCCACCCATGCGCCCATGCGCCCATGCACCCATGCACCCATGCATCCATGCACCCATGCACCCATGCGCCCATGTACCGCACAGCACCGCACAGCAACCCCCACGGTGCACGCACGCACCGAGCAAGGCGTCATAGTCGTAGTCGATGCCGTGCGTGGGGAAGACGAGAGTGCGGTTCATAAGCGCCGCGTCCAGCATGCTCTGCCGCACACACGCCAGCCGGTTGCTCAGCTGCCCGCCCGAACACATGGCTATCAGGTACCTGCTTGCACCGCACACAGTGGGGGGGAAGGGGAGAGAGGTGTTGGGGGCGGGGAAGGCCATAATAAGGGACGAAGGGGGGTGGCGAAGGTTTTGTGAGATTGACGAGGCCTTTGAGTGAGGAAATTCCGGAAATGCTTTGGGAAAGTGGAGTTGTGGTTGTTGCACTGGAGAATGAAAGAGTGTGAATGAACTAAGTGAGATCACGGTGGCATGGATAAGCAACCGCGATAGGAGGCACAAGGAGGAGGGAGGGAGGGAGGGAAGGAGGGAAGGGGGGTAAGGGGGAGGGAGTAATAGGGGGCGGGAGGGAGGGAGGACATGCGAGATGGGGTGGGGAGCAGTCTTCTGCTTGGGCTGCTTCCCTCCTGCCAGTACCCGTCCAGGACCCACCCCACAGACCCATCCTCTTTCCCAACGATCAGAGTCGTCTCTCCAAATCCCCAAGGCCCCTGAGGCCAAACCTGGTCTCACCTCTGTGGTTTGGGGTTCCAGTGGAGTGTGCCATTCTTGCGAGCCAAGTCCCGCACACACGGTGCTTCACCTGATGGCCATGGGCGATGGGCACCACACAAAGGGCGTGGCGTGGCGTGGCGTGGCGTGGCGTGGCGTGGCGTGGCGTGGCGTGGCAAGCAAGGAGGGCATGGGGGTGAGGGTTAGTGAAGCAGTGAGGAGGGGCTTGGATGCGCACAAGAGCAGGAGCGCACAGCCAGGCATGCGGTGGAGGGAGGCACAACACGAGCCCCATGCACACCAGCCACAACAATGAGACGCACACAACAGTACGGCACTGACGCAAGCAGAATTAAGACCAGACAGACCGAGCAGGAGCCGCAGCAGGCACAATCACAAGGAGAGGCATACCGGCGCTATCCCCAGTGGCGTTCACAGCAGAGCCGCCCCCAGCAGCGCCCTCCACCAGCTGCCGCCTGAGCCGCCTCATCTCCGCCTCCTGCTGCTGCATCGCCCCCACTATCGCCTCCTGCTGCCTCTCAATCGCTTCCGCGGATAAGTTACACGCGCTCGCCCCACCCGCTCCCCCTCCGCCGTTCCCCGCGCCTGCGCCATCCGCTGAGCTGCTCCCCCCCGTCGCCGCCCCCGCCAGCCCCCAGTCCCCCAGCGAGCGCACGGAGCGGTGGCAGGGAGGGGAGGCACAGGGGGGGACGTGCGGGGGGCGGAGGTGGGAGAGGGAGAAGGGGGAAGGGTCGTGCTGCTGGTGCGCGAGCAGTTGGTGCTGGGAGAGGAGGAAGGAGGTGGAAATCCATCCCAGCTGGAAACCGATTATGAGGTACAGGCACGAGTTGGTGTTGGGGCGGTGGAAGAACCGCCGCAACATTGGCGTTAGGGTTAGAAATAGGGTTACGCCGGTTAGGTTTAGGGTTAGGGTTAGGGTGAGGGTGAGGGTGAGGGTGAGATGTAATGGTTGGGGGTTAGTGCGGGGTGAGTGTGAAAGGGCTCAGGGGGAGAAAGGGAGCGAGAAAGGCGGGGTGGTGGAGGAGAGGGGGACGGGGAGGAGGAATGGGAAGTTGGTTGTGGGGTAGAGGAAGGGGTGCGGACAGGTGGGTGGTGTCACGGGGTGGACGGATGGTGCGACGGGTGGAGATCGGCGGCTGGCTGAAACACCCGCAGGGTCTACGGGCTGCCGCTTCTGCTGCTCCTGCCGCCTTCGCCGCGACAAGCGGCGGTCGCGCTACAGCTGTTGGACTCGCTGATGTAAACACTATTGCTTAGTCACGCTCATTCCGCGACTGCAGCCGCCCCACGAAGTCAGGCGACGATGCGTGATGCGACTACGCGGCCATGCGACGACGCGACTAGGCGATTATGCGACGAATAAGCGACTATCAGACTCTGCGACTATGCGTGCTGATGATGGCTACGGCCGCCCGGCGACGAGACGGCAAGACTGCGACACAAAAACGATACGGCTGCTTCATTCCTTAGGCTCGTGTCTTGCGCCGCATGTTACGCTGACAGCCCGTACGAGCCGCCCGCCGCTGCCCTACTAGCTGACCCAGAACTCCCGCTACCACAAGCCTTTCTGACAACGAGCGCGCATAACGTTGGCTCCGGTACGCCGCTGCTCCCTGCGCGCAATCTGCTCCGCACTTGACGCTTCTACATGCACGCATCGAGGCGCATTCGCACCGCAATTCTCCGCGCGGACCGCGGGCATCCGCACCATAGCGACGGCGAGCGCGCCATGCGACGCGGGAACGGGTTACTGTGCTCTAAGACACCGAGAGCATCGAGACGTGGACGGCAGCCTAACGACTGTATGGGTAACCGATGCGCCGCCAGAACAATGGCTGCAAGAACCAGCCTTTCGGACCAGGAAATCGATGTGGTAGGGACTGTGAATTGAACTGGCCGCTGCTCTGTGGCTTCTTTCAGTTCCCTGCAACCTACCGCCGGCATCAACTACAGGCTCGTGAGGCTCCTCGGTTGCTGCTGACGTCCTTCAATGTGAGCTGACGGCGTCCAGAGACCTGTCGCGTCAGGGATCGTTGATGTGTGTGTGTGTGTGTCAGCCGTAAAAACGTTCCACCAAGGAGCCAGATAGAACCTAGAAAGACGCTCTGAGGGGCTTGGCACGGGAACGGGACGACGAAGCCCTTTTGGCGCGTGTCTTTTGATGTAGGTCGACCTTTTGCTAGTAACCAATTTCGTTAAAGCAACAGTAAACATTTGCAAGGTGGGTATTCAAAACCTATGGATTTTGAAAAACTGGTTACGCGATTACAGCCCCAGCCCCTCGGTTGACAGGCGAAGTGAGTCCTCAAATGCCCCACGTCCAGCAGCCCACACTAGCAGTTCAAATCCTTAGGAATTGCGAAAGGATACTGAAAATCGCGTCAGTTACAGGATATGCCTCACGCTCATACTACCTTGGGTAAAGACACGAAATCTCGGCAACTGTCAGAGCGAACCCCGGGATTTAGGGTCAGCGACACTTATAGATATAGGTAACGATGTTTACGCGCATCCGCGCACGGATTGTTATGCCTACTCAGTCTTCCTTAGGCCACGCCACCGTAGAACACAAGTCGCCTCGCGACGTGACACTTGTCACGCCCGTCTCGCCACCATTAGGCCTAGCCTCGCACCCCCGTTCGGCAGCACCGAGCCACCATTCGACAACACGAAGGGACAACAAACCCAAATGGTCACGACACCAGTCAAGAGAAGAAGCAAAGCAAAGCTCAGGGTGGATCTCAAGATCACCACACTGTTCAAGCACAAGCAAGCGGCCACAAGGCCAGTTCACATGTGTTACAATCCCAAGTGGGACTTAGCGAAGGATCGCTCAGGGTTGATCGCAGAGTAGTGTTGTAGCGGAAGTTTGAATCTCAGGTCAGAGTGAATGTAAATGACTGAGTTAATAAAAGCATGCATACATCGGGTTTATATAAGAATACAAGGGAATACGAAAAGATCTAGACTAGCCATGTACTCTAAGGGGTACATTCCCTTATTGCAGCGAAATTCAAACCGTGCGGCGCGGGAACCCGTTTCAAACATGTTCCCGCTCTTTTCACTTCAAATGTTTCTGCCTGCATCGGTCTTGGTCAGACGGTTGCTGCGTCGCTTCGACTCTTCTGACTCCTCGACTTCGTACTCGGTAGAGTCGGCTCCTGCAGCATACAGGAATGCCTACTCATGTAATTTCATATCGTAACACTCCCCTTCATTCCTGGGCGCAGGAGGAGCTGACTCGCTTGACTACTCCGGTGAGGTCAGCGTAGTGCTTGTACTGCTGACGTGGCAGACGCTTGGTGAGGGTGTCTGCTGCCATCTCCTGCTTCGGCCGATGACAGAGCAACCAGCTCCTGCTTCTGCGAGTTCCAGGAGATTGGCCCAGTTGGTTCTAGGCGAAAGACGAAGCCGGTTCGGGACCGTCGATTTGCAAGGTCAGCTGCATGATCTGCGTCCACGTAGCCGTTGAGGTTGAAGGAGGTCGTTGTCAGCGTGGAGTAGGAGAGCCCAATGTCAGGTGTAGAGATGAAGTACTGCAGGGCGCGCTCCAGGTCCAGCTGGTTCTCAGCTACTGGCTTGCGGGAATACTGTGCCAGTTGGCTAGCGATGTACGAAAGGTCGGGTCGGCAGGTGACAGAGGCGAATAGCAGGCACCCCAACTTCTGCTGGTACATTTGGAGCCCTGCGGGTGACAGAGGTTTGTTGTCCGGTTTGTAGTTGGCGCTGGGGTTGCGGTAGGGAGTTGAGAGTGGTGCGGGTGAGATGTTGAAGCGTTCCCCCAGCTGCTCTGCGTACTTGGAGGCTGACAGGTGAATTGCTTCTGGCGCGTAGGTGATGTTCAGCCACAAAAACTGCTTCACGTTGTGGTTGATGGTGATGTCCACGCGCTGCGCCAGGTTCTCCTCAAACTGGTTAAGAAGTTTGTTGCAGGTGCCCGTGTACAGCAGGTCGTCGACGTAGACTTTCAGGAGGATGTAATCGCCGCTGAAGTGAAGGCGATACATTCCCGGATCGTGCGGCAGCTGCTTGAAGCCGATCTCCAGGAGAATTTTGTGCAGATGCTGCTGCCAGAGACGAGGCGCCTGCTTGATCCCGTAGAGAGACTTCTTCAGCTGCCAGACCCTAGGATCCCCTTCTCCGTAGGTGTGAGGCTGCTCCACAAAGATGGTAGCGTCCACCAACGCGTATAAGAACGCGTTCTTCACGTCGATCTGTCGCAGTGGTAGGTGTTTAGTGGCGGCAATGGCGAGTAGAATCCTGACGGAGGTGTGACGACTGACGGGAGCGAAGGTCCGGTCGAAGTCGATGCCGTGGCGCTGGTCGTACCCACGTACGACCGAGCGTGCCTTGAATCGCTCGATGGTACCGTCAGCGTTAGTCTTCAAGCGAAAAACCCATTTTCCGCTGAGTACCCTCCTCCCGTTCACTGCTGCACGATCGACTAGTACCCACGTGTCTCGAGATTCCAGCGCTTTCAGCTCCACATCCATCGCTGCACGCCACTCCTTGGCGTGCGGGCCGGTCAGGGCCTGGCGAGGATTATTTGGCTCCACGGCCCGTGCGAGGGTGGTGACGGACGTGTGCAGGCCGAGTAGTTGCAGGCCGGACACGTTGGTTGTGTCGGTGTTGGTGGGAACTTCCACCACGTCGTCATCTCCGCCTTCGTAGCCGGGTGTTGTGGTGCTTGCTTCTGCTTGGCGCCGTGACGGACCTGGCGCGTGATCGTCGTCACTGTCATCGTCGTCGTCGTCGCGCGGGCGAGACGGGACGCTGGGGTGTTCGTCGGTGTCGTCGCGGTCCAGTGCTGCTGCTGCTGCCTCGTCCTCTGGAGTCGCAAAGCTGCGACCGCTGTTGACGTAGCCGCGTGCCTCGTTCCGCCGCTCGTCCTCGATCCATTGCATCAAGGTGAGACGCTCGTAGAAGAGAATGTCACGCGCGGGAACAATCTCCTTGCTATCCACGTCGAGGATGAGCCAGCCCTTGTGCTCGTTGCTGAGGCCCAAATGAACCCCCCAGCGTGCGCGGTGAGCGAACTTGCCAATGGTAGCCGATGTAGGCCGGTACTGCACCATGCACCCCCAGACCCTCAGCATGGAGGGGTCTCCCCTTGAGCTGGTCCACTTCATGTGAGGGGACAGGTTGTCCCTATTGGCGGTGGTGGAGAGGAGGTTGTGCAGGCGCACTGCGTGGTTCATGGCGTAGGGCCAGAACTTCTTCGGCAGGCCGGACTGGTTCATGAGGGTGCGTACTTTTGTCATGAGGGTGCGGTTAACCCTCTCTGCGACGCCTTGCTGCTGGTGAGCGTAGGGGAGGGAAATCTCATGCTTGATCCCCTTCTCGGTAAGGACACTCTCGAGCTCGTTGCTGCGAAATTCCTTGGCCCCGTCACCCTGCCAGATCTTCAGCTTCCTTCCTGACTGACGCTGCGCGTGCGCAAGGAATATGCGGAACACTTCCGGAGCCTTGGAGCGAGCATCGACGTTGGCGACCCACACATGGCGCGAGTAGGCGTCGATGAAGGTGAGGGTGTATCTCTCGCCGTTGATGCCGTCAAAGGTGAGCACAATGAAGTCGCTGTATACTTTCTCCAGCTTCTTGTAACGGTTGGTGCTCGGTTCCAGAGAGGGGTAGGCCCTGTGGGAGAGCGCAGCTGTGGGGCAGACAGTGCAGGTGACTGGGTGAGGGGTGTTATGCGGTTCTGTTCCGTCGGGGCGCAGCAGTGCTCCTGGCGGAAAAACTTTAGCGCGGAGACAGTTGGCGAGGGTCTGGCGCGAGGGGTGTCCCAGCCGCTGGTGCCAAAGATCATCTTCGGCGCGAATGCCGGAAGTGCGCTTGTAGCGAGCGTAGTGTTCTGCTGCCTCTGCTTCCGTAACTTGCGGGATCTGGAGTGGGGGTTCTTCCTCTTCTCCTGGTTCCGCTTCGTTGTCCGGCTCCTCTGCTTCTGCTTCTACCGTTGTCTCCCCTTCTGCAGGTGCCGTTGTGAGGTAGAGGGCGAGAAAGTCGCGGTCGGGGATGATAGTGAGCGGAGTCGTGGTGCCTTCAATGAAACGAGCGAAAGGATCTGGTCGGGAGATTGGATTAAGTGAGTCCCGCGGAGGAGTTGGTGGTACATTTCCCTCCTCAATCTCCGACCAACGATCGCGCCACCGATAGGGGGAGGAAGGAGGTGAGCGGGCACGCGGGGGTCGTCCGAGTGGAATGGCGACACGAGGGGATGGTTCTCCACGCTCAGCTTGCATCTCTCGTTCTATTTCTTCTTCTTCTTCTTTGGTGAGCGGAGCGTCCACGAATTCGTCTCCTCCCCATCCGCCGGTGTTGCCCCATCCTTGTGTGTTGACCGTGCCGCTGGCGCTGGCTCCCCATGCTCCAGTGGCGGATCCCCATGTTGCGCCTTCTTCTGGTTCATAAACCTCGTCTCCCCATGCTCCTCGTCGTGCTGACTCCTCGTCCCATCCAGCCGCGACACATTCCTCATACAGTTTCTGTTTCTTTTCCGCCCGGGCCTTGTCTTCTTCTTCCTTGACGCTCAGCTCCTCTGCTACGTCCGGATCCTTCCAGGCTGTGTCAATCTCCGTGCGGTAGACTTCGCGAGGGTAGGGGCGTGGGCGTCCCTCCTCGTCGTAGGTGCCGGTGTTAGCTCGTAAGATAAACCGGAGCGTCTCTGTATATGGTGTCGGTCGTTCGGCACGCAGTTGCCCGAAGTCATCGTTTGGTTCGCCGAAGATGCGATGAGTTGTCACGGCGAGCTCTTCTTGGGTCATGCCCGTAGGTTCTGCCTCGGCACTTTCCGCTTCCTGAATTGCCGCGTACTCCTTTTCGACTTGGTCTGTGCGGCTTGCCGTGGGTGTGTGGCAAGTGGTGCAGAGTCCATTGATGTCTGGGTCGTGAAGGTTGATTTCGCGGGGATGAGGGCCGCGGCGAACCCATGGCCGTCCGTCTGGGTGCTCCCATTTGCTCACGTAGGCGAACTCGAGTGGGACGAGTTCCACGAGCTCGTCGGATGAAGCTTGGCAGGAAGGTACGTCGAAGTCTAAGACGTAGATTCCGTTGATTGAGCGGGCTCGTCCGAGGTATTTGAACGACTCGGGAGGGGTATCTGGGGGAGCGTATGTGAGGATGAGATCGCGTGTGGCGAGGTCCGTGGTGAGGATGACGCCGCAGTCGCGAAGTTGTCCTGCCGAGAGGAGATTGAAGCAAAGATTTGGGACGTAGAGTACGTCGTTAAACAAAATGTGCGTGTTGCTGTCTCGTGCTTGCAGGACCACGATGCCTTGCGCATTGGCGCGCAGCTGCTCGTTGTTGGCGACGGTGACGTAAGTTGGGGGGGCGCGGCTCAGGTTCGAGACGTATCGCGTGGATCCCACCATGTGCTGTCCGCAGCAGCTGTCCAGGTACCAGGTGTTGTGGTTGTCTGTGTTGTTTCTGCGCAGAAGTAGCGCCAGACGCGGAGTCACCAGGGTCGCTTTGTAGCGACTATGGAAAAGAGGGTCTTCGTCCTCCTTCCATCCCACCGGTACGTAGTGTTGATTGTCATGCGGCGGGCTTTCCCGCAAGGTGATTGGCTGGTTCCAATCCTGCTCTTCTTCGTCATACCGGTAATAGTGGTCTTCAGTGAGGGGATTATTCCAACCCTCTTCTGGTTCGAGAAGTCTCCCTTGAATCTCGTTTTCCTCGTCAGGTTCAGCAGTGCGACGTCGGCGCGTCGTCATATTTGCGATGATGTTTCTAGGAGCTCCTGATTGGGGTCCTTGAGTTTGATGTTGTGCAGGAGGACGAGGTGTATGATGCTGTGGCTGAGGGTGACGAGCATCTTGTCGGCCGACCCAGTTGTTGTGGTGAGTGGAATTTGGGTGGCGATAGTTGGATCGGGACTTGCATCGATCCGTTGAATGTTCGAAGACTTTGCATATTTTGCAATAGTGGCGCCTTGGTTGTCGTCGCTCTTCACGGTTGTCAGCGTAGAAGGCGAGGCGCTCTCGGCGCGGCGCTGAGCTTGTTCTGCTCGAATCCATGTCCTGCTGTTCAGTCAGGAGTGCGGCGCATAGCGCGGCTTCAGAGATGATTCCTCGCTGTCGGAGTAGCGCTTTGCAGGGCTTCCACTCTAGCCCGAGTCCTTGAAGGACTATATTGACGAAGATCTCTTCCGAGATTGCGCTCCCATGCTTCGTGATCTGGTCACGGATATTGCGACAGCGGTTAATATAAGAATTCGCTTTCTCCCCGTGCCCCATCTTTGTCTCCATGAGTTGCTGCAGGAGCCTGCTGGCTGTAACCGAGTCCTTCGGTTGATAAACCTCAACGAGGTGCTTCCAGGCTTCCAAGGCTGGAGCGGCGCTCTCTTTGTAGGAGCGGATGCTTAGTTGCTCTGCAGGCGTCATGTTGCGTAGTAGCACGCTATACGCCATGAGGGACTCGCTGTAGTACTGAGCCCTGGCGTCGTCGGTGTCGTCCACCGGTTTAGAATAGGAGCCGTCGAAGTAATGGTAGATCTGCGCTGTCTGTAGGAGGAGCTCAAGCTCAAAACTCCATGTATAGAAATCCTTGCCGTCGAAGGCGGCGGTAGGTCTTGATTTTTGAAACGCTGAGGAAGCGTGCTTGCGCAGAGTTAATGACTTCATCACTTGGACGGGGGGCAGTTGTTGTTGATTTGTTTGTGTCGAGGGAGAAGGTGTGCGCGGCGGTATCACGGCTTTTCGTTGCCGGTTGTCCAGGTTGAGCTGGATGGGAAGAGGTTCCCGCATCGCCTTTGCGCAAATCTTGGAGTTCTTTCTCCATGGTTGAAAGTCGAGCGAATAACTGCTCGAGTGCGGCAGTGCCGATCGTAGTTGTCGCCTCATTTGTCGCAGCCGGGTTGGTTTGTCATTCAGCCGTCAGATTAGCTTGGCCTCCGGATCCTCCGGCCATCTTGGTCTTGGAGCGTGTGCCGCTTGCCAGCTCTCGGTTCGGCGAATTTCAAGGAATTGATGATGCGAAGAATCCCTGAGTAGCTCTCATACCATGTTCCAATCCCAAGTGGGACTTAGCGAAGGATCGCTCAGGGTTGATCGCAGAGTAGTGTTGCAGCGGAAGTTTGAATCTCAGGTCAGAGTGAATGTAAATGACTGAGTTAATAAAAGCATGCATACATCGGGTTTATATAAGAATACAAGGGAATACGAAAAGATCTAGACTAGCCATGTACTCTAAGGGGTACATTCCCTTATTGCAGCGAAATTCAAACCGTGCGGCGCGGGAACCCGTTTCAAACCTGTTCCCGCTCTTTTCACTTCAAATGTTTCTGCCTGCATCGGTCTTGGTCAGACGGTTGCTGCGTCGCTTCGACTCTTCTGACTCCTCGACTTCGTACTCGGTAGAGTCGGCTTCTGCAGCATACAGGAATGCCTACTCATGTAATTTCATATCGTAACAACATGCCGTGTCATAACAACGAAAACACTACAATGATCACAACCTAGCAGGTGTAAACATGCAAGTATAGATATATATAGTAGAGCAAGTGAGGCAGGGTAGGCACAAGGGCCTTGGTGACGATATCAGCATTGTTGGCCTGGGATGCCACGTAAAAAAGGCGAAGTTGACCATGAGAAAGTAACGAAGTGCAATGTGCTTCGTTCTGCTCTCGAGTCTCTGCTCCTGACACAAGGCGATCATGGCCTTGTTGTCGGCGTACATAACTGGTGCAGAACGAGGCTGCTCTCCCGAGTCGGTGAGGACTATAGCCCCAGCGAAGATCTCGGCTTGACACCTGGAGCTGAGCACAGAAGACGAACGAGTGGACCTCCACGAGACAGAGCCAAGGCCGAAGCTGAAAGTGTAGCCTTGTGAAGACCTAGAAGTCACCTAGTCGTCGACCCACGAAGCGTCTGAGTGCCCTGTGAGCACAACTGAACCCCGTCCCCCAAGCACAAGCCCTAAGCCTGATGTACTGGCCAAGTAACGCATCACCCTCCTAGTAGCCTGTTAGTGCTCAGGGCGGTGTCTCACGGGCGCAACGTAGCGCGCCAGGATGCTGAGAGGGTACGCGACGCCAGGCCGAGTGCACGTACATGAGGCAACAAACACGCTCTGGATACGGACCACTAGGCTCTGCGGACTCATCCGAAGGTGGAGCTGAGAGCGTGTGGCTCGTAGGCAGAGGAGTGGGCTGTGCCGAGGAGAACTGAAAGCCGAAGCACAGAAGGACCTGCTGCACCATGTGTGATTGAGTCAGACTGATGGTGCGCGCTACTCTGTTCCGTGTGATCTGCAAGCCAAGATAGCTCCGCAGTTCACCCAGATCAGTGCAGGTTTGTCTCTTCTGCAGCTCGGCCTTCACGAAGTCCAGTGCCTCACTGTCAGCAGTCGCAAAGACCAGGTCGTCTACGTACACAAGGATGTAGAACGGCGGTAAAGCAGGGTCTGTGCGCAGAAACAGGGACGGGTCAGCAGTCAAAGGAGCAAAACCGAGAGCCACAAGTGTCGTCCTAAGTGTGTCGTGCCACTCGCGGGGCGCCTGACGGAGACCGTAGACTGGCCGCCGGAGACTCCACTGGGTACCCTTAGGAAACGACCCAGTTAAGCCTGGTGGGCGGCGCAGCCAGGTCTCCTCGTGGAGGCTGCCTTGCAGGAAGGCGGTAGAGAAGTCGAGAGAGTGCAGCTCGTAGTCACGCTGTGCTGCAATGTGTAGTAACACCCAAAGAGTCGTCATCTTCGGGGTGGGGGAGAAGGTATGGAAGAAGTCGACCCCCTCACGCTGACTGAAACCACGTGCCACGTAACGCGCCTTGAAGGCAGGTGGTGAACTCGGCGGCCGCTTCACCCTGAAAATCCACATGCCACTGACGATGTTCGCCCCATGTGGTGGGACGGCATCGACGTAGGTGCCAGTGGACTTCCAGGAAGCCATCTATGCGTCCATAGCTGTCTGCCACTGAGAGGAGTAAGGATCTGTGATCCCCTCTGCGTAAGAGCGAGGGATCGGGATGTCAAAAGCATCCGGGTCTCCCTCAGGGGCAAGCAGCATGGCAGCGAGATGGGGTGAAGTAGTCGCGAGGTACTCCAGCTCGAACTGCCTGTCCTCAAGGACGTCATAGCCAAGAGCAAGCTCACCCATGACGGACGTAGGACAGGCAGGGTCTGAAACCAGACTTGCAAGGTAGTCAAGGTGGCAAGTAGCGGCAAAGTCAGCGAGCTCAACGACCAAGGCAGAAGCAGCAGCAGTAAAAAAAGTAGGGTCAGTCACAAGCGTGGCAAGACAACGATAGACAGTCGGGCTAGCAACACAAGCAAGGTCAGACACTAGGTTAGGAACGTCAAGAAGAGAAGATGGGGGAGGTAACGGCATGACAACAGGCTGCAAAACAGAGGAAGGACGATGTGCCATAGTGTGCGTATTGGGAACAGGAGGAGGGTAAACACGGCAAGCACGACGAACACGAGCAACAGGTGAGGCAGCAGGTGAGGTAACACGGGAGGTAGCACGAGACGCATGCTCCTGACGCTCAGTCAGGGAGGCGGTCAACGGGGAGTAACGAGCAGGAGCAGATAGAGGGGAGTCATGTTAGAAACTAGGAACAGCGGAATGATTGACTAGATATACCAACCCTAAAAGAGTTGTACTCTCTACTGTCTACCTCACTATAGCCTATCATACACAAACATGCAGCTTGACAGTATAAACCTGGTGACCTACGAAAGTTGGGCGCGACACGGGCTATGCTGTAAACTCGACCTTCGATAGTCCAACTTTGTTATGCCATGTGCTTGATGTAAAAAAAAAAAAAAAAAAAAAAAAAAAACGACTACAGGTCGAATATAGTTGGAATGTAAAAAGTCGAACAAAAAATAGGAACTTCACAATACACTCCAAAAGACAAGCGCCCTTACAAGCATGAATCTCCCAACCCCAAATGGGTTGCTGTAACGTAATTTGCAACTCCAGCACAAGCTACGGTAATAATCTCACATTGTAACACCACAAGAGAGAAGGGCGACCACAATGTGCCAGTGTGCGTGAGTTGTACTGTAACACCAAACGGGTCCAGCGGTTCAGAAAAGGGCGTTATGCAGTCGGGAGTGACGTCAACGACGCCGTCCTGCAAGATTACATTGTCGCCCCGCTCGCCAATCTATGTAAGTTTCGTCAATTCACCATATTGGTGCGGTGTCGTATGTGGCCAAGAGGACCCTATGGTCCAACACTGGTGTCAGAGAGAATCAGCCCATTAGAGTCACTTATATGCCGGTGTTACGGGTGCAATGAATCTAGTAAGCGAGGTTTGCGTTAAGTTAGCAAACGAGTACAAGTGTGAGCGAATGCATGAGCGAACATTTATAGCGAAACAATCAAACGGTAACGCGGTGCGTGCGAGCTAGCTAGTGCGGTGCTGGCAGCGAGGTTCGGGCTAGTCCCGAAGCGTAGGCCGACTCAGGCCAGTCCAGCAGCGCGTGGTTTGGGAAATGTGATGCGCAAAGGCGGCAAAACACCGTTAGCAGTAACTGGCGAAGAAACGGTTGGTCTTATACGCGATGTTGAGAAGCGCGGTAAGGAATGTCGAAAATTTCCTTACACTAACCCCCTCCCTAAGAAACCCCTCCGCTACGTGAGTGCGTGTACATCGCGGAACCCCCGGCTTCACAGGTACACTTCAAGCACAAGGTTATTGTTTTATGCTGCCCAGGGGCACCCAACTGTCTTCGGTAAGGTGAGATCCTTCCAGCGGATGAGGAAAATCAATCCTCCGAGATACCTGGGGGTGGCGAATCCGATGGCTCATTATCTTCTCGGGGTTGACGATGTGCTCCGATGCAGGACGCGCCATCGAGGGCGGTCGGTGTCATGGCCGTTGGCTGGTGGTCGGAATAAAGGGTCGAAGGAGGCTGACGTGGAACGGCGGGCTGATGTACCATTCGGTGGGTAACATGAGATGGGCGGTGATGGGCGTGATCATGTGGCTGATCTAGAACAGCCCACAGTAGCGCGGGTGATGTTTGGGCATAATGGGAAGGCGTAGCTTCTGAGTGTAGAGCAAATGTAGGCTCCTGAGTGGTACGTCACTAGGCGGCGTGGCGATCGACGTTCCTTTTTGCGATAGCATTCGCTTTTTTTTACTGCTTCTGCTGCGCTTGCTTGGGCAGCCTGCAAAATTTCAGCGAACTATTGCGCTCGTGGTGTCGGGTTGTCTAGACTCGGCGTCTTGGCCACTGTAGGGTTCTGCCCATAGTTGATGTAGAGAGGCGACTGCTGCGTGGTTGCTAACATGGCGTTGTTGTAGGCGGACTCGATCAACGACAGCTGTTGCTCCCAGGCTGCGGGGTCGTCACACGTGGGGCGAATCAGCTGCTCCATGGTCTGGTTCATTCTCTCCGTTTATCCGTTGGTCTCGGGGTGGTAGGATGAACTGAATTGTAGACGGGTTGGTCTACGTGAGTAGTATGGCATGTAGTTGGGCTGTAGGGCGGGTGAGGGCGTCGGCGATGTTTGATTCACCTTTTTTTACGTTACGGTGTAGTGAAAAATGGACTCCAGATAGTCCAACCACAGTATTTGTCGTGGGTTGAGGTTTGGCTAGGTGCGAAGGTACTGTAGTGAGCAATGATCTGTCCGTACTGTCACGTCTGCTCCTGTCAGGTAGCACCGCCACACCTTGAACACGTGCACGATCGCCAACATTTCGCGGTCGTGTATCGGATAGTTGCGCTCGGGCGGGTGAAGCTTGCAGGAGTCGTACGCGATTGGCTGAAGGACGTCCTGCAATCGTACGGCTCCGACGGCGATGTCACTTGCGTCGGTGACGATCTCGAACAGGCGGTGAGGATTAGCGGTGTGCAGAAAGGGCGGCGAGCACAAAATTTGTTTTGGGGCAGAGAAGGCAGCTTGCTCTTTCTCCCCCCACGTGTACTCAACCCCCTTCCTTAGCAGGTCGGTCAGCGGGGCAGTCAGCTTCGCCATGCCGGGGACGAACCGACGCACGTACTTGACCAACCCCAGAAAGCTTTGCAGTTCGGTCGGATTTGTCAGCGGGTTCCAGGCTTGAATAATCGCAATCTTCTTCTGGTCTTCTTTCACGCCGCTGGCCGGAATTATGTGGCCCAACAATTACAGTCTGTCCTGTAAAAACTCACACTTAGACGCTTTCGTAGGCAGGCGGTTCTCAGACTTATTCGATGTCCTGTAAGTGTTGTGTTCTGTCGGGGCAGCAAGTCAGTATGTTGTCGAGGTAGACGATGACGCGCTTATTAAAAAACGGGCGGAAGGCTTTGTTAATCGTCATTTGGAAGGTTGCAGGGGCGTCGGTCAGTCCGAAGTGCATTACCTGTCAAACAAGGAACGTGAGAAGATGAAACTTGAAAGCAAGGGGATACAAATAGGGAAATCCTAAAGGGGTTGTACCCTATAGAGAGTAACTCACTGTAACACCTATACTAGAACTAACAAACTATAACAAATATAGTTTGACACACCCCCATTGTCTAGGTGACGGTAGTCCTGTGGAAAGCAACACATATCTCAGGGTGGATCACGACGTCATCACACAATCTGAGAGCAAGGGTCACAGCACCAGTCAGCAAGCACAAGCAATGGTCAGAAGACCAGTCAGCAAGAACAGGAAACAAGCAAGGGTGGCAGCTCAGGGTGGATCACAAAGTCACCATACTGTCTGAGAGCAAACAAGGGGCAAGCAGGTATATGGACATACAGAAAGCGATGCAAGATTACAAGACAAAGAATCTCTACGAAAGCAAGTAAGAACCTGCAGGCACAAGGCCAAGCTGCGTGCAAAAGCGGTGGTGATCACAAGGCGGCAGGGCCTTTGTGAAGATATCTGCAGTGTTGGCCTCTAATGCCACTTGTACAACGCGGGCCTAGCCACGCTACTGCATTTCGCGCAGAAGGAAGTAACGAAGCTGGATGTGCTTCGCCTTCCCAACCAGTCGAGGCTCCTCGCACAACAAGATAACAGCCATGTTGTCAGCAAACAAGACTGGGGAAGAACGAGGCCGCTCACCAAGGTTGGTGAGAAGAAAAGACAGCCAGCAGAGCTCCTGGGTGGCCATGGCCGCAACGTACACCTCTGCCTCACAGCTGGAACTAGAGACGGACGACGCTCGAGTAGAGCTCCACGAAACAGCACCTGTCCCGAGGCTGAAGCAGTACCCCTGTGTGGACCGGAGGGTCTGTGCAGAGTCCGCTTACGACGAGTCCGAGTGTCTGGTGAGTGTAACTGCCTGGCGGCATCCAAGCACAAGTCCCATGCCTGATGTACTCCCCAGGTACTTCGCTACCCTCTTAGCAGCCGACCAGTGAGCAGGTCGGTGTCTCCCGGGCGCAACAAAGCGAGCCAGGATGCTGAGAGGGAAAGCGAGGTCTAGGCGAGTGCAGGTCATCAGGTACATGAGACAACCCACCAACTTTGGGTATGGACCACTAGACTCAAATGACTCGTCTGAAGGTGGAGCCGTAAGATTGTGATCCACAGCAAGATGGGTGGGCTGTGTCGAGGAGCTTGAAGGCCGAACCGCTTGAGGTCCTACTGCACCATATGCGACTGAGTCAGTGTAATGGTGCGAGCAGCTCTGTCCTTGGTGATCTGCAGGCCAAGGTAGTGCCGCAACTCACCAACGTCAGTGCAAGTGGGCATCTGCAGTAGTTCGACCTTCACCGAGGCCAGGGCGCTCCTGTCGGAGGTGGCAAAAACCAAGTCGTTGACGTAGATCAGAACAAAGAACGGGGTTGAAGTACGGCGGACGAAGAGTGACAGGTCAGCGGACGACGGGAAGGAACTAAGTGACGCTAGTGTCGTACGAAGGGTGTCATGCCAGTCGAGGGGAGCCTGGCGCAGGCCGTAGACTGGTCGACGCAGCTACCACTCGGTCCCAGGAGGAAACAGCCAGTGAACCCAAGCGACCGACGCAGCCAGTTCTGCTTGTGCAAGCTCCCCTAAAGGAACGCAGTGGAGAAGTCCAGTGAGTGCATCTCGTAGACGCGCTTTGCTGCGATGTGCAGTAACACCCGAAGAGTGGCCATCTTTGGGGTGGAAGAGAAAGTCTGAAAGAAGTCTACTCCCTCGCACTGACTGAAGCCTCTCTCCACATAACGCACCTTGAAGACCGGTGGTGCTCCAGGCGGCCGCTTCACCTTGTAGATCCACATGCAACTGACGACTTTTGTCCCAGGTGGCGGGACTGCGTCAATGTAGGTGCCTGTGGACCTAGGATGCCATCTCTGCCTCCTCAACTGCTATCCAGTACAAGGCCCAGGGTCCCGAGACCGCCTCCGCATGAGTGCGAGGGATCAGGATGTAAAGGGCGTCTGGATCCCCCTCCGAGGCAAGCAGCATGGCACACAGATGAGGAACAGCGGTCGCAAGGAACCCCAGCTCGAACTGCCTGTCCTCCAGAACCTCTAAGGGAAAGACAGGAGCACCCCCAAAGGACGGAGAACGAGCAGGACCGGTCACCAGATGAGCGGCGTAGTTAAGGCGGTGGGAAGAGGCAAAGTCACCAACAACAGCAACAAGAGCCGAGACAGACGAGAGCGGAGCAGTCGGGTGTGTGACCAATGAGGACAGAACACGGGAGACGACAGACCGGGCCGTACGACGAGAGTCGAAAGCCGGAGCAGGTGGTATAAGAAGGACGACACGGGAGGTGACGGGAGGACCGACGGAGGTGGAACACGAGAGCGGAGAACAAGGTGAAACGGACCGTCGGCACTGTAACGAGACGGACGAGACTCTAGAGACGAGGAAAGTGATGGGTCGGAAGGAAAAGGAGGAGTCGGTAGGGGACGACTGTCAAAGAGAGAACCGGAATAATAAATGAATGGATGAATGACTTCTTGTCAAAGCTATATGTGTTTCGCCTTCCCTACCAGTCGGGGCTCCTCGCACAACAGGACAGCAGACCTGTTGTCAGCGAACAAGACTGGGGGAGAGCGAGGCCGATTTCCAAGGTCGGTGAGGAGGAAAGACAGCCAGCGAAGCTCCTGGGTGGCCATGGCCGCAGCGTACACCTCTGCCTCACAGCTCGAACTGGAGACTGACGACGCCCGAGTCGACCGCCACGAGACAGCACCGGTCCTAAGGCTGAAGCAAGAATCATACGTAGCGTGTCGTACCACTCGCGGGGAGCCTGGCGCAGGCCGTAGACCGGGCGACGCAGCTGCCACTGGGTCCTAGGAGGGAAAATGACAGTGAAGCCAGGCGGACAACGCACCTAGATCTGCTCATGTAGGCTCCTTTGAAGGAAAGTGGTGGAGAAGTCCAAGAAGTGCAACTCGTAGTCGCGCTGTGCTGCAATACGCAGCAACACCCGAAGAGTGGTCATCTTCGGGGTGGGAGCGAAGGTCTGGAAGAAGTCTACCCCCTCTCACTGTCTGAAGCCTCTCGCCATGTAGCGCGCCTTGAACACCGGTGGTGCTCCAGGCGGCCGCTTCACCTTGTAGAGCCACATGCCACTGACAACGTTCGCCCCAGGTGGTGGGACCGCATCGACGTAGGTGCCTGTGGACCTCTAAGATGCCATCTCTGCCTCCTCAACTGCTATACAGTACGACGCCCAGGGTCCCGGGACTGCCTCGGCGTGAGTGCGAGGGATCGGAATGTCAAGAGCGTCTGGATCCCCCTTAGGGGCAAGCAGCATGGTGCAGAGATGGGGAGAAGCAGCCGCAAGGAAACCAAGCTCGAACTGCCGGTCCTCCAGGATCTTAAAGGGAAAAACAGGAACATCCCCAGTGGACGGAGCGAGCAGTGCCGCTCACCAGGTGAGAGGTGTAGTCAAGGCGGTGGGAAGAAGCAAAGCCAGCGACAGTGGTAACATGAGCCAAGACAGACACCGAGGGGGCAGTCGGGTGAGTGACCAACGAGGACAAAACACAGGAGATGACAGGACGAGAGGCACGGAGGTAGTCGGACAGTGGGTCGGGAAACACAGCAAGGGACGAGTGAGGAGGCTATGGAAGGACTGGAGGAGGTGGACACGAGATCGGAGTATAAGGTGAAACGGGCTGTCAGCACGGTAACGAGACCGACGAGGCTCTGGAGACACAGCATGACTAAGGGGAGAACGACGGGTCCAGGGGGACGAGGAAAGGGACTCGGTAGGGGAAACAGGAAGGGACGGTAGGGGACCATGGACCAAGCGTGCAGGTGCTGGGTCGGGCAGGTCTCTCAGTCGCTGCTGCTCCGCCTCCTCCGGTGTCTGCTGCGGCGGCACCTGCCCCTGCTGCTGCTCATGCTGCTTGAGGTGTGGCTCCTCCTCTATTCTCTCCTGCGGCGGCTGCAACTGCACCTGCTGCTGCGGCCGTGACTCCTCCTCTACCCTCTCCTAGTGCGGCAGCTGCGGAGATTAACTCTACAACGGTGGGAGCTAGACTACGAGGTAGGCACTGGTTGTGGGAGTGATCGTAGCTCCGTCTGTGTTCTCTAGCTCTTGTGCGTTCACAGGGCAAAACAATAAGAGTTTCACTAAGGAAAGTTGAGAATACAGAGTTCAGAATGAACAAGCAATGGCAAGATTGACTACATCACATGCAAGGTTTGCTAGTGCACAGGCAGGTCGACCGCCAGCACGACAAAGTTGTCGACCTGCCAACGTAGCAAGTCTGCGGCCCGCCAACACAGCTCGTGTACGACTTGCCAACGTTTTAGAATGGCGGCCTGCCAACGCTGCACCCGCGCGGCTTGCCAACATTGCGTCTGCAGGTGATTGTAAGCGCATGTGCAAGCACCTACTTCGCAGGTGCTTGTAGTCAGTTACGCACGACGTGCACTGTCGAGCACATTGCGCAGGTGCCAGGTTGGCCACATGTCAAACATTGTATATGTTTGTGTTCTGTAGGCTGTAGTGGGTTTAGCCTTAGGGGGTACAACTTCTAGGGTTTCATACTTGTACTCCCAACTTTCTTAGTTCAACCACTTCTCATTTCTGACATGGTATTAAGAGCCTAGGTTAGGGACCTAGGACCGATTACCTAAGGGCCCACCGTTCCGCTAGAGGTGCCCTCGTGCGCCCTACCGTCTTAGCGACCTCGTGCGCCTCTCTCCTAGTGTGCCCTCGCGCGCCCTCCTCTCACGCTGCTCGTTTGCAGCCCGCTAGCAGCCCGAGCGCGGCCCCGCGTTTTTAGCGCGAGTAGCCCGTCAGCCGCCTAGGGCGGCCCGTTTTTTCTCACGCGCGCCAGTAGGCCGTCGCCCGTAGGCCCCGCTCGCCCCTAGGCCGACGCTCGACCCACCGCCGCCCGCCCGCAAGTCGCAGCCCGCGCGCAGCGGCGATCGCGCGTCGGCTGTTGCAGCTCGCGCTTAGCCGCCGCACGAACGCAGCCGCGGCCCGCGCGCAGCCGCACCCTAGGCGCCGCCGCGCACCGTGCATAGGCCCGCCGTCGCGCCGCCCTACCTGCCCGAGTCGCGCCGCCCGAGTCGCGCCGCCCGAGTCGCGCCGCCCTGATCGAGCCGCGCCGCCCCACCTGCAGCAACTGCTGTTCCTGTTCCTGCTACAGCTACTACTGCTACTACTACTGCTACTGCTCCTACTGCTACTGCTGCTACTGCCACTATGGCCAGTCCTACCGTTCTCACTTTTGACTCTGAGGGCCGTCCGATTAAGTTTGATGTTTGGCTCGATGACCTGCACCTGTTCCTCCAGATCACTGCCAAGGACGATGTTTCCCTGTTTGACCACACGTCCGGCATAGCTCTCGCACCTGCTGCTACCGCTGACAGTACAGCTCGCTCACAGTGGCAGACCCGTGACGCTCACGCTCGCCTAGCCGTTCGCAGCCACCTGCCGTTAGATGAGCGCGAGCACTTTGGCCAGCATAAGACCGCTAAGGAGCTGTACGATGCTGTAGTTGCGCGCTACTCCTCCCCTGCTACTGCTGCGATAGGCCGTCTCTCGCTGCCCTATCTCTTCCCCGATCTGTCCGCCTTTGCCACTGTAGCTGACCTCATCACTCACCTCCGTACTAGTGATCTCCGCTACCGTGCCGCGCTTCCTCCTGATTTCCTCGCCAAGAACCCTCCCCCGATGTACCTCACACTCTACCACCTAGTCACTCGCCTCCCTGACTCTCTTCGCGCTGTCAGGGACCACTTTCTCGCCCTCTCTCCCACTGACCTCACCGTCGACCTGCTCGAGAAGGAGCTCCTTGCAGCTGAGACTAGCATTGTAGCTGTAGGTGCCTCTCGTGGCGACCCTCGCACTCCCTTCTTTGAGGGATGTTCCCCCTCCCCCCTTCTCCCCTCCATTGCATCTGCTGCTGCTGTCGACTACCTCGGTGCTGAGGAGGTCGGGGCTGCGTCTGCTCCTAGTTGGAGGCGCAAGAGCGGCAAGGGCAAGGGGGGCAAGGATGGCGGAGGTGGAGGCGAGGGCGGCGGTAGTGGAGGGGGTGGAGGAGGCGGGGGTGGTGGCGGTGGTGGGAGTGGTGCTGGTGGGGGGGGGGGCAGTGGCGGAGGCGGGGGTGGTGGCGGCGGCGGTAGTGGGGGTGGCGGGGGTGGTGGTGGTAGTGGTGGCGGCGGTGGAGCTGGTGGCGGGCGTGGTGGAGCGGTGCAGCGTGGAGGGGTCGGTGGTGGCCAGAGGCAGCAGCAGCAGTGTCTCAGCGAGACCCCGTCCCCCCAGCAGCTCCGTGAGTGGTACTCTCAGCGTGGGGGGTCTGGGGGTGGAGGTACTTGCCCGTACCTTATCCGCACAGGTGACCGCACTGGCCAGACCTGTGGGAGGTTCCACACGGCACACCGCTGCTTCTTTCGTCTCGACGACGCCTGGCGTGCACAGTTTCCTGACGCCACTGAGCTGCCCCGCTGGGCTGATCTGATGAAAAAGAACATTGATATCTTTGCTCTTGACTTTGATGCTATCCTTGGGGACATGTATGCATTGACTATTAGTGTTGAGGGTGACTGTTACCTGCGTGTACCGCCAGACCCGGGTATTGGGACCAGTGAGGCTGCCGCTCTAGGTGCTAGTGCATCTCCTGCCCTAGGTACTGGTCAGGCTGCTGCTCTAGGTGCTAGTGAGTCTGCTGCTCCAGGTGCTCGTGCGTCTGCGCCTGCTGGTACTGCGTCTACTGAGGCACTGCACACCTTCACACTGGACTCGGGTGCTTCCCGCTGTTTCTTTCGTGACCGCACTGCCCTTGAGCAGCTTGCTCGGCCAGTTGCAGTCTCCCTCGCTGACCCCTCTGGGGGTCCGGTCATTGCGACCTCCTCCACTGTCCTTCCTTGTCCTGCGGTCCCGTCGGGCACACTGTCAGGTCTCTACCTCCCCTCGTTCTCTACGAACTTGGTGGCGGGTCGTGCGCTCCAGGACGGGGGTGTCCACCAGTTCACCCCTGCCTTCGAGCGCGTGACACACTGCACGTGTGCTCGGACGGGTCGCCACCTGGCTACCTTCACTCGGCAGCCGGGGTCGGACCTGTACACACTGACCACTGAGTCCCCCTAGGTAGCTGCGTCTGCGTCTGCGTCAGGTCAGCTGTCGCCCCCCTGCTCGTGTCGCTCCCTGTCGCACGAGACCGTCCTCTGGCACCACCGCCTTGGTCACCCGTCAGTGCAGCGCCTTCGTGGCATGCACTCCCGGTACCTTGTCTCTGGTCTTCCCAGGGTTCTCCCTCCTCTCCCACCCTCGCCTGCTCCTCCCTGTCTTCCCTGTGTCGAGGGGCGGCAGCACGCCGCTCCTCACTTCTCCTCGTTTCCCCCAACGACTGCTCCCCTGCAGACCCTACACATGGACGTGTGGGGCCCAGCCCGCGTCCGTGGACAGGGTCACGAGAGGTACTTCTTGATAGTTGTTGACGACTACTCGCGCTACACCACGGTCTTCCCCTTGCGCACCAAGGGTGAAGTCCCTGATGTTTTGATCCCTTGGATCCGCGCTGCCCGTCTCCAGCTCAGCGAGAGGTTCCACTCGGACTTTCCTGTTCTGCGTCTGCACTCTGACAGAGGTGGGGAGTTTTCCTCCAACCTCTTGCGGGACTTTTGTCGTGGGGAGGGCATTGAGCAGTCGTTCACGCTTCCGGCCTCTCCACAGCAGAATGGGGTTGCTGAGCGCCGCATTGGCTTGGTCATGGAGGTCGCTCGTACCTCCTTGATCCATGCGGCTGCCCCCCACTTTCTGTGGCCGTTTGCGGTCCTGTACGCTGCGCATCAGCTCAACCTCTGGCCTTGTGTCTCCTTGCCGGAGACCTCGCCCACACTGCTGTGGACGGGGAAGGTTGGCGATGCGTCGCGTTTCCGGGTCTGGGGATCTCGAGCTTTTGTCCGCGATACGTCCGCGGACAAGCTCTCCTCCCGCGCTGTTCCTTGTGTCTTCCTTGGCTTTGTCCCGGACGCGTCTGGTTGGCAGTTTTACCACGCCACCTCGCGCCGTGTCCTGCCCTCTCAGGACGTCACTTTCGACGAGTCGGTCCCCTACTACCGCCTCTTCCCCTACCGAACTGCCCCGCTCCCCCCCCCGCCTCTCTTCCTCGCACCAGGTGCTGCTGTGGTAGACCCCCTCCCCCCTCAGGGTGCAGCTCCCTCAGGTGTGTCCCAGGTAGACCCGGTTGAGCCTGTCGAGGTAGCTGTCGACTCTCGTCCTGCTAGGGGTGCTGAGACTGGGGGTGCGGAGCCTGGGGGTGCGGAGCCTGGGGGTGCGGAGCCTGGGGGTGCTGAGCCTGAGCGTGAGGAGCCTGGGGGTGCTGAGCCTGCGGGTACGGAGTCTGGGGGTGCTGAGCCTGAGGGTGCTGAGTCTAGGGGTGCTGAGCCTGAGAGTGCTACGTCTGAGGGTACTGAGCCTGGGGGTGCTGCGACTGACCGTGCTGCGCCTGGAGGCGCTCCCTCTTCACAGCAGCTGCGGGAGTGGTACTCGCAGTACTGCAGCCTCAAGAGGGGCGCTTCTGGGGCTAGGGGTGCTGCTAGAGCTGGTGCTCGTGGTTCCCCGCCTAGGCGGGAGCCGCCCTCTCCCTAGCGGCTCCGAGAGTGGTACGCTCAGCGCTGCAGTCTCCGGAGTGGCGCTACTGGTGCGGCGGACCCTGGAGCTGGTGCTGGTGCTGCTGGCGCGGGAGCTGCTGGTGGTGCTGCTGGAGCTGCTGGAGGTGCTGCTGGAGGTGCTGCTGGTGCTGGAGCTGCTGGAGGCACTGCTGCTGCTGGAGGTGCTGCTGGTGCTGGCGCTGCTGGAGGAGCTGTTGGTGCTGGAGCTACTGGAGGCACTGCTGGTGCTGGTGGTGCTGGCGCTGCTGGAGGTGCTGCTGGTGCTGGAGCTACTAGAGGTACTGCTGGTGCTGGAGCTGCTGGAGCCGCTGGTTCTGGAGGTGCTCGTACTGGAGGTACTGGAGCTGCTGGGACTGGAGCGGCTGCGGGGGTTGGAGCTGGAGGTACTGGAGCTGCTGGGGTTGCTGGTGGTGCTGCGGGAGTTGTAGCTGGAGACCCTGGGGCTGAGGGTGCTGGTGCTGTCTCTGCTGGTTCAGGAGGTGCTGAGCGGCCGCGGCCGTACTACGTTCCGCTCCTTCAGCAGGTTCTTGGCCTCCCGCCCTCCACTGGTCCTTCTCCTCCCCTACTGAGTCCACCACCTGTCCAGTCGCAGTCACAGTTAACGCTTGCCTCTCCTCTGCCTGGTCCTTCTCCTTACGCTGGGCCGACTGGAGGTCTTACGGTGCGTCGTGAGCCTGAGTCTCGTCCTGCGTCGCCTGCGTCTCGTCCTGCGTCGCCTGAGTCTCGTCCAGAGTCGCCTGTCCGCGCTGGCCGCGCTGGTCGTCGTGCTCCGCGTCAGCGTCCTCCTCCTGTCCTTGGCACTCACTATATAACCATGCGTCCTTCCACTGCTCCACAGCGTGTCCCTCTGCCGTCTCCTCCTGCGTCCTCTCTTCCTGACGGTTCGGACCCGGAGTCTGACTCCCTTCGTGCTGCCAGTCCTACTGTCACGCGTTTCCTCGCCACTGTTGTCACTGACCCTTCCTTTGAGTCCTCTGCTGCGTCTGCTCTTGTCGCTGAGCTTGTTGACTTTGCTGCCGCTTGTCGTCTAGACTACGCCGCTAGCCTTGTTGCTGAGTCTGAGTCTGTCTGTCCTCCGTCCGTCGGGGGTGAGTGTGCTCTTGGCACGGACGTCCTCGAGGACAGACAGGAGGAGTTTGAGTGCTTTGCCGCTGCTTTACCTCATCTCGTGTCCATGCTGATTGCCCCTGAGGGAGACCCGGATGCACCAGACATCCCGACCCCACGCTCTTACGCAGAGGCGATGGAGGGTCCCTACTCCTCTCAGTGGCAGACAGCCATGGACGCAGAGATGGCTTCTTGGAAGTCCACAGGCACCTACGGGGCGAACATCGTCAGTGGCATGTGGGTTTTCAGGGTGAAGCGGCCGCCGGGTTCTCCGCCTGTCTTCAAGGCGCGTTACGTTGCACGAGGCTTCAGTCAGCGAGAGGGAGTTGACTTCTTCCAGACCTTCTCCCCGACCCCGAAGATGACCACTCTTCGGGTTCTGCTGCACGTCGCCGCTCAGCGTGACTACGAGCTCCACTCTCTTGACTTCAGCACTGCTTTCCTACAGGGCAGCTTGCACGAGGAGATCTGGCTGCGCCGCCCACCTGGCTTCACTGGGTCGTTCCCTGCTGGTACCCAGTGGAGCCTCCGGCGGCCAGTCTACGGTCTCCGCCAGGCACCCCGTGAGTGGCACGACACACTGAGGACTACTCTTGCTGCTCTTGGGTTTGCTCCTTCTACTGCTGACCCGTCGCTGTTTCTACGCACCGACACCACTCTGCCGCCGTTCTACGTTCTCGTGTACGTAGACGACTTGGTCTTTGCTACTGCTGACACTGAGGCACTCGCCCACGTGAAGTCGGAGCTGCAGAAGAGACACACGTGCACAGACCTGGGTGAGCTGACAAGCTATCTTGGCTTGCGGATCACCCGGGACAGAGCACAGCGCACCATCACCTTGACTCAGTCACACATGGTGCAGCAGGTCCTTCAGCGCTTCCGCTTCACGTACTCCTCGCCTCAGCCCACTCCTCTGCCTACCGGTCACTCGCTCTCAGCTCTGCCTTCGGATGAGTCCGTAGAGCCGAGTGGCCCGTATCCAGAGCTTGTGGGCTGCCTCATGTACCTGATGACCTGCACTCGACCTGACCTTGCATACCCTCTTAGCATCCTAGCACGCTATGTCGCTTCTGGCCGTCACCGGAAGGAGCACATGGATGCCGCTAAGAGGGTGTTGCGCTACTTGTGCAGTACGTTGGGCATGGGGCTTGTGCTTGGAGGACGGAGCGACGTTGTCCTCACTGGGCACTCAGACGCTTCTAGGGCTGACGACCAGGCTACGCAGCGGCCGTCTGAGGGTTACACCTTCAGCCTTGGCTCTGGTTCAGTTTCTTGGCGTTCTACACGCTCGTCTTCAGTTCTCAGCTCCAGTTGTGAGGCTGAGATCTACGCCACAGCCATGGCTGCACAGGAGTTACGCTGGCTCACCTACCTGCTGACCGACCTGGGAGAGCGGCCTCGTTCTCCTCCAGTGCTGTACGTCGACAACAAGGCCGCCATTGCCTTGTGTCAGGAGCACAGACTGGAGCACAGAACGAAGCACATCGCTCTGCGCTACTTCCTTGCTCGAGAGTTGCAGCAGCGTGGTCAGCTTCGTCTTGCTTACGTGGCCACTCGGGCCAACACTGCTGATGTGTTCACCAAGGCGCTTCAGCCTTGTGATCATCAGCGTTTCTGTACTGTTCTAGGCCTTGTGCCTACTGTGCCTCACTTGCTTACTTCTTGACTCTACTTGTACTGTGATCTCTATATATATATACCTGCATGCTTACACTTGCTAGGTTGTGATCGCTGTACCTCTTGTTATATTATCAAACTGCATGTGAACTGGTCTTGTGACCGCTTGCTTGTGCTCGGAATTTGTGTGGTATCCTTGAGATCCACCCTGAGCTGTGCTTTGCCTTGCTTTGCTTTGACTGGTTGTCTCCCACTTTGCCTATGGGGGTGTGTCAAACATTGTATATGTTTGTGTTCTGTAGGCTGTAGTGGGTTTAGCCTTAGGGGGTACAACTTCTAGGGTTTCATACTTGTACTCCCAACTTTCTTAGTTCAACCACTTCTCATTTCTGACACCACATGCAGACGGTTGCACATGACTAGCCACGTCGTCCACGTGCTGCCACGTCGGTCGACTTCGCCACAGAAACCTCGACGACGTTCGCGCACCTCCGCAGAACCTCGTCGAGTAGGTAACTTGGTCGACCGGGGAAAGTCCCCGGCAACCCTGCAGGACGATGACCTTCGTCATCATCGGTTGACGACCTTCGTCGTCGTGGGTCGACGACCTTCGTCGTCGCGGGTCGACAACCTTCGTCGTCGCAGGTTGACGACCTTCTTCGACCACCTTCGTCGACCACCTCGGTCGACATTCTGAAATTCCGGCTCCTCATTGGTAGAAATTTGGGCACATTCGAATTTCTAGCTGAAATTCTCTTGTGCATTCGCGTGGGTGCGCAGCATCAGACGCGACCCTGCGCAGACGAACACCCGTGAACCTCTGCAACAGCTGCGCCACTTGCACACGTGCACGAGACGTTTGTGTTGCACTCGCGGGTGCTTCAGTTACTCTTGCATGGGTTCCCTAGTACACCTTGCGTACAGGCAACCCTTCACCTTGTGCACGAGGTCCTTGTCCCAACCTTCCCAGAAGCTCCAGATCTCACATACTGCAGAGGGTCGGTTGCATCTCCCACACACCCGACCACACAGTCAGTTTTGCCCAAGCGAGGGTGGGGCCAACTCCCGTCAACACTCCCCTGCCGCGTTAACGCTTGTGCACCCCACACACTAGGGCCACCCAGAACCTAAGGGATAAAGTACAGGGGGATAATCCTTCGGCGTGCACACAACACACAGCACGGCGGTCACCGCACCAGCCGTGCAGAAGGGCACGGCACCTACTGCTGCACAACATCGTCAACGTCGCCGATGTCAGCCAGACGAACTTGGCCGACCGCGACGGAGCACCGGTTGAAGGCCGGAAAGTGCAGCGCCTTCGTCATGAAGTCGGCCGGCTGCTCAGTGGTCGGGTTGTACCGCAGGACGAACTTCCCGCGCTTCACCATCTGCTGCAGCCAGGCGTAACGTCGCTCCATGTGCTTGAGGTTGCCCTTCAGCCCCAAGCCTTCCGTGGCAGTGATGGCCGACTGGTTGTCCACACGAAGGACCGTCGGCTTCCCAGCGTCGAGCTGCTGGAACTTTGCAAGGAGGAAGTGAAGTCGGCGTTCCTCCTTGCCGACTTCCGTGGCCGCGACGTAATCAGACTCGGTCGATGAAAGCGTCGTGCACTTGATGCGCTGGCTCGACTAGGAGACAGCGGCCCCTCCGAAGATGAACACGTAGCCTCCCATGCTCGTCCGGTTCTGCTTGTCGCCGGCGTCGTCGGCGTCCACGTAGCCGAACAGGTTCAGCCACTCTGCTCCACCGACGAACTCCAGGGCGGTGTCACGGGTGTCGGTGAGGTAGTGCAGGCTCCGGTCGACCTCGCGCCAGTGTTGGTCGCTCCGCACTGTCAGGCCGCTTCCCAGCTTGCTGCACGCGAAGGCGATGTCCGGCCTCGTCGTCGTCGCCGCGAAATGCAGCGAGCCGACCTTCTGCCAACACTCCTCCTCCTCGTGCGCCTGAGTATCCTCGTCGTCGAACGCCAGTTCGGCGTAGGCGTCGATGGAGACCGGCGTCTTCGGGATCCAACCGGTCTGCTCCTCGTCGATGAAGCACCTGCGCAACTTGTCGACGTACGACTGCTGGTGCAGCCACAGCTTCCTCGCTGGCCTGTCGCGCACGATCTCCAACCCAAGATACTTCTCGACCGGGCTGATCTCGCGCATCTCAAAGGCGGCCTCCAGCAGCTCCTTCAGCTCCTTCAGCATGGCAAGGCTGCTGCTGGCGGCGAGCAGGTCGTCGACGTAGACGAGCACCCAGCACGTCACTTCGGCGTCGTCGACCTTGAAGTAGAGAGCCTCGTCGACCTGGCTCTTCTTCCAGCCAGCGCTGGTCAGTACGTCGTCGAGCGCCTTGTACCACAACAGCGACGACTGCTTCAACCCGTAGAGGCTCTTCAACAGCTTGCACACCCGGCCGGTTCCGTCATCATAATAGTCTGGCTGGTACATGTACAGCACCCTGTCGAGCTTACTCTGCAGGAAGGCAATATTCATGTCGAGCTGCATCAGGTGCAAGTCGAGGACGACGACGATGCTGAGGAAGTTCCTCAGCGTGACGTAGCTGCTGACCGAAGAGTACGACTCGTCGTAGTCGGCGCCGTACACCTGCGTGAAGCCCTTCACGACCAAGCGTGCCTTCTCGCGGGCGACCGTGTCGTCGATGTGGTACTTCGTCGTCAGCACCCACCGGTTCTTCATGATGTTCACACCGCGCGGGCGTTCGACCAGCTCCCACGTGCCCATGCCGATGAGGCTGCGGATCTCCTCGTCCGTGGCGGCCTTCACCGGCTTGCCCTTCCAGCTCGCCAGCGCCTCCTTCACCGTCATCGTCGCGATGTCCCAGCGGTGCTCTGGGTCGGCGTGCACGTCGGGGTCGAGCTCAGGCAGGTCGACGTCGTCCTGCGCATCGTCGAGCAACGCGCTATAGGAGGTTGGCGGCAGGCAAGCATGGTCGCTCAGCTTCTCGCGAGGCTTGCCAAGGTTGGAACGAGTGGAACGTTGCAGCTTAGGCTCGTCGGCTTTGACTTCCACAACATCGCTGTCAGTAGACTGCTCCCCTGTGGACAGCTCCCCTTCATCGTCGTCGCGTTCACGAACAACTTCCACAACGTCGCTCGACGAACCATCGTCGAGCTGCTCCCCTGTCTGCGGCTCCTCTGCAGACGCTTCCTTCGTCAACGGCTCCTCTGTCGGCAGCATCTCTTCCGGCCGCTGCTCCCCTGTCGTCGGCGGCTTCGCACCCTCGTCGACGAGCTTGACATCACGTCGGCCGCTGGTGATGCCAGTGGTCGGCGCCACAGGCAACGTCCGCAGGCTCCCCTCATCGCCGGTGGCCGACGAAGGTGTCGGCTCAGGCAAGTCGGCGACAAGAGGTGGTGCAGCAGAAACAGGAGGTGGAGGAGAAGGATGGACATCCTGGACGTCCTCGTCAGCAGCCTCGTCGACCTCGGCGAGCAGTGGGAACGTCGCCGTCAAGGAATCCGTCAGTGAGTGGGTCTGCGCCCGTGCCGACACCGGCCCATGCGTCACCTTCCACACCTCCAGGGACATCGTCTCGTAGAAGATGGCCTCGACCGCCGTGACCAACTTGTTGTCTGTCAGGTCGAGCACTTCCCATCCCTTGCTCTCTGGCGACACACCCTGGTGTAGCCACCAACGAGCCTTTGGTGCCAGCTTCCCACCGCGCTGCTGCGCGGGGACCATGAACTGCACCATGCAACCCCACACCCTCGCCAGCGTGAGGTCGGGCTTCTTGCCTGTCAGCAGCTGATGCGGCGTCGTCCCGGGCGGCAGCGTCAACCGCTCCAAGCAGTTGTGCACCCAGACGGCCTGCCGCAGGGCGAGGTGCCACCAGTGGTGCTGCATTCCCATGTGCAGCAGCATCGTCCGCACGGCCTCGACGACCGTGAGCATCTCCCTCTCCGCCATGCCGTTCTGCTGTGGAGTGTACAGGCAGGTCAGGTCGTGGACGATGCCTTTGCCGTTGATGAAGTTGGTGAAGTCCTTCCCCAGGAACTCGCCTCCGCGGTCGGAGCGGAGCATCATCACCGACTTCTTGGTTTGCCTCTCCACGACCAGTAGCCACTGCTCGAACACTTGCAGGACGACCCTTTTCTTGGCGACCGGCCTCACCCTTACGTAGCGCGTCTTTCGGTCCTTCAGAAGAAGGAAGTAGTAGCTGCCATCCTTGGCGGCCACCCGGAACGGTCCGCACAGGTCGATGTGCACGACGGCCAGAGCTTCCTCCGCGTCAGAACCCTTGTCGAGAAAGGTGTGTCGCGCAAGTTTCCCACGTACGCAGGAGACGCACGGCAAGTCGGTACCCGTCGACGGCTGGATGTCCAGGCCAGTGGCGACTTCGTGCTTCGCCGAGCTCTTGATGGTGTCGACGCCAATGTGCGCAAGCCTCGCGTGCCACCTGTCCAGCGTCGACTTCGTCACCAATGCGATCGTCCGCAGGGCCACCACCTCGGTGGACGTCGACGACAGCTTCGTCGAGCAGGGCTAAGGTCGGTGCAGAGGACGCGGCCAGTGTAGCGTGCTCGACTGAGCACCTCCCCGGTCGCGGCGATGAGCAGCATCTCATCGCCGTCACCCTGCAGCTTCACGCCCATGTCATTCAGCTGGCCCGCCGACAGCAAGTTCGCCTGCACGCCCGGGACGTAGAGCACGTCAGGGATGAGGATTCGCTTCCCGGCCTCCCCTTGCAGAGCGACGGTTCCGCGACCCTCGACGGGCTGCAACGCCCCATTGAATCCGCGCACGTGCTTCACACTGCCACTCGGCGAAATGTCGACAAAGACCGCCTTCGTCCCCATCAGGTGGTGGGAGCAACCGCTGTCGAGCAGCACCGCCATCGGGTTTGCCTGCACTGCCGCCGCCACCGCCTGAAAGTCCTCACCAGCCTCCGGCGCCAGCGAAACCGTCGGTTCCACCACGCCGACCATCGAGCACGAAGCCTCTCCATCGCCTCGACCCTTGCCGCCGGAGGAGTCGACGTCCTTCGTTGAGGATGTCTTCTTCGACGTCTGCTTCTCCTTGCGCGGATTTTCATCCCAACTTCGACGACCGTTGGCCGACCTCCCGCGGCCTGCCTTGTGGTCATCGTCGTCAGACTCCTCTCGGTCGGGGCAGTCATAGGAGAGGTGGTCGGCGCTTCCGCAGACCCAGCACTCGCGCCGTCGACCACCGCTGCCACGACCATTGTCACAAGTTGATTTCGTCCGGTCGGCGTCCTTCGCTGGCCTCCCACCTCCGCCAGACTTTCCACGCTGCCCCTGCTGACGATCCTGCTTCGTCGGGGTGGCGTAGCTCGCCTGCAGAAGGAGCTCCGTGGGCCGATCTGCCTCCTGCATCGCTTCATCTCGGATGATGTAGCTGGTGAGGGAGTCCTCGTCGAGTGACTCCCGCATACCCGGCATCACTGACAGCCTCTTCATGAGGTTGAAGCTGCTTGGCAGTCCCTTCATGACGTGCATGATGTACGACGCAGTCGCGTATTCGACGCCCGCCATCCGCATCTCGGCAAGGAGTCGTCGAGCACGATTGCAGTAGTTCTTCGCCGACTCCTGCTCGCCCATCCTGAGGTGTGTCAGCTGCTCCTCCAGCTGGCCAATGTACAAGTCGCCCGTCGCCTGGTAGGTCGACATGATGAATCGCCAAGCCTGGTGGCCTGAGTCCAGTCGAAGTCGACACGGCTTCAGCGCAATCTGCACCATCGGCGAGCATCACCTCGAGATGACCATGAAGGTGAGCAGGTGAGCGGCACGAAACTCCCAGCGCAGCTCGACCTCGTCCTCGTGCGGTATCGGCACGGTGCTGTCGGCGAAACCCTTCAGCCCGGCGAACTCTAGCTGAGGCTCAATAGCCTCCTTCTACGTGATGAGGTCCCGTCGACCTTGCAGTGGCGTGACAGTGACTTTGTCCGGCGTGAACTTGAAGTAGCCATACGCCGGAGCGATCCCGCGAGCCGACCCATGCGTGGCCTCCCTCTGCTACGTTGGGGAGAACGACGTCGACACGCGAACTACCTGCAGCCGCCGCCGATCGCTGCACTCGTGCCTGGCTCCCGTCGACACCATCGTCGACCTTGATCACACCTCTCTTCTTCGTGCCCTCACTGCCGCCGACTTGGACACCGCCGTCGACCTCCTCGTTGACGCCATCTTTGTTGCGTACCGGTCGAGGAGATGCAGGACAGGAAGGGTGTTTTGTCGGCCATTGCGCCCGGATGCCCAGCTCGACAACCTCCAGAGAGAGGGTCGTCCCGTACTCGCCAGCCTCGTGGCGTCTCCTCGCATCAGCCAATCGAGTCTCCAGGGTGTCTGCTACGCTCGTCTCAACTACGGGGTCGACCATGGTGACTAGGACGGTTGCCGGCCTACGAACGACTTAGTAGGTGCAAAAGTCGGCTCCTATCTGAAGGTATCCTTGCGGGGCCGTCCACGCTCACCGCACCATGCGGAGATTAACTCTACAACGGTGGGAGCTAGACTACGGGGTAGGCTCTGTCTGTGTTCTCTAGCATTTGTGCGTTCACAGGGCAAAACAGCAAGAGTTTCACTAAGGAAAGTTGAGAATACAGAGTTCAGAATGAACAAGCAATGGCAAGATTGACTACATCACATGCAAGGTTTGCTAGTGCACAGGCAGGTCGACCGCCAGCACGACAAAGTTGTCGACCTGCCAACGTAGCAAGTCTCTGGCCCGCCAACGCAACTCATGTACGACTTGCCAATGCTGCAGAATGGCGGCCTGGCAACGCTGCACCAGCGGGGCTTGCCAACGCTGCACCCGCACGGCTCGCCAACATTGCGTCCGCATGTAATTGTAAGCGCATGTGCAAGCACCTACTTCGCATGTGCTTGTAGACACTTACGCACGACGTGCACTGTTGAGCACATTGCGCAGGTGCCAGGTCGGCCACATGCAGACGGTTGCACCTGACTAGCCACGTCAACCACGTGCTGCCACGTCGGTCGACTTTATCAGAAGTAGTAGGAGTACGGCCTAGGCTTAGTAGCCTAGGCCACAGTAGGACTAGTAACGAGGAGCCAAGTACGAGCTAGGATTGTGTGCAGGAACAGAATTGAGAAGGGATGATTGAACTAGCAAGCAGCAGGATACAAATAGCAAACCCTAAGGGGCTGTACTCACTATAGAGTACCCCACTGCAGGCTACACAAACAACATATTCTGACACACCCCCATAGCCAAAGTGGGGTGTAATCAGCACAATGAGCAGCCATAGCAATAGTTCATAATTATCAGCAAAGCTAGAGGCTATCACAGAGGGCAAGTGAGGAGGAGGAGGGACTATGAAAGGAGAGAAGATGGGAGGCGACGACTGAAGCTGCAGACACACGGGCAACAGAAGCGGCTGACACAGTGGCGGCTGACACAGTGGCTACCGAGACAGAGCGCCCCGGAATACTGGAGTAACTGGCTCTGCGGCTACGACGAGCGGCAGAAGCAACGGACCCACGGGCGACTGGTGCAGCAGGCTCTCAGTGGCTACCGAGACAGTGCGTGCCGGAATACAGGAGTAACAGGCTCTGCGGCTGCGACGAGCGGCAGGAGCAACGGACCCACGGGCAACAGGTGCAGCAGGCTCTCTGAGCTACCAGGACAGTGCGCCCCGGACTACAGGTGCTGCGGACGACAAGACAGCAGCCTCCACTCAACCTCCCCCAACAGTCCCACACCCCTCTCACACACCCCCTGCTTCACCCCTAGCTCCACTCCCACATCACCCCCCTAGTGCCACTCCCCACGACTCCCACACCTCCACCCCCCTCAGCGGCAGCTGCAGCAGTGGGAGACAAAAAAGGAGGAGGGGAGAACCCACACCTCTCACCCCCATGCTCGCCACCCCACACCCCAGCCACCGCGGAACGCACGGTGGAATGGGAGCAATGGGCAGCACGGGGGGGACGGGGCGGGCTTCTGCAGAGGCGGCTCGCGCGGGTCCTGGGGCGGCTGCTGCAGGTGCGGGCTGCTCCAGGGGCGGCTGCTGCAGTGGCGGGCGGCTCCAGGGGCTGCTGCTGCAGTGGCGGGCGGCTCCAAGGGCTGCTGCTGCAGTGGCGGGCGGCTCCAGGGGCGGCCGCCGCAGTTGAAAGGCAGAAGGGGGGGGGGGGGGGGAACGCACGGCCCCCAGGGCGCCCCGAGGGGCGACGAGAAGGGAGCCGCGCGGCCCCCCCCCGGGGTGCCGCGACGGGCACCAGGGAGGGCGCCGCGACGAGCCCCCAGAGCCGCCTCGACGGGCGACGGGGAGGGTGCCGCGCGGGCCCCCCGAAGTCGCCTCGACGGGCGACGGGGAGGGCGCCGCGCGGGCCCCCCGAAGTCGCCTCGACGGGCGACGGGGAGGGCCGCGCACGGCCCCCGAAGTCGCCTCGACGGGCGACGGGAGGGGACCGCGCGCGGCCCCCGTGGTCACCACGACGGGCGACTGGTGGGGAGGCCGCGCGGGCCCCCAAGGTCGCCTCGACGGGCGACGGGAGGGGAGGCCGCGCGGGTCCCCGAGGTCGCCTCGACGGGCGACGGGAGGGGAGGCCGCGCGGGTCCCCGAGAGCGCCTCGACGGGCGCTTCGACGGGAGGGGACCGCGGAGGCCCCCCCAAGGGCACCACGACGGGCGCCACGGAAGGGAAAACCGCCAGGCGCCCCGAGCGCGCGGCGGGCAGAAATTAGGGTTTCGCCGCCGCGCACCACGGGGCGCGCGGCGGACAGTACGGCAGCGGAAGCGGGTGGTGGGCCCATACACAGGAAGGCGGCAGACATGCCGCCCTCTGATACCATATCAGAAGTAGTAGGAGTACGGCCTAGGCTTAGTAGCCTAGGCCACAGTAGGACTAGTAACGAGGAGCCAAGTACGAGCTAGGATTGTGTGCAGGAACAGAATTGAGAAGGGATGATTGAACTAGCAAGCAGCAGGATACAAATAGCAAACCCTAAGGGGCTGTACTCACTATAGAGTACCCCACTGCAGGCTACACAAACAACATATTCTGACAGACTTCGCCACAGGAACCTCGACGACGTTCGCGCACCTCCGCAGAACCTCGTCGAGCAGGTAACTTGGTCGACCGGGAAAAGTCCCCGGCAACCCTGCAGGACGATGACCTTCGTCATCATCGGTTGACGACCTTCGTCGTCGTGGGTCGACGACCTTCGTCACCGCAAGTCGACGACCTTCGTCGCCGCGGGTCAACGACCTTCGTCGTCGCGGGTCGACGACCTTCGTCGACCACCTCGGTCGACATTCTGAAATTCCGGCTTCTCATTGGCCGAAATGAGGGCACATTCGAATTTGTAGCAGAAATTCTCTTGTGCATTCGCGTGGGTGCGCAGGATCAGACGCGACCCTGCGCAGACGGACACCCGCGAACCTCTTGTCAAAGTAATAACTGGTGAATGAATGACTAGAAATGACAAAGACAAGGAAGATATAGCAAACACTTGTCAACCCTAGCCAACCCTAAACATAAGTGTACACCACCTAGACTAGCAAATACAAACCATAACAATAATAGTTTGACACACCCCCATAGTCTAGGTGACGGTAGTCCTGTGGAAAGCAACACACAGACTAAGAGCAAGGGTCACATGACCAGTCAGCAAGAACAAACCACGGTCACAAGACCAGTTCACAAGAACAAAGCAACTCTCGAGGTGGATCTCAAGATCACCACACAGTGCGAGAACAAGCAAGGGGCCACAAGGCCAGTCCACATGCAAGTATATAGCAGATATAAGAGATGCAAGAGTACAAACATGCATGACAAGCATCTCTACAGAAGCAAGGGGCCACAAGGCCTGTCCACAAGCACAGATATAGGATATATAGTGAGATGCAAGAGTACAATACAAAGCATCTCTACGTAAGCAAGTGAGGGCCTGTAGACACAAGGCCAAGCTGGGTGCAGAAACGCTGGTGGTCACAAGGCGGCAACGCCTTGGTGAAGATATCTGCAGTGTTGGCCTCACAGACCACACGTCGCACGAGTGCCTGGCCACGCTGCTGCAACTCTCGCAGAAGGAAGTAACGAAGCTGGATGTGCTTCGCCTTCCCAACCAGTCGGGGCTCCTCGCACAACAGGATAGCAGACATGTTGTCTGCGCACAAGACTGGGGGAGAGCGAGGCCGCTCACCAAGGTCGGTGAGGAGGAAAGACAGCCAGCGAAGCTCCTGGGCGGCCATGGCCGCAGCGTACAACTCTGCCTCACAGCTGGAACTAGAGACGGACGACGCCCGAGTCGACCTCCACGAAACAGCTCCGGTCCGAAGGCTGAAGCAGTAACCCTGTGTAGACTGCAGCGACTCTGCGTCGTCGGCCCACGACGAGTCCGAGAAACCTGTAAGTGTAACTGGCTGCTTCCCTCCAAGGACAAGTCCCATGCCTGATGTACTCGCCACATACTTCGCCACCCTCTTAGCAGCGTACCAGTGGGAAGGTAGGTGTCTCCCAGGCGCAACAAAGCGCGCAAGGACGCTAAGAGGGTAAGCTAGGTCAGGGCGAGTACAGGTCATCAGGTACATGAGACAACCCACCAGCTCAGGATATGGACCACTGGACTCAAATGGCTCGTCCGAAGGTGGAGCCGTGAGCCCATGATCCACAACAAGAGGGGTGGGCTGTACCTTGGAGAACGGGAAGCGAAACCGCGTGAGGATCTGCTCGACCATATGCGACTGCGTCAGCGTAATGGTGCGAGCTGCCCTGTCCCTGGTGATCTGCAGGGCAAGGTAGCGCTGCAGCTCACCAAGGTCAGTGCAAGTGTGCCTCCTCTGCAGTTCCTCCTTCCCGGAGGCCAGTGCGCGTCGGTCGGGAGTGGCAAAGACCAGGTCGTCAACGTAGACCAGAACAAAGAACGGGGTCGAGCCACGGCGGACGAACAGCGACGGGTCGGCAGACGACGGAAAGAAGTCAAGCGCTGCAAGAGTCGTACGTAGCGTGTCGTGCCACTCGCGGGGAGCCTAGCGCAGGCCGTAGACCGGTCGACGCAGCTGCCACTGGGTCCCAGGAGGGAAAGAGCCAGTGAAGCCAGGCGGGCGACGCAGCCAGATCTGCTCGTGCAGGCTCCCCTGTAGGAACGCGGTGGAGAAGTCTAAGGAGTGCAACTCGTAGCCGCGCTGAGCTGCAATATGCAGCAACACCCGAAGAGTGGTCATCTTCGGGGTGGGAGCAAAGGTCTGGAAGAAGTCTACCCCCTCTCGCTGACTGAAGCCTCTCGCCACGTAGCGCGCCTTGAACACCGGTGGTGCTCCAGGCGGCCGCTTCACCTTGTAGAGCCACATGCCACTTACAACGTTCGCCCCAGGTGGTGGGACGGCGTCGACGTAGGTGCCTGTGGACCTATAAGATGCCACCTCTGCCTCCTCAGCTGCTATCCAGTACGAAGCCCAGGGTCCCGAGACCGCCTCAGCGTGAGTGCGAGGGATCGGGATGTCAAGGGCGTCTGGATCCCCCTCAGGGGCAAGCAGCATGGCGCAGAGATGAGGAACAGCGGCCGCAAGGAAACCAAGCTCGACCTGTCTGTCCTCGAGGACCTCCGGGGAAAAACAGGAGCACCCCCAGAGAACGGAGAACGAGCAGGGCCACTCACCAAGTGAGCGGCGTAGTCAAGGCGGTGGGAAGAGGCAAAGCCAGCGAAAGTGGTAACAAGTGCCGAGACAGACGACAGAGGTGCAGTCGGGTGAGTGACCAACGCGAACAAAACACGGGAGACGACAGGACGAGAGGCACGGAGGTAGTCGGACAACGGGTCGTGAAACACAGTGAGGGACGACTCTGGAGGCTGTGGGAGGACAGGAGGAGGTGGAGCACGTGAGCGAAGAACAAGGTGAAATGGACCGTCTGCACGGTAACGGGACCGACGGGGCTCTGGAGACACAGCACGACTGAGGGGAGAACGACGAGTCCACTGGGACGAGGAAAGAGACTGGACGGGGGGAACAGGAGGGGAAGGTTGGGGACCACGAACCAAGCGTGCAGGTGCTGGGTCGGGCAGGTCGCGCAGGCGCAGTCGCTGCCGCTCCGCCTCCTCTGGCGTCTGTTGCGACGGTACCTGCCCCTGCTACTGCTCCTGTGGCTCCTGCGCTACCCTCTCCTGCTGCTGCCGTGACTCCTCTAGTCTCTCCAGCTCTGTCTGCAACTGCACCTGCTGCTGCGGGCGGGACTCCTGCTCTACCCTCTCCTGGTGCGGCCGTGACTCCTCCTCTACTCTCTCCTGCTGCGACTGCTACTGCACCCGCTGCTGCACTCGTGACTCCTCCTCTACTCTCTCCTGCTGCGGCTGCAACTGCCCCTGCTGCTGCTGTGACTCCTCCTCTACTCTCTCCTGCATCTGCGACTGAGACTGAGACTGCTCCTGCTGCTACTGCTGCTACTGCTGCTGTGCCCTCTCAAACCGCTCACGCTCCTCCCTCTCCAACCGGAGGAGACGCTGCTCACGGGTCAGGAAACGTACAGTGCGCGGTGTAGGCGCCACATTGCCAGTGCCTCCAGCTCCAGCACCCCCAGAACCAGCACCTCCACCACCGACACCCCCGGGGCCTCCAGTACCTCCCGCAAGAACACCCCCAGGCTCCGCAGCAACCGGCCGCAGAGAAGAACGAGGAGGAAACTACGGGACGGACGGGAAGCCAGGGGGTGACGCGGGGCGAGGCTGCCGAGTCGAGACTGCCATGTCCTCCACGGGAGTGACCTCCACACCCACACCCCCTGCACCCCCAGAGCCGACACCACCAGCTCCAGCAGCCCCAGTACCCTCACCCTCCGCAACTGCACCTCCCGCACCCCCAGACACGACAGTGACTGGACGCTGCGGGGGGGGGCGACTGCGGAGTGACGTGCGACACACCTGACGGGGCAGGACACGAAGGGGGGGGGGCTACCGGGGCGACTGGGGGGGGCTCAAGAGTGAGGAACAGCGGGGGGGAAAAGACCTTAGTACCTCGGTGGGGGCGACTCCTGTAGTAACAGACAGGCTCGTCGAACGTGACGTCCTGAGAGACGAAGAATTGGTAGGTGACCGGGTCGTAGAACACCCAGCCGGAGGCGTCCAAAGGGAAGCCAAGAAAGACGCAGGCACGAGTGCGCGGAGACAACTTGTTCGCGCCAGGGGCACGAATGTGAGCCAGAGAACCCCAGACACGGATGTCAGCTGCTACACCCGGAGAACCTGTCCAAAGGGAGACCGGCGTCACCCGTGGCCGTGCGTCACTGGGCCACAGGTTCAGCTGGTGCGCGGCGTAGCGGACTGCCTGAGGCCACAAGAACCGGGGGGCATCCGCATGGCACATGGAGGTCCGGGCAACCTCCATGACCAGGCCGATGTGTCGCTCGGCTACCCCGTTCTGCTGTGGCGAGGCTGGTAGCGTGTAAGACTGGATGATCCCCCTACCCTGACAGAATGTCTCCAGGCGAGTGGAAGAAAACTCACCACCACGGTCCGAGTGGAGGCGGAGCCCACAAAGGCCCTGGGCGCCACCCCACGCTAGTAGCCATGGCTCGAGGACAGTAGGCACGTCGGCCTTCCGTCGCAAAGGGAAAACCGTGGTGTAGCGGGAGTAGTCATCGACCAAAATCAGGAAGTAGCGCTCCTGACGTGGGCCAAGGACCGGGGAGGGGCCCCAGACGTCCAAGTGCAGGGTCTGGAAAGGAGCCGTGGTGGGGGGGAACGAGGAGGAGTGAGGGGCAGCGCGCTGCCGACCCTCGACGCAAGGAGTGCACGGCGGCACAGGCGAGCGAGGAAGCGGGGCTAGCAACTCTGGGAGACCTGAGACCAGACGGTGACGTACCATCCTACGGAGAGGTGGGAACGACGGGTGACCTAGACGGTGGTGCCAGAGGACCGACGGGTGGGTGAGGGACCGACAGTCGCACGACACAGCAGCTACCTGACCTGACCTGACCTGACCTGACCTGACCCAGTGTGGTGGGACCCAGTGTGTAGTGAGTACAGACCAGAGCCCGGCTCCCTGTGAAAAGTGGCCAGAAGGGCCCCAGTGGCACCGCTTGTGTAGGAGGCAACAGGCTCGTCCTTTGGGAAAGTAGTGACTACACCTAGGTCGTGGAGGTGACTGACACCCACCAGGTGCCCGGAGAACGAGGGGGTGTAGTAACCTGTGAGGAACCCAGAGGGAGCCGCCGGACACGGGAGAGTGGTGGTGCTGCGAGCAACTACAGGTCCCACAGAAGGGTCAGCCAAGGCGACAATGACTGGAGTGCGCAGTGGTGTGAGGTCAGTACAGTCGCGAAAGAAACAGCTGGACGCTCCAGAGTTTAGGGTGAAGGAAAGCTGTGCAGACTGTGAGGTCGCACCCGAGCTAGCGACAAAGGCTGGTGCTAGACTAGTGGTAGCTGCAGCTCCTACAAAATCACTCTCAGAGGCGCCTGGACTGGAAACAATACACGCACCAAGGCTGGAAATACAGGTCTCTACTCGTGCAGCCGGGAAAGGTCCTAGACCAGGTAGGTGAGACTCAACTGGTGCAGCAGTGCGCTGGCAAAGACGCGAGGGCCAGTGCGGTGTAATAGCATGAGGACCAAAACGCTCACGGTGGAGGTCGTCGAGTCGACGATAGCAGCTGGACGCAGAGTGGTCAGGACTCCAGCAGGTGGTGCCAGCATCCGGGCCAGTCAGGATCCGGTACTCGCAGGGACCGACGTCGCGCCCACGACTTGCTGAGCCGCTGCTGCAGCCGGTACTCCTAGGACCCTCAGGTCCCCACTGCCGGGAGTGCTGTAGTTGCTGTCGCTGCGGCTGACCCTGCTGCTGCTGCAGAACTCTAACACACGCCATGGTAGGCACTAGAGACGGCCGAGCGCGGTGGGGAGTGGCTAGGAGGGTTGCTGGCTACAGCCTATGCTGCTGCTGGTTCTGCTGGGGGCAGCCTATGCTTCTGCTGGTTCTGCTGGGGGCAGCCTATGCTGTTGCTATTGCTGCTGGGCAGGCTATACTGCTGCTGGTTCTCCAGGGGGCAGCCTATGCTGCAGCTGGTTCTGCTGGGGGCAGCCTATGCTGCTGCAAGTTCTGCTGGGGGGCAGCCTATGCTGCTGCTGGTTCTGGTGGCAGTCCAAGCTGCTGCTGGTTCTGGTGTGTCAAGAGCGGTGGGGAGCGGTTCTGGGCGGTTCTGGGCGGTTCTGGGCGGTTCTGGACGGTTCTGGCCGGTTCTGGCCGGTTTTGGGCTGTCCTGGGCGGCAGGTACAGGGTGGGGCGGCGGGCCCAGGGTGGGGCGGGACAGGTGGGGCTGCTGGCGCGTTTCTAGTAGCTGCTGGCACTGCTGGGGCGTTCCTAGTAGTTGCTGGCGCTGTCGGGGCGTTCCTAGCAGTTGCTGGCTCTGCTAGCACGGTTCTAGCGGCTGCCGACGCTGCTAGCACGGTTCTAGCGGCTGCTGGCGCTGCTGGGGTGTTTCTAGCGGCTGGTTTCAGGTGGGGCGGCTGGTTTAGCTCGTGGGGCGGCGGGTTAAGCTCGTGGGGCGACGGGTTTCAGGTGGGGCGGCGGGCACAGGGTGCGGGGAGGCGACGGGATGGGGACGGGAGGAGACGGGGACGCGAATCCGAGGGCGAAGGGGGCGTGACGCGGAGGGGGGACGGGGACGCGACGGGGAGGGGACGGGAGGTGACGGGGGCGCGACGGGGACGGGACGGGAGGCGATGGGGGCGCGACGGGGAGGATGACGGGGGTGTCGCGATATATATTTATATATGTTTATAACTGCCTGTAGCTTTAGCTTTAGTGTAGTTATGTTTCTTTGTTGTGGTGGTGCACCTCTTTGTTTCCTTGCTATATGTTCTTGCAAACCTATAGTGAAGACACACATTCTCGATTCTCTCTTGGCACAACTCCCTCGACACCCGCTTGGCCTAGGCTACTAAGCCTAGGCCCTTAGTTAAACCCGTTCCTAGCTAAGTTCGTCTCGTGACATGGTATCAGAGCGAAGGTCTCGGGTTCGAATCCCAGTGTGTCCACTTCGGGCATCCCAGTGCGGGGGGGTGTCAGAGGTCCACTGGTTATCCCCGATTGATCCTAGGGAAGGGTTACAGGCTCGTTGTCCTGGGGGGTTATGGGCGCACTGACCCGCTACTTAACAAGCCCTTTTATCCCAATGGTCTAGTGGTTGGGATTCTGACATGGTATCAGAGCGAAGGTCTCGGGTTCGAATCCCAGTGTGTGCACTTCGGGCATCCCAGTGCGGGGGGGTGTCAGAGGTCCACTGGTGATCCCCGATTGATCCTAGGGAAGGGTTACAGGCTCGTTGTCCTGGGGGGTTATGGGCGCATTGACCCGCTACTTAACAAGCCCTTTTATCCCAATGGTCTAGTGGTTGGGATTCTGACAGGGGGCGCGACGGGGAGGACGACGGGGACGCGACGGGGAGGGGACGGGGGGCGACGGGGGCGCGACTCGGAGGGGGGGACGGGATGTCACCGCATATGCAAGGAATGCATTTGCAATAACAGTAGCGTGCGGTGCTGAGAAGTAGTATTAGAATAGTTAGGAATATAGTGAAGTAGATGAATAGGAGGTAGTGTAGCTTTGCAGCCAGTAGCGCAGTGTCGGTTGCTAAGGGGTGTAGAAAAGGGGGGAATATATGAGAGCGGGTTGGGATAGCGGGGGAAAGGCACCGAAGGGCGAAATGGGGATTTGAACGAATCCCAACCTCGAGCCGCACATTGGAAATGTGCAAACCGAGGTTGGGTAAGTTCACCCACGCCAACTCACTCGATGCCTATTGTGTGGTATTCTCTCAGACTAGTGGATAGTTGTCATACTAGCCTCAACACGCAGCGACACAGCACTAAGGGGGAACATGTGGGGTGAGGGAGCAATCCCGTTCATACCACACAATAGGATCTAGCCTGTAGTTATGGATAAGTACGAGCTTCGTTGGGGCCGGGTGTTTAGTCGCCGCGAAGAGGAACGGGCGCGGCGTGAGCCGTCACGTGAGCGCGGGCGATCCTTAGAGCGCTCGCCGCGCAGGCCGGCTTTCCGCGCAGATCGAGTGCCGGTCGCTAGGGACCAGCGGGCGGAAGGGAGGCCGAGAGTAGGAGCGTACGCCGCTAGCGCGGACGGAGACGCGGGGCAGAGAGAGCGAGATCGCGGAGATAGCAGGCATGGGAGCGACGACCGCCGCGCCGTGGGAGAATTTCGCTCGCCGGAAGGACGCGGGCGCCGCCGCGATGAGAGAGGCCGCTGGCGTGGCGTTGAGAGGTTCGACGCCGCCCGAGCGGGGGAAGCCGCCCACGGGGAAGAATCATGGGAAACTTCTAGCGAGGAGGAGGCGGAAGAGGCCGGCGCACACCTGGAGCGAGCGGCCGAAGACGCTGACGGAGGGGATGACGAGGAGGAGCCCGTGACTGGGATCGGAAACGCCGAGCCTGGAGCGGCAGAGGTCGCCGGGAGTGCAAGCCAAGTGGGAGCGGGAGGATCGCAATCGGGACGGCAGGAATTGCGCGAGCGGGACGCCAACCGTCAGGAGGAGCAGAGCGCGGAGGGGCTGCGTCGACAGGAGCGGCGGGACTGGGGCGTGCGCGCCGGCACTAGTGGGGCGCAAGGAGAACGCAGCAGAAGCGACATGGGCGGGCTGCGCGCAGCAAGGGAAGAACCGCGGCGGTGGGAGCGGCAGCCTGTCAACCCTCGCGCACTCGACGGGCGGCGGGCGCAGGAAGCGGCGGGACTGGGGCGTGCGCGCCGGCGCTAGTGGGGCGCAAGGAGAACGCAGCAGAAGCGACATGGGCGGGCTGCGCGCAGCAAGGGAAGAACCGCGGCGGTGGGAGCGGCAGCCTGTCAACCCTCGCGCACTCGCCGGGCGGCGGGTCGGAGACGGCGCACTATCGCCAGGCAGGCAGGTGATGCGCAGGGAAGGCGAAGAGGACGAGCCACGCGCATCCAGTCACTACTGGCGGCGGGGAGAGGGACACGAGGAAGGGTCCAGTTCGGCGGAAAGGCGCGGCCAGCGGCAAGAGGAGCGAAGCGGGGTGGCGTGGACAGCCGGCCCGCAGGAGCAGTGGGAGAGGAGGACGGGCGGGGAATTTCGCTCGCCGCTCGGCAGGCGGCAGCGGGGAAGGGAAGATGGCGGGGACGGGCGCGTGCCCGTGGATCGGCGGCGGCAGGAGAGGGGCGCAGCTTGGTCACCGTCGCCAGAGAGGTGGCGGCAGCGTGAGACAAGCGCGACATGATGGGGGGGTGCACGAGTCTCGCCGGCACGAATGCGAGGACGCGCGGATGAGGAGAGGGGCAGAAGGGAAGCTCACGGGGACGCGGGCTGGAGCCGGCGAGAAAGCAGAGCGGGTGGAGGAAGCTTGGCACATGGCGCGGAGCGGGCCCGGGAGGCCAGGGAAGGGTTGGAGAGGGCTAAGGAACGGGGGACGGAGGGAGAGCGGCTGGGAAGGGGCAGGAAATCATGGGGAGATGGGCGGGGAGGTACGGCCAGCGCGACGCGGGTGGAGGTACCCGCCAGGTTCTCAGGAGACCAACGGGCAGGGCCTGCCCTCAAGAATTACTTGATGCAGGTGGGGAATGTGAAATACCGTTGTGACCGGCAAGGCATGGACCCGATAGACTTCTTTTTGAGCCTACCGAACACACTGGAGGGAGAGGCGGAGACCATGTACCGCATGAGGATGGACGAGCTGCTGTGGAGGGCGGGGAGGTACGGGGAGGATCCGACTGAGGCATTTCTGGAGCGACTGCAGCGTCAGTTCCCGGGGCACACGGCGGAGCGCATAAAGGAGTTTCAGGAGTTCAGGAGGGGGCGGACAGAATCCCTACTGACCTACTACAACCGACTGATCAATCTGGCGGAGGATGTGAAGTGTTCGGACAGCAGCCTCCTCATCAGCAAGTTTCTTGGAGGCCTGGACGAGGCGCTGGGGGGAGGACTGAGAATGAGGGTGTATGAGTTGGGGGCAGAGGCGGCGCTAGAAGAGGTGTTTGACCTGGCAGAGAGGGTAGAGCTAGCACAAAGGAAGTACGAGGCCTACCTGCCAAGGCCGATGGAGAGGAGCCGCAGACCAACGTGGGCGGCAGCGATGATACCGGAAGAACGGGGGAGGGTGGACGCGCATAGAGAAGAGAGAGCCGACACGCGGGCTTGCTACCGATGCGGACAGCTGGGGCACCTCCGCCGAGAGTGCAAGAACTGTGATGGCTGCGGGAAGCCTGGGCACAGGAAGTGAGAGTGTCCTGAGGCAGCAAGGTGTGAGGTCTGCGGGAAGAAGGGGCACGAGGACAAGGAGTGCTACCAGCGGGAGGGAGGGGCAAGGAGGAAGCCGGAAGAGCTGCAGCGACAGATCAGCAGGCTGCAATCTCAACTGCAGGCCATGGGGCCAGGGTGGGGAGCGGAGGCAGGGATGTATGCCAGGGACGAGGAGGGAGAAGGGGTGGAGCCGGACGTGCAGTGTGCCCTCATGGCATGGAGAGGCAGGGAAGAGATGGGGCTGCGCAGCGGGGGGAAGGATGGCAGGCAGGAGCATAGCAGGAAGCCACGTGAGCAGGGGTCCAAGCCGGACGCGCCAGCGGCAGAGAAAATCCCAGCCCGCCACCCGCAGGAGAGGCTCGCGTGCCAGACCTCAGTGTTGCTTATGGAGGCAGGAGCAGTGGAAGTGGAGGGGAGGAAGGTAAAGACAGCGATCATTGACACTGGAGCACAGAGCGTGATGTTGGGTAGGGGGATGGCCGAACGGTTGGGGCTGATGGCACCGGAGAGGCACGTGGCGAAGGGGATGCTGGTCATGACGGCAGAGGGAGGGGAACCAAAGTGGATGCCGTGCACGCGGACCCCATAGAGTTGACCCTGCTGCCAGGAGGAGAGCATGAAACGAGGATCAGGATGAAGTGTGGGATCTCGGAGTCTGAGGACTTCGATCTGCTGGTGGGGACTGAACTGGTGTTCGCTGTAGGCATGAGCATATGTACCTGGACAGAGAAGGTGGAGTTCAGGACGAGGTACTGGAAGAAGGAGGGACCATTGGGGCAGCTGCCAGTGCAGTTTGTGAAGGTAGAACCGAAGCGGGCCTATCAAGTCGGGGCAGGAGGGGCACAGAAGGGGCAGGAAGGGACAACAGAGGCCAAGGGGGGGCCTTGGATGAAGCCGATGGACAGGCCGGGGCAACAGAGCGACTGGCAGCAGCCCATTCGGCTGGTGGAGTTGTTTGGGGGCATTGGGGCAGGGCTGGCAGCAGCGGTGAGAAGTGGGATTGCAGTGCAGCAGTGGATCTATGTGGAGCAGGCACCACAGGTGCGAAGGATGGCTGAACATCATGCGCGGCAGCTGAGAAGGGAGTTCCCGGACCTCCTGAGCGAACGAGTGATTCAGGATGCCATGAGCGGTACCGTGCACGACGTGAGTCAGATCACAGAGGAGCAGGTGGCTAGCTGGGGGCAGGTGGACCTGCTGGTGGCGGGATGGGAGTGTCAAGGAGTGTCATGGGCCGGAGGAGGAAAAGGGGGAGAATTTGGACCCGAGGACGCAGCTGATGGACAACCTGTTCAATATCTTGGAGTGGCTGCAGGAAAGGCAGGGACTGCAGAGAGCCGATTCGGCTGGTGAGGGAGAAGATAGGCAGGCACTTGTCAAACATATATGATATAGCCTGTTTAGGCTGTAGTGGGTTAGACATTATGGGGTACAACTTTTCTAGGTTTTCCTATTTGTACCCATCTCATTTCTAGTTCATTCATTCCTCGCTAGTATTCTCACATGGTATAGAGCGGGTTCCCTAGAGGGACCGTTTTCCTTAGGGCCCACCACTTCGATTTTTTTTTTTTCCTGCCCTGCCCGAAGCGCGTATCGCGCTCTGCCCTATTGCCGCCGTAGCGGCCCTACCCTTTCGGCCCGTCGCGCCCTTAGCGGCCCGCCCTGCCGTCGCGGCCCTTAGCGGCCCGCCCTGTCGCCTTTAGCGGCCCGCCCTGCCGCCCTTAACGGCCCGTCGCCGCCCTGCCGCGAACCGCCCTGCCGTCCTTAAGCAGCCCGCCCTGCCGCTCTTAGCGGCCTGTCGCCGCCCTTAGCGGCCCTTCGCGGCCCTTCGCGGCCCTTCGCGACCCCACCCTGCCGTCGCGGCCCTTCGCGGCCCCACCCTGCCGTCGCGGCCCTGCCGCCCTGCCGTCGCGGCCTTGCCGCCCTGCCTTTGCGGCCCTGCCGCCCTGCCGTCGTGACCCTGCCTGGAGCTGTCGCGGCCCTGCCTGCCGCCGTCGCGGCCCTGCATGCCGCCGTCGCGGCCCTTCCTACGCCGCTGTTGCGGCCCTGCCTACAGCCGCCGTTGTTGCGGCCCTTCCTGCGCCCGCGTCGCCGCCCTGCACTGCCGCCTCGTTGCGGCTCTGCCCGAAGCGGCCCTGCCCTGCCAGCGCGCCAGGGCCCTGCCCTGCCAGGTGCAGCCCTACCCCGATCCGCCCTGGTAAGCGCACCGCCGCACCCGCGCCGCCCTGCCGAGCCGCGCAGCCTTGCCGAGCCGCGCCGCCCTACCGAGCCGCGCGGCCCTGCCGAGTCGCGCTGCTCCTGCTACTACTACTGCTACTGCTACTGCTACTGCTACTGCTAATGCTGTCATGGCTAGCCCTAATGTACTCACCTTCGATGCTGAGGGTCGAGCGGTCGATTTTGAGGTCTGGGTCGATGATCTGCAGCTGTTTCTGCAATGCGATAGCAAGGACGGAGTCTCACTTTTTGATCTCACGTCTGGCGCCTCTGCTGCACCTGCTGCTGATGCTGACAGTGCTGTTCGCTCATAGTGGACCACGCGCGATGCTGCTGCCCGCCTTGCTATTCGTAGTCACCTGCCGTCTACTAAGCGCGCTCACTTTAGCCAGTACAAGACCGCTAGGACTCTGTACGACACTGTTGTTGCGCGCTACTCCTCCCCTGCCACTGCTGCCCTTAGCCGCCTCATGCTGCTGTACCTGTTCCCTGACCTAGCCGCTTTTGCCACAGTCGCTGACCTCATTACGCACCTCCGCACTAGTGACACCCGCTACCGCGATGCGCTTCCTACCGAGTTCTGCGCCAAGAACCCCCCCCCTATGTACATCACTCTCTACTACCTCGTCACCCGGCTCCCTGACTCCCTTCGCTCGGTCAGGGACCACTTCCTCTCCCTTTGCCCCACCACGCTCACCGTTGACCTCCTCGAGGAGCGCCTCCTTGCAGCTGAGAAGAGTATAGTCGCTGTAGGAGCCTCTCGTGGTGACCCTCGTGCCCCTTTCTTTGAGGGGTGCTCCCCCGTCCCTCTTGTGCCCTCTGTTGCCTCTGCTGCTGCTGTCGACCTCGTTGGCACCGAGTCGGTCGGCACTGCGTCTGCTCCTAGTGGGAGGCGCCGCTACGGCAAGGGCAAGGGGGGCAAGGGGGGTGGAGGGGATGGCGGGGGCGGCGGTGGTGGCGGTGGAGGGGGCGGAGGGGGTGGGGGTGGAGGTGGGAGTGGTGGCGGGAGTGGGGGCTTCGGTGGTGGCGGTGGAGGTGGAGGCGGCGGAGGCAGCGGCAGTGGGGGTGGAGGTGGCGGCGGCGGTGGCGGCGGTGGGGGTGGCGGAGGCGGTGGTGTGCAGCGGGGAGGCTCAGGCGGTGGCCAGCGCCAGCAGCAGCAGCGCCCCCGTGAGACCCCGTCGCCCCAGCAGCTTTGTGAGTGGTACGCTGGGCGTGGGAGGTCTGGGGGTGCTGGTCCCTGCACTTACGTTCTCCGCACCGGCGACCGCAGTGGAGAGACGTGCGGCGGCCCGCACGCCACGCTCCGCTGTTTCGGCCGCCTGACTTACGTCTGGTGTACACAGTTCCCTGGCTCCACTGAGATCCCTCGCTGGGGTGATCTGCTTAAGTCGGGGGTTGCTATCTTTGATCTTGATTATGATGCTATCCTTGCTGCTATGTATGCTGTGTCTATTAGTGCTGAGGGTGACTGTTACCTGTGTGTTCCGCCCGACCCGGGCATTGAGGCTGCTGCTCTAGGTGCTAGTGAGTCTGCTGCTCCAGGTGCTGGTGAGGCTGCTCTCTCAGGTACCGCGTCGGCTCAGGTCTTGCACACTTTCACCCTTGACTCGGGTGCTTCCCGCTCCTTCTTTCGCGACTGCACCACACTCTCGGCGCTCAGTCGGCCAGTGGCAGTCTCTCTGGCTGACCCCTCTGGGGGTCCGGTCCTTGCACACTCCTCGACGGTCCTGCCGTGTCCGGCGGTCCCGTCTGGCTCTCTGTCTGGCCTCCACCTCCCCTCGTTCTCCACGAACTTGGTGAGTGGAGCTGACCTTCAGGACGTGTGGGTTGACCAGTTCACTCCTGGAGGTCAGCGGGTGACCCACTGTTCGTATACTCGGACGGGCCGGCACCTGGCCACGTTCACCCGTCAGCCTGGGTCGAGCCTGTACACCCTGACTACCATGTCTCCTCCGGTTGCTGAGTCTGGTCAGGTAGCCGCGTCGGGGCAGGTGTTTGCTGCAGCGTCCCGGTCTGGCCCTGAGTCTGCCCCCTGCTCGTGTCGCCTCCTGTCTCACCAGACCCTCCTCTTGCACCACCGCCTTGGTCACCCCTCCCTGCCTCGTCTCCGAGGCATGGCCTCCCGTGTCCTTGTCACTGGTCTTCCGGAGTCTCTCCCTCCCCTTCCTCCGGGGCCTGCCCCTACCTGCGTTCCCTGCGTCGAGGGCCGGCAGCGCGCCGCTCCTCACTCCTCCGAGTTTCCTCCGACGGAGGCTCCCCTGCAGACTCTTCACATAGATGTGTGGGGCCCAGCCCGCGTCCGTGGACAGGGTCACGAGCGTTACTTCCTGCTGGTTGTTGACGACTACTCGCGTTACACCACGGTCTTCCCCTTGCGCCGCAAGGGTGAGGTCACTGAGGTGTTGATCGACTGGATCCGCGCTGCTCGTCTCCAGCTCAGAGAGAGTTTCTGCTCGGACTTTCCTGTTCTGCGTCTGCACTCCGACAGAGGTGGGGAGTTTTCCTCCTACCTTCTGCGAGCTTTCTGTCAGGCGGAGGGCATCCGCCAGACGTTCACGCTTCCGGCCTCTCCACAGCAAAATGGGATTGTTGAGCGCCGCATTGGCATGGTCATGGACGTTGCTCGTACGTCCATGATCCATGCGGCTGCTCCCCATTTTCTGTGGCCGTTCGCGGTTCAGTACGCGGCGCATCAGATCAACCTCCAGCCCCGGGTCTCCATGCCGGAGACCACCCCTACTCTGCGGTGGACGGGGAAGGTTGGCGATGCGTCTGTGTTGCGTGTCTGGGGATCTCGAGCTTTTGTCCGTGATACTTCCGCGGACAAGCTGTCCTCCCGTGCCGTTCCCTTTGTCTTCCTTGGCTTCCCCCCTGACGCGCCTGGTTGGCAGTTTTACCACCCCACCTCGCGCCGTGTTCTGTCCTCTCAGGACGTCACGTTTGACGAGTCGGTTCCTTACTACCGTCTCTTCCCCTACCGCACTGCCCCCCTCCCCCCCCCGCTGCTCTTCCTCGCACCAGGTGCTCCTCCGGTAGACCCCCTCCCCCATCAGGGTCCTGCCCCCTCAGGTGTGTCCCAGGTAGACCCTGTCGAGCCTGTCGAGGTAGCTGTCGACTCTGGTGCTACTAGGGGTGCTGAGCCTGCGGGTGTGGGGCCTGGGGGTGCTGAGCCTGGGGTTGCTGAGTCTGAGGGTGCGGAGCCTGGGGGTGCGGAGCCTGAGCGTGTGGAGCCTGGGGGTGCTGAGCCTGGGGGTGCTGAGTCTGGGGGTACTGAGCCTGTGGGTGCTGAGCCTGGAGGTCCTCTGGGTGTCTTGTCACGGCGGGAGTCCCTCTCTCCACAGCAGCTGCGAGAGTGGTACGCTCGGCGCTGTCGCCGTGTTGCTGGAGCTGCTGGAGTTCGAGCTGCTGGAGGTCCTGCTGGTGCTGGAGCTGCTGGGGGCGCTGGAGCCGCTGGTCCCGGAGGTGCTCGCACTGGAGGTGCTGGAGCTACTGGAGTTGGAGCTGCTGGAGGTCCTGCTGGTGCTGGAGCTGCTGGAGGTGCTGGAGCCACTGGTCCCGGAGGTGCTCGTACTGGAGGTACTGGAGCTGCTGGAGCTGGTGGTGCTACAGGAGTTGGAGCTGCTGCTGCTGGCGGTGCTGCTGGTGCTGGAGTTGGTGGTGCTGCGGAAGTTGGAGCCGCTGCTGCTGGAGGTGCTGCAGGAGCACATGGATGCTGCTAAGAGGGTGTTGCGCTACTTGTGCAGTACGTCGGGCATGGGGCTCGTGCTTGGAGGACGGGCTCGAGTTGTCCTCACTGGTCACGCAGACACTTCTTGGGCTGACGACTTGGCTACGCAGCGGTCGTCACAGGGTTACACCTTCAACCTTGGCTCCGGCTCTGTTTCTTGGCGGTCTACCCGCTCGTCTTCTGTTCTCAGCTCCTGTTGTGAGGCTGAGATCTACGCAGGGGCCATGGCTGCACAGGAGTTACGCTGGCTCACCTACCTACTGACCGACCTTGGAGAGCCGCCTCGTTCTCCTCCAGTGCTGTACGTCGACAACAAGGCCATGATTGCCTTGTGTCAGGAGCACAGACTGGAGCACAGAACGAAGCACATCGCTCTGCGCTACTTCCTTGCTCGAGAGTTGCAGCAGCGTGGTCAGCTTCGTCTTGCTTACGTGGCCACTCGGGCCAACACTGCTGATGTCTTCACCAAGGCCCTTCAGCCTTGTGATCATCAGCGTCTCTGTACTGTTCTAGGCCTTGTGCCTACTGTGCCTCACTTGCTTACTTCTTGACTCTGCTTGTACTGTGTTCTCTATATATATACCTGCATGCTTACACTTGCTAGGCTGTGATCACTGTATCGCTTGTTCTCCTTTATATAACTCTGCATGTGAACTGGCCTTGTGGCCATTTGTTTGTGCTCAGAATGCGTGGTGACGTTGTGATCCACCCTGGGCTTGCTTTGCTTTTCTTGACCGGTCTTGTGACCCCTTGTTCTCCCCCACTTTGCCTATGGGGGTGTGTCAAACATATATGATATAGCCTGTTTAGGCTGTAGTGGGTTAGACATTATGGGGTACAGCTTTTCTAGGTTTTCCTATTTGTACCCATCTCATTTCTAGTTCATTCATTCCTCGCTAGTATTCTCACAACACTTGGGTAAGGGGATGAGCTGTGATGCAGCCAGAGCGGGATCGTACGCGCACCGCCTCAGGATGTACTGGCAGAACGTGGTTCCAATGATGGACCTGCAGGAGGAAGCAGAGGGGATGAGGAGGGCAACAGGGAGAAGGGTGGTGGACATCCTAGAGCCAGGACGGACTCCCGCGCCAGTCTGCCAAAGGAGTTACAGCAGGCATTACCCGTGTAACCAGGTGGGGCAAGACAGGAGGGCGCTGCCCACCTTGGTTGCGTATGCAGGGGCAGCAAGCTACAGGTGGGAAGGGGGGAAGCCTGGGCCCGGGCTGGTATATGACCACAAAAGGGAACGATGGGAGGAACCAACGGCATTGGAGCGGGAGCTGGCTATGGGGTATGGAGAGAACGTGACAGCAGCACCAGGGGTGAGTGAGGAAGTCAGGAGGAGGGCACTGGGGAATGCCATGGACGGCTATATGATGAGGTGGCTGTTGCAGAGGATGTGGCGAGAGATGGTCCTAGGCTGGGGGCAAGAAGCGGAGGAGGTGGCGGCAGCAGCAGCCCCACAAGGAGCGTGGAGCTGCAAGGCAGAGGAGGGAGAGAAGTGGACAGTGGGGGAAGCGATGAGCAAGGAGGGAAAGGGGGCCATGCTGGAGCTGCTAGCCAAGCACAGGAAGTGCTTTGCCTTCACACTGCAGGAACTGGGAAGGTGCAAGGTGAAGGAGATTGAGCTGAAACTGAGCAGCACGGAGCCTGTGTTCCAGCGGCGTAGGCAGATGCCGCACGGAGATGAGGAGATATGCAAGGAGAAGATTAAGGAGTTGCTAGCGGCCGGGCTGATCAGGCGCTCCGAGTCAGAATACGCCATGCCAACGGTGGTGGCAGCGAGGAAGGACTTGACAGGGGAGATCCTGAGCAGGAGGATGTGCGGAGATTACCGAGCGCTCAACAAGATTACTGTGGCGGACAGATACGCAATGCCGATGGCGGAGGAGATATTTGACAAGTTGGCGGAGGGGGTGTTCTTCACGACGCTGGACCTGCGGCAGGGGTTCAACCAGATAAAAATCAGGGAGGAGGACATCAAGAAGACGGCCTTCCATGGGCCGGACGGGCTGTATGAGTGGCTTTATATGCCATTCGGGCTGAGGAATGCATCAGCAGTGTTCCAAAGGGTCATGGATGCAGTGCTGAGGGACGTGGAGTGTGCGGCGTGCTACATAGACGATGTAGTGATCTTCAGCACCTCCGAGCAGCAGCACCTGCAGGACGTGGAGAAGACCCTGGCGGCAATAGAAGCAGCAGGACTTACGTGTCATCCAAAGAAGTGTAGGTGGGGCGAGCAGACCGTTCAGTACCTGGGCTATGAGGTAAAAGGGGGGCAGATCGGGATACAGCAAGCGAAGGTGGAGGTGCTGGATAGGCTGCGAGAGCCAAAGGACAAGACAGGGCTGAGAGCGGTGTTGGGATTCCTGAGCTACTACCGGCGGTTCGTACCCAACTTCAGCAGGCGAGCAGCAGTGCTCAACGGGCTGTTAAGAGAGGACAAGACATGGGAGTGGGGGGAAGCGCAGAGGGGGGCATTGCAGGACCTGATGGCAGCGGTGAAGACAGCAACCGTCATGCAGCTGCCCGCGGCAGACCAGCCCTTCACCCTTTACACAGACTGGAGCAGCTAGGGGATGGGCGGGATACTCTGCCAGGAGGTGGAAGGAGATGAGAAGGTGGTGGCCTATGCGAGCAGGAGCTGCAACTCGGCGAAGGCACAGTACAGCTCATACACAGGGGAGGGACTGCCGGCAGTATGGGCCGTGGGGCACTTCAGGGTCTATCTGCAGGGGCGGGAGTTCACCTTAGTGAGATGGGTGAAGGGGGAGACAGGGGCCGACGAGGAGATGAGCGAAAGGGTGAGAGCAAGGGGGCACCACTACAGGTGGTATCAGCAGCAGTTGCAGATACAGACTGAGGACGGGTGGAAGCTGGTGCCAGCACCAGGCGACAGAGAGGCAGTGATCAGGGAGGTGCACTCAAAGTTGGGACACTTCGGGCATGAGAGGACAGTGCAGCTGCTGAAGACAGGCTGGTGGTGGGAAGGAATGCACAGGCAGGTGCAGAAGTGGGTAGAGGGATGCGAGGCATGCCAAAGGAGCCGGGCAAACCTCACCCAAGCCAAGGCCGAGCTGCAGTCCTTGCCCATTCGCGGGTTAGGCTTTAGATGGTCCTTGGACCTGGCGGGGGAACTGCCGCTGAGTCGGGGGGGGAAGAGGTACATAGTGCTCATGGTGGAGCACGTGAGCAAGTGGCTGGAGGTGAGGGCTATCCCCAGCAAGAGCTCAAGGCATGTAGCTGCAGCATTCAAGGAACAGGTGGTGTGCAGATTTGGGGCGTGTGCAGAGGTGCTCACTGACCAAGGAACAGAGTTTCAAGGGGAGTTCAGGGAGCTGTTAGAGGAAGTAGGAATCACTCACCGACGCACCTCTCTGTATCACCCACAGAGCGATGGGCTGACCGAGCGCCTAGTGCAGACACTGAAGCGAGGGCTGCGGGCATATGGGGAGAAGAGGAAGCGGGAATGGGACAATGAGCTGCACTGGATCGCGGCAGGATATAGGTTTGGGAAACAGGCAGCCCTGAGAGATCATTCACCCTATAGTCTCCTGTACGGTTGTGAGCCGGTGCTGCCGGTGGGGGCACCACGGGTCCTCACGGACACAGTGACAGCAGGTACCATAGACAACTGGGTGGCCTTGTCAGAGGCAAGGGCAAGGTACCTCCGAGTGATAATGCCAGCCGCACTGGAAAACCTGCACATGGCGCAGCTGAGGGACGCCAGGCGCTATGAGCAACGCCATCAGCAAGGGATGGGAAGGAAGGAGAAGAAGGGAGCCGGTGAGGGACAGGAGGTGTACCTGAAACGGGCGAAGCAGGACACGCTGGACGTCGGGGTGGGGACAGAGAGGTGGAGGGTGAGGGAAGTTCGGCCCTCAGGGATTCTCGTGCTGGAGAACGAGAAGGGGGCACAGCTGAAGGAGCACCAGACCAACACGGCCCTGGTAAGGGGGAGCAAGCCTCAGCCAGCGGGTCCTGTGACACGAGCTCAAGCCACTCGAGCACGGGCACAGGAGGGGGCAGTGGGTGACTGAGGAAGGGCAGCACCGAGCAAGGAGGGGTAAGGGGAACAATGGGAAGAAGAGCAAGGGCTGGTGGAGGTCACATACCCCGACAGCTGTTACCGCATATGCAAGGAATGCAGATGCAATAACAGTAGTGTGCGGTGCTGAGAAGTAGTATTAGAATAGTTAGGAATATAGTGAAGTAGATGAATAGGAAGTAGTGTAGCTTTGCAGCCAGTAGCGCAGTGTCGGTTGCTAAGGGGTGTAGAAAAGGGGGGAATATATGAGAGCGGGTTGGGATAGCGGGGGAAAGGCACCGAAGGGCGAAATGGGGATTTGAACGAATCCCAACCTCGAGCCGCACATTGGAAATGTGCAAACCAAGGTTGGGTAAGTTCACCCACGCCAACTCACTCGATGCCTATTGTGTGGTATTCTCTCAGACTAGTGGATAGTTGTCATACTAGCCTCAACACGCAGCGACACAGCACTAACGGGGAACCTGTGGGGTGAGGGAGCAATCCCGTTCAACGTGGGTGACTGAGGAAGGGCAGCACCGAGCAAGGAGGGGTAAGGGGAACAATGGAAAGAAGAGCAGGGGCTGGTGGAGGTCACATACTCCGACAGCTGTTACCGCATATGCAAGGAATGCAAATGCAATAACAGTAGCGTGCGGTGCTGAGAAGTAGTATTAGAATAGTTAGGAATATAGTGAAGTAGATGAATAGGAAGTAGTGTAGCTTTGCAGCCAGTAGCGCAGTGTCGGTTGCTAAGGGGTGTAGAAAAGGGGGGAATATATGAGAGTGGGTTGGGATAGCGGGGGAAAGGCACCGAAGGGCAAAATGGGGATTCGAACGAATCCCAACCTCGAGCCGCACATTGGAAATGTGCAAACCAAGGTTGGGTAAGTTCACCCACGCCAACTCACTCGATGCCTATTGTGTGGTATTCTCTCAGACTAGTGGTTAGTTGTCATACTAGCCTCAACACGCAGCGACACAGCACTAAGGGGGAACCTGTGGGGTGAGGGAGCAATCCCGTTCAACGTGGGTGACTGAGGAAGGGCAGCACCGAGCAAGGAGGGGTAAGGGGAATAATGGGAAGAAGAGCAGGGGCTGGTGGAGGTCACATACTCCGACAGGGAGGCGACGGGAAGGGAACGGGGTCGCGACGTGGGGGGGGGACCCGCGAGGGTCCCTTCCTAGCGCGATCTGACGGGCCCGCGGGGGCCGTTCTAGGTCGTGACGTGGGGGGACCCGCGGGGGTCCCTTCCTAGCGCGATCTGACGGGTCCGCGGGGGACGTTCTAGGTCGTGACGTGGGGGGACCCGCGGGGGTCCCTTCCTAGCGCGATCTGACGGGCCCGCGGGGGGCGTTCTAGGTCGTGAGGTGGGGGGACCCGCGGGGGTCCCTTCCTAGCGCGATCTAGCTGGCCCGCGGGGGCCGTTCTAGGTCGTGACGGGTGACGGGCGGGGCTAGCGGGCTGACGGGATCGACGGGGGGGCGCTACGAGTGACTAGGCGCTACGGGTGACGAGGCGCTACGGGTTAGGTTAGGGTACGGGGCGGTGGGCCCATATGATCTTATCGCTCTATACCATGTCAAAGTAATAACGGGTGAATGAATGACTAGAAATGACAAAGACAAGGAAGATATAGCAAACACTGGTCAACCCTAGCCAACCCTAAACATAAGTGTACACCACATAGACTAGCCAATACAAACCATAACAATTATTGTTTGACACCTCTGCACCAACTGCGCCACTTGCAGATGCGCACATGACGTTTGCGTTGCACTTGCGGGTGCTTCAGTTACTCTTGCATGGGTTCCCTAGTACACCTCGTGTACAGGCAATTCACCTTGTGCACAAGGACCTTGTCCCAACCTTCCCAGAAGCTCCACATCTCACATACTGCAGAGGGTTGGCTGCATCTCGCACACACCCGACCACACAGTCAGTTTTGCCCAAGCGAGGGCGGGGCCAACTCCCGTCAACAGCAGCAACAGCACATGCTGCTGCGGCCGTGTCTCCTCCTCTACTCTCTCCTGCTGCGGCTGCAACTGCACCTGCTGCTGCGGCCGTGACTCCTCCTCTACTATCTCCTGGTGCGGCTGCAACTGCACCTGCTGCTGCGGCCGTGACTCCTTCTCTACTCTCTCCTGACGCTCTAACTGAGACTGCTCCTGCTACTGCTACTGCTGCTGCCGTGCCCTCTCAAACCACTCCCGCTCCTCCCTCTCCAACCGAAGAAGACGCTGCTCACGTGTCAGGAAACGTACAGTGCGCGGTGTAGGCGCCGAGGTGCCAGTGCCTCCAGCTCCAGCACCCCCAGAACCAGAACTTTGAGAACTGACGACGAACTCATTTCTCAACTAAACGCAAATCCGCTCGGTAGGATTTTGCGCCTTAGGATTAGCTACCATCTCCAATTCGAATCACTTAGAAAGATGGTCTAGAGAGTGAGAACGACTTAGAAACGTCCAGTAGCTGCATGACTATAATATTGGAGGAAGTACAAGCATTAAGGCATAGAATATTGGAGTTGGGGACTCCAAGAGAACCATGAGAGGGAAGGGGTTCTCCAAGAGCTAGGGAAGAATGGTAGGAACCTTCCTAGTAGCAAGGATGCAACCCTCATCATGAGCTCCTTGAGGTGTCACATGCAAAATCCAATATAGTTGGATTTTGCCTAGGTGTTGAAACATTTGCAACCCATGCTAGAAACTTCTAGCCACCCCAATCAAAAAGTCAAAGTTGCCTTCCTAACCACCCAACCAAAGATCCCTTTATAGTCATGTCCCAATAATTGCCCAAAGTATATAATATCTCAAAATGAGATAGAATTCCCAAAACTTGGAAATCTTGTAACTTGGGCGATCTTGGTATCGTTGGAAAGCTCTGGATTGCTCCTGCATGATCAAGCATGTAGACTTGGAGAAAACACAGAGATGGTAAAATCCAACAGCCATGCACACATAGCGCGAGCACTCGGCAAGACGTTAGGATGACATGCACTCTTAATGACGTGCATTGAACGAACTCCCCCTCAGACTAACGGACTGCATGCACACACACTCACAAGCATGCAAACACTCATGCACACAAACACGCATGCACTCATGACATCGCTGCCCACACTAGTGCAATGCCATGCCACACATCTTTGCACACTTCCACTGTGCACTCTCAGGAAGTCTCTTGGTGAGAAAATCTGCCGCCTGCTTGCTAGCCTTCACATGATGGAGCTCAACAACTCCCTCCTTCACCATCTGCCTCACCCAGTGCCACTTAATCTTCATGTGCTTGTTCAGCCCATTCAGGATAGGATTGTTGGCCATGCCAATAGCAGCTTCGCTGTCGGAGAAAAGTGGTGTAGGTCCCTGCTGTTCAGCTCCTATGTCCTCCAGCAGCTTCCTCAGGAGCACAATCTCCTTGATGGCATGGTTCATCGCCATGTACTCTGCCTCTCCGGAAGACTGAGCAATCTCACTCTGCTTCTTGGACCTCTAGCTCACTGGTCCATCTCCGACCATGCACACAAAGCCGCCAACTGATGACTGCCTCCTCCTTCGAGGCCCATGTAGCGTCGGTGAAGCACGACAGCTTCAAGTTTCCAGGCGTGATCCCATCTGCTCCAAACTATTTCAGTTGGCTGCCATCTAAAAACTGAACACCAGCAGATGCCGTTGATCCGAGGTAGCGCACCAAGCGCTTTGCCACCTCCAACTGCTCCTCAGTGGGCCGCTGCACAACTCTGGCCAGCTGCCCCACTTCGAATGAAGCATCAGGTCGCATATGCACAGCTGCATACATCACACTCCCAATGAGTGACTGGTACTCATTCTGCTGCTCATCCTCGAGTACATCATCCTCCTCAGCTGCCTTCTTCAGTTTGAAGCCTGCAGGGAACGGTGTCATCACAGTGCGACCCCCAGTCACACCATAGCGCTCCATGACACCAGAGATGTAGTGTGACTGATGCACCTTCAGCCACCTCCTCTCAACATCCCTCTCAATCTGCAGGCCCAAGAAGTAGTGGACATCCCCCAGCATTTTGCACTTGAAGTTGTCCATCAGCAGCTTCTGTGTCCTCTCAATCTGCTCCATGGAAGGTGAGAATAGCAGTATGTCGTCGACATACACCAACAGCAAGAGCAGCTGCTCCCCCTCTCCAAGCAGAAACAAGCTGTGATCCGCTTGGGACGTCTTGAAGCCTCTACCCAACAGCACCTCCTCTAGCTTCTTGTACCAGCACCTGGGCGCTTGCTTAAGGCCATAGATAGCCTTCTCGAGCTTGCACACCCGGCTGGTCCCATCCTCATAGCCGTCGAGCTGCGCCATGTAGATATCCTCCAGCAACACTCCGTTGAGAAACGCAGTGGTGATATCCATCTGCTTCACGTGCCATCCCTTCACAGCTGCGCCAGCCAACAAAGTCCGTATTGTCATTGGCTTAAAAACGGGAGCGAAGATCTCCCCGAAGTCGACCTTCTCTTTCTGCTGAAACCCCTTGGCGACAAAGCGGCTCTTGAACCGCTCCAAAGCACCATCAGCTTCACTTTTCACCTTGAAGACCCACTTGCTGCTGATCAGCCGTCGCCCCTAGGGTAACTCAACAAGCTCCCATTCTCAATGAGACTGTTGAACTCAGCATCCATGGCAGCCTTCCACTCCTCCTTCCGAGGTCCACTCAGCGCCTCCTCCAATGTGGCTGGTTCTCCAGGCAGAGGTGTGAAGAAGCAGAACGCCATCTCCTCATCATCTCCCTCATCCGCCTGAACAGTCATGGCACCCTGCTTGGGTCCTCCCAAACGGCTATACTTCAGCCTTGAAGGTGGTGCTGCCACTCTCTTCTCGCGGGTTGCAGTCTGCTGCCCATGTGGTGAAGCTCCCCTCTGCAGACTCCTCTTAGTGACCTTGGCCGATGCTGCAGGCTCGGGCTGAGATGGTGAGTCCACACGTGCCGACTCATCCTCCAACCCCTCCTCCGTAGCAGGACCAGCAACTTGCTGCTCTCCACCACCACTGTGGTCACTGGTCAGCTCTGACCCAGGGAGATCCTCAAGGTGCAGCTGAACCTCCTCCACTGCAGACCGCTCAATCTCCTGCAGACGCAAGTCAATCTACACCTGCTGCTGCTGCCAGTCCTTGTGCATGACGTCCTCCACAAACATGACGTCACGGCTGACCAGCGTCCTCTTGCTCTTGGGGTCCCACATCAGCCACCCCTTCGAGTCAGGAGCCATCCCAAGATGGACAGCCCACACAGCAGCAACTTCCAGCTTGTGCCTCTGCTCCTTAGGCACCATCACAAGTCCCATGCAGCCCCACACCCGCAGCATGTCAATGGATGGCTTCTTCCCAAGCCAACGCTCGTACGGCACCCAGTGCTTGTCGCCAACATGTGTCAAGACCCTGTTCTTGACCGTGATCACATGGCGAACAGCATCAGGCCAGAACTTGTAGGGCATCCCAGCAGCCCCCAACATGGTCTTAGCCGCCTCGCCAATGGTTCGGTTGGCGCACTCAACAATGCCGTTCTGCTGCGGTGTTCCAGGGCAGGTCAGTTGGTGTCGGATGTCATTCCTCTTGAGGAACTTGGTGAAATCTGCTCCAAGGGACTCTCCACCTCGATCACTCCTCAGCACCTTCACCAACCGCATCGACTGCCGCTCCACCATCGGCAACCAATCCTCCTTGATCGCCGCTGCAGCGTCGCCCTTCTTGGACAAGGGACGAGCCCATGTGAATCTGCTCCATTCATCCACCACGGTGAGGAAGTACAGCACTCCCCCAGTCCTCTCCGTCCTCATAGGACCCACCAGGTCCATGTGCACCACCTCCAATGGTGCTTTGGCTTATCCCTCCGCACGAGGAAACGTGAACCGCGCAAACTGGTTTTGCATGCACGCCTCGCAGCTGCCATAGTGAGCGTTATCTCCTTGCAGTTGCAGCCCATGCGCACACTTCTCCTTGTGCATCACCTCCAATGTGGAAACAGCCACGTGTGCAAGCCGCCGATGCCAAGTCTCCCAATTCGCTTGGCCCGAGGTAGCCGACGCCTTCACCATCGCGCTTCCTCCAATCAGCTCGTCTCCTTGCACACCTTGCTGATCCTCCTCGGTGACGCTCTCCTCCATAGTTGCCGCGGCTGCCGCCTTGCCCGATTTCCGCCAAGGGAGGACCGGGATCTGCCACATCCGCTTGTGGACATCCCCCTTCCGCTGCAGGTCCCAAATCAGGCGCTCGTCGTTGTAAGCACGATAGCGCTCCGAGCCAATCGTCTCGGTGTTCACACCCGCATCTCCCAACCGGCCGGTAGAAATCAGGTTCGCGCACAAGTCCGGCACCCACAACACGTTCCTCAGCCCCACGAGCTCTCCATCCGCTCCCATGAACTTGGCGCATCCCATGCCCATGACCTTGGCCTTGGCGCCCGTCGCGGATGTGACTGTAGAGATAGGTGCGGGCTGAATCTCATCAAGTAGATCCGCACGAGGAGTCATGTGCAGGAGCTTCCCGAGTCAATCACCCAATGGGTGAGGGGGTGTAGGAGAACCTTGGCAGCCATGGCGGGGTCGGTTGCGCCTTCATTCACGACGAAGAAGAACCCAGCATTCCGCTCCTCAGATTTGCCGCCTTTCTCCTCATCCTTCTCCTCTCCACTAGCTCCCATGACTCCCCCACTCCTCTTGCCACCATTCTGGTTGCTTGATGAAGGCGGAGTCCAATCCTTCGGTCGTTGGTAGCACTTCCTCCAACGATGTCCGCGCTTCTTGCAATAGAAGCACACCTCTCCTTGACCTCCGCCGCTCTCCTCTTTATAGTTTTCCTTGTTCTTGCCCTTCCACTTCTTTTTGAAGCCACTCTTTCCACCTCCAACTCCATAGCCAGCCCCCTCCTCCGAGCGCTCCACACTCCGCCGCCGCAAGTCCTCCTCAAGGATGCGCGCCCGGATGTAATCCACGCTTCATTGGGGCTGTTGGGAGTTGAGGTTGATTGCAAGGGCAGACCACGACTCTGGCAGCCGTATCACGATCTCCAAACATTGCACGAGCTCCGGGTACACCACACCGCCGCCTTGGAGCTTCGTGAAGATGTCGCGCATCTCGTCCAACACGGGCTGCATCGGCTCTCCATCAATGAACTTGATGTCGCGCAGCCGCCGCGCGAGTAGCATGATGCCGGTAGCGTGTGTCGGTGAGTGCACATTCAGAAGCTTCCTCCAAGCCTTGGGGCCACACTCTGGATCACCCAAGAGGTCATTGATGTGGTCAAGTTGTCGTCCTCCAACCACTTGCACCATGAGCATGTACGCGTCGAACGATCGCTTCATCCACGCTCCTTTCAGCTCTGCGGCCTCCGGCATCTTCTCCTTCCCCTCCACCAGGTCCAATAGCTTGTATTTGGTGTACATCAGCCTCATGCGGAAGCTCCAGTGCTCGTACTCCTCCCCCATGGATTTCTCAAAAGAGAACGCCTTCACGGGATCCATGGTTGGAGGAGATGGTGTAGAAGAAGACGGTAGCGTAGGGTTGGCTGGTTGGTGAGTCCCCACTCCACCACCAGCAACTCCCCCCTGCTCTCCAGCCTCTCTACCTCTAGCCATCTCGCCATTAGCACCTCCGGAGTCTGTACCAGTCATATTGAGGCCTTATGAACGGTGGAAACTTGAGAAATCGTTTGGAGATAATTCAGCCAGAAATTTAGATTCTACTAAAATCGCCGTCGCGGACTGAATACTTCGAATTAGAACGCGGTTCGACCACCAATTGAAAGTTCGCGAGCAGATCTACTAGAACATGGTCTCACTCGTCAACATTGGTTGAGCATTGATGACGATTCGTCGTCTCAAAGTCGACTACCCGCTCTGATACCACTTGTTGTTCAGGATCCGTCACTTTGAGAACTTACGACGAACTCATTTCTCAACTAAACGCAAATCCGCTAGGTAGGATTTTGCGCCTTAGGATTAGCTACCATCTCCAATTCGAATCACTTAGAAAGATGGTCTAGAGAGTGAGGAACGACTTAGAAACATCCAGCAGCTGCATGACTAGAATAGTGGAGGAAGTACAAGCATTAAGGCATAGAATATTGGAGTTGGGGACTCCAAGAGAACCATGAGAGGGAGGGGGTCCTCCAAGAGCTAGGGAAGGATGGTAGGAACAAGGATGCAACCCTCATCATGAGGTCCTTAAGGTGTCATATGCAAAATCCAATCTAGTTGGATTTTGCCTAGGTGTTGCAATATTTGCAACCCATGCTAGAAACTTCTAGCCACCCCAATCCAAGTCAAAGTTGCCTTCCTAACCACCCAACCAAAGATCCATTTATAGGCATGTCCCAATAATCGCCCAAAGTAGATAATATCTCAAAATGAGATAAAATTCCCAAAACTTGGAAATCTTGTAACTTGGGCGATCTTGGTCGGAATAAGGCGATCTTGGTATCGTTGGAAAGCTCTGGATTGCTCCTGCATGATCAAGCATGTAGACTTGGAGAAAACACAGAGATGGTAAAATCCAACAGCCATGCACAATGACATATGATCATGCAAATAATGCAAGCACACATAGCGCGAGCACTCGGCAAGACGTTAGGATGACATGCAATCAGAATGACGTGCATCCAACAACTCTCTCCTGACGCTCTAACTGAGACTGCTCCTGCTACTGCTACTGCTGCTGCCGTGCCCTCTCAAACCGCTCATGCTCCTCCCTCTCCAACCGAAGAAGACACTGCTCACGTGTCAGGAAACGTACAGTGCGCGGTGTAGGCGCCGAGGTGCCAGTGCCTCCAGCTCCAGCACCCCGAGAACCAGAACCTCCACCAACAACACCCCCGGGGCCTCCACTACCTTTGGCAGGAATACCCCCAGAATCCGCAGCGACCATCCGCGGAGGCGAATGGGGAGGTAACTGTAGAACTTGTTAGGATCAAGGACTGAGTCAAGGAAGATTAGGGGCCGAAATATCTCAAAATCGTTGGACTAACTTTCTGGACAGAAATGTCGACTTCACAGGAAACGCCGTCGACGAAAGACGCACTGTTTAAACTTCACCGATTTCAAATATGCTTTAGCTCTAGACCGTATCTACATTTATCCATTTGAATCGTATTAATAGGTGAAGTAAAACTCGGGTTATGAATTTCGGCGCACTAGGGGTTATGCTGGAGCTGAAACTTAAATCAATCACAATATTCTCCCAAGAACCACACAAAGAATTAGAGTAGCTACAAACCAGGTAGGAGGGGATGAGGAGGATGAGAGAGAATGTCCTCAAGGAGTCGCCAACCAAGGAAACCCCATAGGCACACAATTCCCCTCCCTATAGGCACCCCAACTTTGACCTTCGTCATTTTCCAAACACATGCCATCCACCTCCCCCAACTTGGCCACACTTGCCAACCTGGTTTGGCTTCTCCCAACCATTTGGCAGCAACTACAGTAGAAATGACGAATTTCTCAACCCCCAAAAGTCTATACCCTATATAGAGTCACTCTATCAATTCCCATAGTCATCGCATCACAATCAAAAACTTCGAACGATCATAACTTTCTCGTTCTTGCTCCGATCGCGACGATTCTTGGTTCGTCGAAAAGCTCTTGAACAGAGAAGTCACTTTCAGATATCTGCTCAAGCAAAATAACATTCACACACAATCACAAAGTTCAAACAACACCAAACACAAATTCTTGCACACGCTCACACCATGCATGCAATGCACGAACATAAGATGGGAGGCAGACAGACATGAATGCAAATGATAGCATCACATAACAGAACTGGTGGGTGACCGGGTCGTAGAACGCCTAGCCGGAGGCATCTAGAGGGAAGCCAAGCAAGACACATGCACGAGTGCGCGCATACAATTTGTTCGCGCCAAGGGCGCGAACATGAGCGATGGAACCCTAGACGCGGTAGTTAGCTGCTACACCTCGAAAACATGTCCAAAGGAAGATCGGAGTCTCCCGTGGCCGTGCGTCACTAGGCCACATGTTCAGCTGGTGCGCGGCGTAGCGGACTGCCTGAGGCCACAGGAGCTGGGGGGCACCTGCATGGCACATGGAGGTCTGGGCAACCTCCATGACCAGGCCGATGCGTCGCTCGGCGACCCCGTTCTGCTGCGGCGAGTCTGGTAGCGTGTAAGAGTGGATGATCCCTTGACCCTGACAGAACGTCTTCAGGCAAGTGGAAGAAAGCTCGCCACCACGGTCCGAGTGCAAGCGGAGCCCACGAAGGCCCTGGGTGCCACCCCTCGCTAGTAGCCACGGCTTGAGGACGGTAGGCACGTCAGCCTTCCGTCGTAAGGGTAAAACCGTGGTGTAGCGGGAGTAGTCACACCACAGTCAGGAAGTAGCGCTCCTGACGTGGGCCAAGGACCAGGGAGGGGCCCCAGACGTCCAAGTGCAAGGTCTATAAGGGAGCCGTGGTGGGTGGGAACGAGGAGGTGTGAGGGGCAGAGCGCTGCCGACCCTCGACGCAAGGAGTGTACGGCGGCGCAGGCGAGCGGGGAAGCGGGGCAAAGGACGCGGGGAGACTTGAGACCAGACGTGGCGTGCCATCCTACTAAGCCGCGGGAAGGACGGGTGCCCTAGACGGTGGTGTCAGAGGACCGACGGGTGGGTGAGTGACCGACAGTCGCACGACACAGCAGCTACCTGACCTAACCCAGTATGTAACGAGTACAGACCAGAGCCTGGCTCCCTGTAAAAAGTGGCCAGTGGCGCCCCAGTGGCACCGTCTGTGCAGGAGGCAACATGCTCGTCCAGACGGAAAGTGGTGACTACTCCGAGGCCGTGGAGGTGACTGACACCCACCAAGTTCCTAGAGAACGAGGGGGTGTAGTAACCTGTAAGGACCCCAGAGGGGGCCGTCGGACACGGGAGAGTGGTGGTGTAGTGAGCTACGACAGGTCCTACTGTGGGATCAGCTAAGGCGACAGTGACTGGAGTGAGCAATGGTGTAAGGTCGGAAGAAACAACTGGACGCCCCTGAGTCGAGGGTGAACGAAAGAGGCGCAGTCGCTGAGGTCGGACCCATGACAGCGACAAATGTTGGGGCTAGGCTAGCGGTAGCTGCAACTCCCACACAGGACCCTCATAGGTACCTAGGCTAGAAACTACACAAGCACCAAGACTGGAAACACAAGTCTCAACAGCAGCTGCAGCTCCCACGTACCGGTGTGCGTATTGGTCAGGTCCGACAGGGCCCCGCGGTGGAGGCTGCCGCTGCCGCTGCTGCTGAACCTGCTGCTGTTGCTGCAGTTGCCACTGCTGCTGCCGCGACCACTGCTGCTGCTGCGGCCACTGGTGCTGCTGCGGCCACTGCTGCCGCGGCCACTGCTGTTGCTGCGGCCGCTGGTGCTGCTGCCACTGCTGCTGATGTGGCCTCTGTTGCTACTGTTGTTGTCACCACATCGACATGGCACGCTAGTACGGGGGTAGGGCCAGTCGAGGCGGCAGTACGAGTGGTAGGACGGTCTAAGCTGGTGCTGGCACGACTGAAGGCGGTCTATGCTGTTGCTGATGCGCTAAACACGGGTGCCGGCGCATGCTGACGCTTCATAGCAGTGGCTGGTGCTGCCTTTTTTTTTATATATATAAATCATGCAGGGCGCAAGCGGCCAAGATAAGGGACGGAGGCGGCCTAGGAAAGGGGCGCGCGCGACTGAGTGCGCGCGGCTACACGCGTACGGTCGCGTGGGCGCGGCTGCGTGAGCTTGCCCGCTCGGCTGCACGCGCGCGGCTGCGTGCGCTGCCTGTGTGTGCGCGGTTGCGTGCGAGCATCTGCGTGCGCGCGGCTGCGTACATGCTTGCCCTACGGGGTGCGTGCGGGCATGAGCTAGGGTTACAGGGGGGGGACGGGTGACAGGCGACAGGCGACAGGCGACGGGTGACGGGAGCTGGGGTTACCGGAGGCGAGAAGGGCCCGCAGGAGGGGCCGCACTACGGGACGAACGAAGGTCCCTCGGGTGGGGGGGACGCTACGGGACGGACTAAGGGACCGCAGGGGGCCGCGCTACGGGATGAACTAAGGCCCGGGGAGGGGGGGGGGGTTGGAGGGGGGGGGGGGCGTGCTATGGGACGGACGAAGGGCCCGCGGGGGGCCGCGATACGGGACGAACTAAGTCCTGCGGGGGCCGCGCTATAGGACGAACTAATGCCCGCGGGGGGGGCGCGCTACGGGACGGACGAAGGGCCCGCGGAGGCCACGCTACGGGACGAACTAAGGCCCGCGGGGGGGGCGTGCTACGGGACGGACGAAGGGCCCGCGGGGGCTGCGCTACGGGACGAACTAAGGCCCGCGGGGGGGTGCGCTACGGGACGAACTAAGGCCCGTGGGAGGGCCTGGGCTACGGGACGGACGAAGGGCCACAGGGTGACGGGACCTGCCAAGGGCGCTACGGGCAACGGGCAGCGAACGGGTGGCGAACGGACGGCGAACGGACGGCGGACGTGCGGCTAACGGGCGGCTACCGGGCGGCAAATGGGTGAAACCCTAAAACGAGCGAGCCAACGGATGGCAAGCGCGCTACGGGCGGCTATCGAGCGACGATCGGACGGAAGCCTACAACGACTGAGCAACGAACGAGGCAGCTGTTGCTGCAGCTGCGGCTCCTCCCTTGCCCTGGACTGAGGACTGGGGCGGGGCCCCAAACGTCCAAGTGCAGAGTCTGTAATGGAGCAGTGGTGGGGGGTAACGAGGAGGAGTGAGGGGCAGCGCGCTGCCGACCCTCGACGCAAGGGGTGCACGGTGGCGCAGGCGAGCGGGGAAGCGGGGCGAGCGACTCCGAAAGACCTGAGACCAGACGGTGACGGACCATCCTACTGAGACGCGAGAAAGATGGGTGGCCAAGACGGTGGTGCCAGAGGACCGACGGGTGGGTGAGCGACCGACAGTCGCACAACACAGCAACGACCTGACCTGACCTGACGTGGTGAGACCCAGTGTGTAGCGAGTACAGACCGAAGCCTGGCTCCGTGCGAAAAGTAGCCAGAGCCGCCTCAGTGGCACTGTCTATACGGGTGGCAATAGGCTCGTCCGTAGGGAAGAGGGTGGCGACACCGAGGTCGTGGAGGTGACTGACACCCACCAAGTTCCTGGAGAACGAGGGAGTATAGTAACCTGTAAGGACCTCAGAGGGGCCCGCTGGACACGGGAGAGTAGTGATACTGTGAGCAACAACAGGTCCCCCGGCGGGGTCAGCCAAGGCGACAGTGGCTGGAGTGCGCAACGGCGTAAGGTCGGTGCAGTCGCGGAAGAAACAATTGGACGAGCGTGAACGAGAGCGGCGTATTCGTTGAGGTCGTACCTGTGCCAGCGACAAAGGCTAGCGGTAGCTGCAGCTCCCACACAAGGACCCTTGGAAGCACCTAGGCTAGAAACTACACAGGCACCAAGACTGGAAACACAAGTCCCTACACTAGCAACCGGCAAAGGTCATAGGCTAGGGACATGCCAAGCAACAGATCCGACACTACTAGAGTTATCAGCATACATGGAATATATATTGCAACACAGGCAAGACAGAGAAGGTCAGTGCGGGGGAGTCGCATCCAGTCCAAAACGCTCACGGTGAAGGTCATCGAGGCGACGGTAGCAGTGGAACTCGGAGTGGTCAGGACGCCAGCAGGTAGTGCCAGCACTAGGGCCAGTCAGGATCCGGTACTCGCAGGGACCGACGTCGCGACCACCGCTGGCTGGAACGCTGCTGGGGCCGACGCTCCTTGGACCATCAGGTCCCCATTGCCGGGAGGGTTACAGCTGCTGCCGCTGGCCCTGCTGCTGCATAACTCTAGTGGACGCCATGGCAGGAGAAAGATTTGGCCAGGAGCGGTCGAGAGCGGCTAGGAGCGGTCGACTGTAATCGGGTGCGGTTGAATGCGGCTGGGAGGGGTCTAGTGAGGTTGGGAGCGGTGAGGAGCGGCCGGGTACGGTCTATTGCGGTGGAAAGAGGCTAGAAGCGATCGGTTGCGGTCGAGTACGGTCTAGTGCGGTGGGGAGCGATTTAGTGCGGTGTTACGGGCGGGCAGGGGTGTTGGCGGCGGGCCGGTGCATTGCTGGCTGCTGATGGCGGGGCGCGTGCGATCTAGAGGGGGGGGCGACGGGGTGTACGGGGCGACGAGGCATACAAGGCGTACGGGGCGCGCGACAGGCTACGGGGTGACGGGGCGTACGGGGCGACGGGGCTACGGGGCGACGTGGCTACGGCGAGATGGGGTGTACGGGGCGACAGGGCGCGCAACAGGCTACGAGGCGACGGGGGATACGGGGCGAGGGGGCGCGCGACGGGCTACGGGCGATGGGGCGACGGGGTGCGCGGGCGTACGGGTCGACGGGGCGACGGGGCGGACAGGGTGATGGGGCGCGCGACGAGACGAGCGAAGGGCCCTCGGGGGGGCGCTCTACGGGACGAACGAAGCACCTTACTACAAACTCTCCCCTCTACAGGGGCCTGGCTAACGGACGGACGGACAGACAGCGAACGGGCGGTGAACGAACGGCGAACGGCCGGCTAACGGGCGGCTGGCGGGCGCTGAACGGGCGAAACCCTAAAACGAGCGAGCCAACGGGCGGCGAGGCGCTACGGGTGGCTAACGGGCGACGATCAGACGAAACCCTAAAACAAGTGAGCAATGGGCAGGACTAGGGCGGGGCGCGGGGTGGTGGGCCCATGTGAACGAACTAAGCTCTATACCGTGTCAAACTAGGAACGGGAGAAGGATGATGAAACTAGAAAGCAAGGGGATACAAATACGGAAACCCTGAAGGGGTTGTACCTTGTCGAGAGTAACTTACTGTAACACCTAGGCTAGAAATAACAAATTATAACAAATATAGTTTGACATTATCGTGTATTCGAATGAACCATAGCGGGTGCGGAAGGCGGTTTTTGGACAGTGGGGTGGGTTGACGGGAATTTGGTGGTAACCCCCTCTGAGGTCGATTTACGAGAAGATTCGGGCTGTACAAAGTTGGTCTATCATTTCGTCGGCTTGCGGGATGGGGTAACGTGACTTGATTGTAACCTTGTTCAGTGCGCGGTAGTAGATGCACATGCGAAACCCCCGTCTTTATTCGGTATGAACAGTATAGCCGCAGCGAATGGCAACGAACTCGGGCAAAATAATTTTTTTCTCGAGCAGGTAGTCCAGCTTCTTCCGAAGTTCGTCCAGCTCGGGTTGGGTCAGCCTGAATCGTCGCTGTATTGTCGGTTGTGCCCCCGGTTCCAGCTGGATACTATGGTCGTGCGGTCGCTGAGATGGCAACCCCTCTAGCATGTCATCGGGAAAAAACTCCCGGTACCGCTTCAGAAGTTCCGCCAAGTCATCCGGTACGTTGGCGAGCAGTTTCTGCAAATCATTTGGCTACTCTGCAGCCTCAGCTTCCCGAATGTTAACAGCGTATACGTCAGCTCCTACCGCTACGGCGCGTCTCATTGTGATGGCGTTGACCCGAACCGACAAACACTCGGGCAAGCTCCAGCGAGGTAGGGCGATGTTGTTACCATTGACTCGCACGGTGCAGTCACCCGTCGTCCAGTCTATGCGTATGTTATGTATTCGCAGACAATCACGGCCGAGTAAAATGTCCATTACGTCGAGGGTTGTCGCCAGCATTTCTTGGGTGAATGTGAAATTACCCCTGCAGCAAATCCGAACTCGGTCCACGCGTTCCCGTATCGCCAGTGGCGTGCCGCCGGCCAATCTTGCGTCGATCGCAGGTAAGCATCGGTCCAGTTGCAATTTTATTTTCCGTTAAGTGGCGATATTAATTAAGCTGTAACTAGCTCCCCCGTCCACAAATATATTAACGAAGTCTGTATGAATCTTCCCGCTAAGCAGTATAGGACTATCTACCACAGTACCCTCCTTGTTCAGCCGGGTGTGGTCGACTGCAAGAATCGGCACTGTCACTCGGTGAGGGCTGGTTGGGTCGGGCAAGCAGCGGGACTTGTCAGTAGAGAGCCCGTCTGCTACTGAATTCCAGCATTTCCGTGATGCTTAGTCTGTTTCTGCTGCTCGGCTCCCTCCTTTCCCTTAGCTTCCGGGCATTCGTTTTGCAGTGCTCCAACCGATTGCACGCGAAGCAACGCCCCTTGAATGGTGCGGCAGCGGCATTCGCGGCGACGGAGCGTATCGTGGCATGCTCGTTCGTCCCACTATCCCGGTGTCCCCGATTCCCGTAGGACCTCGTTCTCGGTCGGCGGAGAAATTTGAGTTTTTCCGCCATTGAGAGGATTTCGTTGAAGTCCGTGACGCCGCGGAGCAGGATTTCTTGCGCGATTTCGTTTTTTTACCCTCCGGCGTAGCGATCGACGCGCTCAGTCTCGTGCATGTATCCCACCAGCTCGCATAACGCCTGAAACTCGCTGGTGTAGTCTTGAACAAAACCGAGCTGGCTCCAAGTGCGCAGCTTTTGCCGTGCGGAAATCGACGCTGCAATTGGCTCGAATCTCCCACGCATACCCGTGCACCACGCGTCCCATTTGCGATACTAGGCGACCTCCACGAAGTACGACGGTGCCCAGGGTCCAAATGGTCCCTCACTTTGCAGAAGCGGCTCGTAGTTGCTCGGATTCGTGACGATGATGCGCCACAAATCCATAGCGCGTCCTCGTAGTAAATACACGGCGTATCGGATTTTCGCCGCATCCGACGAGACGTAGTTGGTGTCGAAAAACACATTCACGGTGAAGATCCACGCCTGAACCGTCGGACCACTCCGTTGATTCGGGTCGAAGCATGGAGGACGCTGCGGATTGAGTGGCATCGGCGAGGGAAGCGCAGACATATCATTCATTGTCATGACATGGACGCGCCGTTGGTTATCCGCCGCATTCGTCGCTCCGGGGTATGTCGTCTCGTGGCCGTCGCGAACTTCGTTGCACGCGACGCCATCACTAGCAGCGCTCGAGCGTTGTCCCACGCTCTCATGTCGGGATGATGTTGGTGTTGCCGGTGCTGGTGTTGCTTGTGCTTGTGGTTGTGTTTGCGCCCGGTTTACGTCTGTTTGCGCCCGATTTATGTCGCCTTGGAGCGGTTCACGTTCTGCCGTTATCGCCGCGATTTCTTCGACGCTTTTGCGCGGTTGACGCGTCAGCTCGTCCAAGCGCTCCTGCGTGAGATCGGCAAGATTGATGTGGTCCATTCTGAAGGACGTCGGTCGGCTTAAGTGCTAGGCGCGGTCGTTGCTGCACATCCTTATGAGAGAGCATGGGGACAACGGCTCCTAGTACGCTGAGGGGCGTAAGTCCCTTCGAGTGAAAAAAATATAGATATATATATATACAAATGAGTTCTGCTGGTTGTGGGAAAATGTTCCGTCCAAAGGAAAGTGGCTCGGATAGCCAAGTGTTACGAGTGCAATGAATTGAGTAAGCTAGGATTGCACTAAGTTGGCAAACGAGTACAGTCTGAGTGAAGGCATGAGTGAACATTTATAGCGAAACAAGCAAACGGTAATGCGGTGCGTGCGAGCTAGCTAGTGCGATGCTGGCAGTGAGGTTCGGGCTAGTCCCGAAGCGTAGGCCAACTCGGGCCAATCCATCAGTGCGTGGTTTGGGAAATGTGTCAGAATGAGAACGAAGGAATGATTGCATTGAGCAGCATGAGGAGTACAAGTAGGAAACCCTAGAATGTTGTACCCCATATGAACTACCCCACTACAGCCTACACAGACTATAGAATATAAGTTTGACACACCCCCATAGGCAAAGTGGGGGAGAACAAGAGGTCACAAGACCAGTCAAGAAAGGCAAAGCAAGCTCAGGGTGGATCACGAAGTCACCACGCATTCCAAGCACAAGAAAATGGCCACAAGGCCAGTTCACATGCAGAGTTATATAAAGGAGAACAAGCAATACAGTGATCACAACCTAGCAAGTGTAAGCATGCAGGTATATGTATAGAGATCACAGTACAAGCAGAGTCAAGAAGTAAGCAAGTGAGGCACAGTAGGCACAAGGCCCAGAACAGTACAGAAACGCTGATGATCACAAGGCTGGAGTGCCTTGGTGAAGACATCAGCAGTGTTGGCCTGAGTGGCCACGTAAGCAAGACGAAGCTGACCACGCTGCTGCAACTCTCGAGCAAGGAAGTAGCGCAGAGTGATGTGCTTCGTTCTGTGCTCCAGTCTGTGCTCCTGACACAAGGCAATCATGACCTTGTTGTCGACGTACAGCACTGGAGGAGAACGAGGCAGCTCTCCCAGGTCGGTCAGCAGGTAGGTGAGCCAGCGTAACTCCTGTGCAGCCATGGCCCCTGCGTAGATCTCAGCCTCACAGCTGGAGCTGAGAACAGAAGAAGAGCGGGTAGACCGCCAAGAAACAGGCCGGAGCCAAGGCTGAAGGTGTAACCCTATGACGACCGCTGCGTAGCCAAGTCGTCAGCCCAAGAAGCGTCTGCGTGACCAGTGAGGACAACTCGAGCCCGTCCTCCAAGCACGAGCCCCATGCCCGACGTACTGCACAAGTAGCGCAACACCCTCTTAGCGGCATCCATGTGTTCCTTCCTGTGTCGGCCAGGAGCGACATAGCGTGCTAGGATGCTAAGAGGGTAGGCAAGGTCAGGTCGAGTGCAGGTCATCAGGTACATGAGGCAGCCCACAAGCTCTGGATACGGGCCACTCGGCTCTACGGACTCGTCCGAAGGTGGAGCTGAGAGCGAGTGACCGGTAGGCAGAGGAGTGGACTGTGGCGAGGAGTACGTGAAGACGAAGCGCTGAAGGACCTGCTGCACCATGTGTGACTGAGTCAAGGTAATGGTGCGCTGTGCTCTGTCTCGGGTGATCCGCAAGCCAAGATAGCTTGTCAGCTCACCCAGGTCTGTGCACGTGGGCGAGTCCCTCAGTGTCAGCAGTAGCAAAGACCAAGTCGTCTACGTACACGAGAACGTAGAACGGCGGCAGAGAGGTGTCGGTGCGTAGAAACAGCGACGGGTCAGCAGTAGAAGGAGCAAACCCAAGAGCAGCAAGAGTCGTCCTCAGTGTGTCGTGCCACTCACGGGGTGCCTGGCGGAGACCGTAGACTGGCCGCCGGAGGCTCCACTGGGTACCAGCAGGAAACGACCCAGTGAAGCCAGGTGGGCGGCGCAGCCAGATCTCCTCGTGCAGGCTGCCCTGTAGGAAAGCAGTGCTGAAGTCAAGAGAGTGAAGCTCGTAGTCACGCTGAGCGGCGACGTGCAGCAGAACCCGAAGAGTGGTCATCTTTGGGGTAGGGGAGAAGGTCTGGAAGAAGTCAACTCCCTCTCGCTGACTGAAGCCTCGTGCAACGTAACGCGCCTTGAAGACAGGCGGAGAACCCGGCGGCCGCTTCACCCTGAAAATCCACATGCCACTGACGATGTTCGCCCCAGGTGGGGGAACTTCGTCGACGTAGGTGCATGTGGACTTCCAGGAAGCCATCTCTGCGTCCATGGCTGTCTGCCACTGAGAGGAGTAGGGACCCTCTATCGCCTCTGCGTAAGAGCGCGGTGTCGGGATGTCTGGTGCATCCGGGTCTCCCTCAGGTGCAAGCAGCATGGACACGAGATGAGGTAAAGCAGCGGCAAAACACTCAAACTCCTCCTGTCTGTCCTCAAGGACGTCCGTGCCAAGAGCACACTCACCCCCGACGAACGGAGGACAGATAGACTCAGACTCAGCAACAAGACTAGCGGCGTAGTCTAGACGACAGGCGGCAGCAAAGTCAACAAGCTCAGTAACTAGAGCAGACGCAGCAGTGGACTCAAACGAAGGGTCAGTGACAACAGTGGCGAGGAAACGCGTGACAGTAGGACTAGCAGCACGAAGGGAGTCAGACTCCGGGTCCGGACCGTCAGGAAGAGAGGACGCAGGAGGAGACGGCAGAGGGACACGCTGTGGAGCAGTGGAAGGACGCAGAGTCATATAGTGAGTGCCAGGGACAGGAGGAGGACGCTGGCGTGGAACACGACCAGTGCGGACAGCGCGAACAGGCGACGCAGGACGAGACTCAGGCGACGCAGGACGAGACTCAGGCGACGCAGGACGAGACTCGGGCTCACGACGCTCCGTAAGACCTCTAGTCGGTCCAGAGTAAGGAGAAGGAACAGGCAGTGGAGAGGCTGACAGTAACTGCGACTGCAACTGGACAGGCTGTGGACTCAGTAAGGGAGGAGGAGGAGGACCAGTAGAAAGCGGTAGGCCAAGAACCTGCTGAAGGAGCGGAACGTAGTACGGCCGCGGCCGCGCAGCGTCTCCAGAAACAGCAGATACAGCACCAGTACCCTCTGCTCCAGGGTCTCCAGCTCCAGCTCCCGCAGCACCACCAGCCGCAGCACCTCCAGCAGCACCAGCTCCAGTAGCACCAGCTCCAACTCCTGCAGCACCACCAGCTCCAGCAGCTCCAGTACCTCCAGTACGAGCACCTCCAGGACCAGCGGCTCCAGTACCTCCAGCAGGGCCTCCAGCAGCGGCAGTACCTCCAGCACGAGCACCACCAGGACGAGCGGCTCCAGCAGCTCCAGCACCAGTAGGACCTCCAGCTTCTCCAGTAGCTCCAGCACCAGCAGCACGGCTACAGCGTCGAGCGTACCACTCACGCAGCTGCTGTGGAGAGAGGGGCTCCCGCCGAGACGAGACACCCGAAGGACCTCCAGACACAGCACGCTCAGGCTCAGCACCCTCAAACTCAGCACCCCCAGACTCAGCACCCCCAGGCTCAGCACCCCCAGGCTCCGCACCCCATGGCTCCGCACCCCCAGACTCAGCAACCCCAGGCTCAGCACCCCTAGCAGCACCAGAGTCAACAGCTACCTCGACCGGCTCGACAGGGTCTACCTGGGACACACCTGAAGGGACAGGTGTCAAACATACATGTTATAGCCTGTTTAGGCTGTAGTGGGTTAGACCTTAGGGGGTACAGTTTCCTAGGGTTTCATATTTGTACCCATCTCATTTCCTAGTCATTTCATTCCTCGTATTATTCTCACATGGTATAGAGCGGGTTCCCTAGTGGGACCGGTTTTTTTTTTTTTAGGGCCCACCACTTCGATTTTTTTTTTTCTTACCTGCCCGGAGCGCGCTTCGCGCTTGCCTTAACTGCGCCCCGTGCGCCTGCCCGCCCGTCGCGCCCTTTAACGGCCCCTTCACGGCCCCTCTCGCTGCCCTTCGCGCCCCCCCCTAGCGGCCCTTCGCGGCCCCTTCGCGGCCCTTCGCGGCCCCCCTCACGGCCCTTCGCGGCTCCCTCGCGGCCCTTCGCGGCCCCTTCGCGGCCCTTCGCGGCCCCCTCACGGCCCTTCGCGGTCCCCTCGCGGCCCTCCGCGGCCCCTTCGCGGCCCGTCACGGCCCCTTCGCGGCCCTTCGCGGCCCCCCTTTGCGGCCCTCCTCGGCTCTTCGCGGCCCGCCTGCTCGCCGTAGCGGCTCTGCCGCCCCGTCGTCGCCGTCCCTGCAGCAGCTGCCGTCCCTGCAGCAGCTGCCGTCGCCGTCCCTGCTGCAGCAGCAGCTGCCACCGTAGCGGCCCTGGTGCCGCTGCCGAGCCTGCAGCCGCCCTGCCGGCCCTGCCCTGCCGCCTCACCGCGTCCCCTCCTTGTGGCGGCCCCCTGCCCTGCCGACGCGCCCCGGCCCAGCCCCACCAGTAGCGGCCCACCACTTCCGCCACTGGTAAGTGTACCGCCGCACCCGCGCACTGCTGCGCCCGCGCCGCCCTGCCTAGCCGAGCCGCCCAACCGAACCGCGCCGCCCTGCCGAGTCGCGCTGCTACTGCTGCTGCCGCCGCTAGGCCACTGCTGCTGCTCCTGCTGCTATGGCCAACCCTAACGTACTCACCTTCGATGCTGAGGGTAGAGCGGTCGATTTTGAGGTATGGGTCGATGATCTGCAGCTGTTCCTTCAGTGCGATAGCAAGGATGGTGTCTCACTGTTTGATCTCACTTCTGGCACCTCTGCTGCACCTGCTGCTGATGCTGCCAGTACTGTTCGCTCACAGTGGACCACGCGCGATGCTGCTGCCCGTCTTGCTGTCCGTAGTCACCTGCCGTCTGCTGAGCGCGCGCACTTTAGCCAGTACAAGACTGCTAGCACTCTGTACACTGCTATTGTTGCGCGCTACTCCTCCCCTGCCACTGCTGCCCTTAGCCGCCTCATGATGCCATACCTGTTCCCTGACCTAGCCGCTTTTGCCACAGTCGCTGACCTCATTACGCACCTCCGCACTAGTGACACCCGCTACCGCGCTGCGCTTCCTGCCGAGTTCTGCGCCGCGAACCCCCCCCCTATGTACATCACTCTCTACTACCTCGTCACCCGGCTCCCTGACTCCCTTCGCTCGGTCAGGGACCACTTCCTCTCCCTTTGCCCCACCACGCTCACCGTTGACCTCCTCGAGGAGCGCCTCCTTGCAGCTGAGAAGAGTATAGTCGCTGTAGGAGCCTCTCGTGGTGACCCTCGTGCCCCTTTCTTTGAGGGGTGCTCCCCTGTCCCTCTTTTGCCCTCTGTTGCCTCTGCTGCTGCTGTCGACCTCGTTGGCACCGAGTCGGTCGGCGCTGCGTCTGCCCCTAGTGGGAAGCGCCGCTACGGCAAGGGCAAGGGGGGCAAGGGGGGTGGAGGGGATGGCGGGGGCGGTGGTGGTGGCGGTGGAGGAGGCGGAGGGGGTGGGGGTGGAGGTGGAGGTGGGAGTGGTGGCGCGGGTGGGGGCTTCGGTGGTGGCGGTGGAGGTGGAGGCGGCGGAGGCAGCGGGAGTGGGGGTGGAGGTGGCGGCGGCGGAGGCGGAGGTGGGGGTGGCGGGGGAGGTGGTGGGCAGCGGGGAGGTTCTAGCGGTGGCCAGCGCCAGCAGCAGCAGCGCTCCCGTGAGACCCCGTCGCCTCAGCAGCTCCGTGAGTGGTACGCTGGACGTGGGAGGTCTGGGGGTGCTGGTCCCTGCACTTACGTTCTTCGCACCGGCGACCGCAGTGGAGAGACGTGCGACGGCCCGCACACCACACCCCGCTGCTTCGGCCGCCTGACTGACGCCTGGCGTACACAGTTCCCTGGCTCCACTGAGATCCCTCGCTGGGATATTCTGCTTAAGTCGGGGGTTGCTATCTTTGATCTTGACTATGATGTTATCCTTGCTGCTATGTATGCTGTGTCTATTAGTGCTGAGGGTGACTGTTACCTGTGTGTTCCGCCCGACCCGGGCATTGAGGCTACTGCTCTAGGTGCTAGTGAGTCTGCTGCTCCAGGTGCTGGTGAGGCTGCTCTCTCAGGTACCGCGTCGGCTCAGGTCTTGCACACTTTCACCCTTGACTCGGGTGCTTCCCGCTCCTTCTTTCGCGACTGCACCACACTCTCGCCGCTCAGTCGGCCGGTGGCAGTCTCTCTGGCTGACCCCTCTGGGGGACCAGTTGTGGCCCGTTCCTCCATTGTTCTCCCGTGTCCTGCGGCTCCGTCCGGCTCGCTGTCTAGTCTTCACCTCCCCTCGTTCTCTACGAACTTGGTGGCGGGTGCTGATCTTCAGGATGGGGGTGTTCACCAGTTCACCCCTGCCTATCAGCGTGTGCCGCACTGCACTTGTGCTCGGACGGGCCGTCACCTGGCCACGTTCACCCGTCGGCCAGGGTCCAGCCTGTACACCCTTACCACTGAGTCTCCTCCTGTCACTGCGACTGGTCAGGTAGCCGCGTCGGGTTAGGTGTTTGCTGCAGCGTCGCGGTCTGGCCCTGAGTCTGCCCCCTGCTCGTGTCGCCTCCTGTCTCACGAGACTCTCCTTTGGCACCACCGCCTTGGTCACCCCTCCCTGCCTCGTCTTCGAGGCATGGCCTCCCGTGTCCTTGTCTCTGGTCTTCCAGAGTCCCTCCCACCCCTTCCTCCAGGGCCTGCCCCTACCTGCGTTCCCTGCGTCGAGGGCCGGCAGCGCGCCGCTCCTCACTCCTCCGAGTTTCCTCCGACAGAGGCTCCCCTGCAAACTCTTCACATGGACGTGTGGGGCCCAGCCCGCGTCCGTGGACAGGGTCACGAGCATTACTTCCTGCTGGTTGTTGACGACTACTCGCGTTACACCACGGTCTTCCCCTTGCGCCGCAAGGGTGAGGTCACTGAGGTGTTGATCGACTGGATCCGCGCTGCTCGTCTCCAGCTCAGAGAGAGTTTCGGCTCGGACTTTCCTGTTGTGCGTCTGCACTCAGACAGAGGTGGAGAGTTTTCCTCCGACCTTCTGCGAGCCTTCTGTCGGGCGGAGGGCATCCGCCAGACGTTCACGCTTCCGGCCTCTCCACAGCAAAATGGGATTGTTGAGCGCCGCATTGGCATGGTCATGGATGTCGCTCGTACGTCCATGATCCATGCGGCTGCTCCCCATTTTCTGTGGCCGTTCGCGGTTCAGTACGCGGCGCATCAGATCAACCTCCAGCCCCGGGTCTCCATGCCGGAGACCACCCCCACTCTGCGGTGGACAAGGAAGGTTGGCGATGCGTCTGCGTTCCGTGTCTGGGGATCTCGAGCTTTCGTCCGCGACTTGTCTGCGGACAAGCTGTCCTCCCGTGCCGTTCCCTACATCTTCCTTGGCTTCCCCCCTGACGCGCCTGGTTGGCAGTTTTACCACCCCACCTCGCGCCGTGTTCTGTCCTCTCAGGACGTCACGTTTGACGAGTTGGTTCCTTACTACCGTCTCTTCCCCTACCGCACTGCCCCCCTCCCCCCCCCCCGTCGCTCTTCCTCGCGCCAGGTACTCCTCCGGTAGACCCCCTCCCCCCTCAGGGTCCTGCCCCCTCAGGTGTGTCTCAGGTAGACGCAGTCGAGCCTGTTGAGGTGGCTGTTGACTCTGGTGCTGCTAGGGGTGCTGAGCCTGAGGGTGCCGGGTCTGGGGGTGCTGAGCCTGGGGTTGCTGAGCCTGGGGTTGCTGAGTCTGGGGGTGCTGAGACTGGAGGTCCTCCGAGTGCCCCGTCACGGCGGCTGCTTCGTGAGTGGTACGCTCGGCGCTGTAGCCGTGCTGCTGGAGCTGGGGGCCTACTGCTGGAGGTGCTGCTGGTGATGGAGCTGCTGGAGGTGCTGCTGGTGCTGGAGCTGCTGGAGGTGCTGCTGGTGTTGGAGCTGCTGGTGGTGCTACTGGAGGTGCTGCTGGTGCTGGAGCTACTGGAGGTGCTGCTGGTGCTGGAGCTGCTGGAGGTGCTGCTGGTGCTGGTGCTGCTGGAGGTGCTGCTGGTGCTAGAGCTGCTGGAGGTGCTGCTGGTGCTGGAGCTGCTGGTGGTGCTACTGGAGGTGCTGCTGGTGCTGGAGCTACTGGAGGTGCTGTTGGTGCTGGAGCTGCTGGAGGTGCTGCTGGTGCTGGAGCTGCTGGAGGTTCTGCTGGTGCTGGAGCTGCTGGAGTCGCTGGTCCTGGAGTTGCTCGTACTGGAGGTACTGGAGCTACTGGGACTGGAGCTGCTGCGGGAGTTGGAGCTGGAGGTGCTGGAGCTGCTGGAGCTGCTGGTGGTGCTGCGGGAGGTGTAGCTGGAGACCTTGGAGCTGAGGGTGCTGGTGCTGTCTCTGCTGGTTCAGGAGGCGTTGCGCGGCCGTGGCCGTACTACGTTCCGCTCCTTCAGCAGGTTCTTGGCCTCCCGCCCTCTACTGGTCCTACTCCTCCCCTACTGAGTCCACCGCCTGTCCAGTCGCAGTCACAGTTACAGCCGGCCTCTCCGCTGCCTGGTCCTTCTCCTTACACTGGACCGACTAGAGGTCTTACGGAGCGTTGTGAGCCTGAGTCTCGTCCTGCGTCGCCTGAGTCTCGTCCAGAGTCGCCTGTTCGTGCTGTCCGCACTGGTCGTGTTCCACGTCAGCGTCCTCCTCCTGTCCCTGGCACTCACTATATGACTCTGCGTCCTTCCACTGCTCCACAGCCTGTCCCTCTGCCGTCTCCTCCTGCGTCTTCTCTTCCTGGCGGTCCGGACCCGGAGTCTGACTCCCTTCGTGCTGCCAGTCCTACTGTCACGCGTTTCCTCGCCACTGTTGTCACTGACCCTTCCTTTGAGTCCACTGCTGCGTCTGCCTTAGTTGCTGAGCTTGTCGACTTTGCTGCTCACTGTCGTCTAGACTACGCCTCGAGTCTTGTTGCTGAGTCTGTGTCTGTCTGTCCTCCGTCCGTCGGGGGTGATTGTGCTCTTGGCACGGACGTCCTTGAGGACAGACAGGAGGAGTTTGAGTGCTTTGCCGCTGCTTTACCTCATCTCGTGTCCATGCTGATTGCCCCTGAGGGAGACCCGGATGCACCAGACATCCCGACCCCGCGCTCTTACGCAGAGGCGATAGAGGGTCCCTACTCCTCTCAGTGGCAGTCAGCCATGGACGCAGAGATGGCTTCCTGGAAGTCCACAGGCACCTACGTCGACGAGGTTCCCCCGCCTGGGGCGAACATCGTCAGTGGCATGTGGATTTTCAGGGTGAAGCGGCCGCCGGGTTCTCCGCCTGTCTTCAAGGCGCGTAACGTTGCACGAGGCTTCAGTTAGCGTGACTACGAGCTCCACCCTCTTGACTTTAGCACTGCTTTCCTACAGGGCAGCCTGCACGAGGAGATCTGGCTGCGCCGCCCACCTGGCTTCACTGGGTCGTTTCCTCCTGGTACCCAGTGGAGCCTCTGGCGGCCAGTCTACGGTCTCCGCCAGGCACCCCGTGAGTGGCACGACACACTGAGGACGACTCTTGCTGCTCTTGGGTTTGCTCCTTCTACTGCTGACCCGTCGCTGTTTCTACGCACCGACACCACTCTGCCGCCGTTCTACGTTCTCGTGTACGTAGACGACCTGGTCTTTGCTACTGCTGACACAGAGGCACTCGCCCACGTGAAGTCCGAGCTGCAGAAGAGACACACATGCACAGACCTGGGTGAGCTGACAAGCTATCTTGGCTTGCGGATCACCCGGGACAGAGCACAGCGCACCATTACCTTGACTCAGTCACACATGGTGCAGCAGGTCCTTCAGCGCTTCCGCTTCACGTACTCCTCGCCACAGTCCACTCCTCTGCCTACCGGTCACTCGCTCTCAGCTCCACCTTCGGACGATTCCGTAGAGCCGAGTGGCCCGTATCCAGAGCTTGTGGGCTACCTGTCAAACATTATATATGTTGTAGTTGTTTAGGCTACAGTGGGTTAGCCTTTAGGGGGTACACAATTCTAGGGTTAGGTACTTGTACTCTCTTCTCTTTCTAATCCAACACTTCTTTCATTCTTGACATGGTATTAAGAGCTTAGGTTCTAGACCTAGGACTCACCTAAGGGCCCACCGTTAGAAGCGCCCTCGAGCGCCATATCGATCTAGCGCCCTCGAGCGCCTTTCTTCTAGTGCGCCCTCGTGCGCCTCGTCTTCTCCTGCTGCCCGTGCGCGGCTCGCTAGTGTCGCGCGCGGCCTTTTTTTTCGCGCACGTAGCCCGCTAGCAGCCCGCGCGCGGCCGTTTTCTGAACGCGCGCCGACCCCTAGCCGCCCGCGCGACTGACGCCGCCCGCGAGCAACCCCCCTAGCCGCCCGTCGACCGCCGCCCAGAACGTCGCAGCCCCGCCCGTAGGCCGCCGCGACGCCCCACTAGGCCGCCGTCCGCGCGCTAGTCAAGCCCGTGCACAGCCACGCGCCCGCTACAGCCGCACACGCGCACGCCTCCCCCCGTAGCGCACCAACGCGTAGCCCAGTACGAGCCGAGCAGCGCCGCCCGAACCGAGCCGCGCCGCCCGAACCGAGCCGCGCCGCCCGAACCGAGCCGCGCCGCCCTGGCCGAGCCGCGCCGCCCTACTGTGCCCCACCTGCAGCAACTCCTGTTCCTGTTCCTGCAGTACTACTGCTTCAGCTGCTACTGTTACTGCTACTGCTACTACTGCTACTGTTCCTACTACTGCTACTGCCACTATGGCCACTCCCTCTGTTCTCACCTTTGACGCTGAGGGCCGCCCGATTAAGTTCGAGGTTTGGTTAGATGACCTGCACCTGTTCCTCCAGATCACTGCCAAGGACGATGTCTCCCTGTATGACCACACGTCAGGCGCCGCTCCCGCACCTGCCGCTACTGCTGACAGTACTGCTCGCTCCTAGTGGCAGACCCGTGATGCTCACGCTCGCCTAGCCATTCGCAGCCACCTGCCGTTAGATGAGCGCGAGCACTTCGGCCAGCATAAGACCGCTAAGGAACTGTACGACGCCGTAATCGCGCGCTACTCCTCCCCTGCCACTGCTACTATAGGCCGTCTCTCACTGCCCTACCTCTTCCCCGACCTGTCCGCCTTTGCCACTGTAGCTGACCTCATCACCCACCTCCGTACCAGTGACCTCCGCTACCGTGCCGCGCTCCCCCCCGATTTCCTCGCCAAGAACCCCCCCCCGATGTACCTCACACTGTACCACCTTGTCACCCGCCTCCCTGACTCCCTTCGCACTGTCAGGGACCACTTTCTCGCCCTCTCCCCCACTGACCTCACTGTCGACCTCCTCGAGAAGGAACTCCTAGCAGCTGAGAAGAGCATTGTAGCTGTAGGTGCCTCTCGTGGCGACCCCCGCTCCCCCTTCTTTGAGGGGTGCTCCCCCGTCCCCCTCCTCCCCTCCATTGCATCTGCTGCTGCTGTCGACTACCTCGGTGCTGAGGAGGTCGGGGCTGCGTCTGCTCCTAGTTGGAGGCGCAAGAGCGGCAAGGGCAAGGGGGGCAAGGGTGGCGGAGGTGGAGGTGGGGGCGGCGGCAGTGGAGGGGGTGGAGGCGGCGGGGGTGGTGGCGGTGGTGGTAGTGCGGGTGGCGGGGGTGGCGGCGGTGGTGGGAGTGGTACTGGTGGGGGGGGGGTCAGTGGCGGAGGAGGGGGTGGTGGCGGCGGCGGTGGTGGGGGTGGCGGTGGTAGTGGTGGCGGCGGTGGAGCCGGTGGCGGGCGTGGTGGGGCGGTGCAGCGTGGAGGCCAGAGGCAGCAGCAGCAGCGTCCAGGCAAGACCCCGACCTCCCAGCAGCTCCGTGAGTGGTACTCTCAGCGTGGGGGGTCTGGGGGTGGAGGTACCTGCCCGTACCTTATCCGCACAGGTGACCGCACTGGCCAGACCTGTGGGAGGTTCCACACGGCACACCGCTGCTTCTTTCGTCTCGACGACGCCTGGCGTGCACAGTTTCCTGACGCCACTGAGCTGCCCCGCTGGGCTGATCTGATGAAAAAGAATATTGATGTCTTTGCTCTTGACTTTGATGCTATCCTTGGTGCCATGTATGCTTTGACTATTATTGGAGAGAGTGACCAGTACCTGCGTGTCCCGCCTGACCCAGGTATTAGGACCAGTGAGGCTGCCGTTCTAGGTGCCAGTGCGTCTGCTGTCTCAGGTGCTGGTGAGACTGCTGCCCCAGGTGCTGGTGAGGCTGCTGCTCTAGGTGCTCGTGAGTCTGCACCCCTTGGTACTGAGGCACTGCACACCTTCACACTGGACTCAGGTGCTTCTCGCTGTTTCTTTCGTGACCGCACTGCCTTAGAGCAGCTTGCTCGGCCGGTTGCTGTCTCCCTTGCTGACCCCTCTGGGGGTCCGGTCATTGCGACCTCCTCCACTGTCCTCCCTTGTCCTGCGGTCCCGTCGGGCACACTGTCAGGTCTCTACCTCCCCTCGTTCTCTACGAACTTGGTGGCAGGTAGAGCACTTCAGGACGGGGGTGTCCACCAGTTCACCCCTGCCTACGAGCGTGTGACACACTGCACGTGTGCTTGGACGGGTCGCCACCTGGCTACCTTCACTCGGCAGCCGGGGTCGGACCTGTACACACTGACCACTGAGTCCCCTCAGGTAGCTGCGTCTGCGTCTGCGTCAGGTCAGCTGTCGGCCCCCTGCTCGTGTCGCTCTCTGGCACACGAGACCGTCCTTTGGCACCACCGCCTTGGTCACCCGTCAGTGCAGCGCCTTCGTGGCATGCACAAACGGTACCTTGTCTCTGGTCTTCCCAGGGTTCTCCCTCCCCTCCCACCCTCGCCTGCTCCTCCCTGTCTTCCTTGTGTCGAGGGGCGGCAGCGCGCCGCTCCTCACTCCTCCTCGTTTCCCCCGACGACTGCTCCCTTGCAGACGCTCCACATAGACGTGTGGGGCCCAGCCCGCGTCCGTGGACAGGGTCAGGAGAGGTACTTCCTGATCGTTGTTGACGACTACTCGCGCTACACCACGGTCTTCCCCTTGCGCACCAAGGGTGAGGTCCCTGATGTTTTGATCCCTTGGATCAGCGCTTCTCGTCTCCAGCTCAGCGAGCGGTTCCACTCGGACTTTCCTGTCCTGCGTCTGCACTCTGACAGAGGTGGTGAGTTCTCTTCCGACCTCCTGGCAGCCTACTGTGCGGAGCACGGCATCCGCCAGTCGTTCACGCTTCCGGCCTCTCCACAGCAGAATGGGGTTGCTGAGCGCCGTATTGGCTTGGTCATGGAGATCGCTCGTACCTCCTTGATCCATGCGGCTGCTCCCCACTTTCTGTGGCCGTTTGCGGTCCGATACGCTGCGCATCAACTCAACCTCTGGCCCCGTGTCTCCGTTCCGGAGACTTCGCCGACACTGCGTTGGACGGGAGAGGTTGGCGATGCGTCGCGTTTTCGGGTCTGGGGATCTCGAGCTTTTGTTCGCGATACGTCCGCGGACAAGCTCTCCTCCCGCGCTGTTCCTTGCGTCTTCCTTGGCTTTGTCCCCGACGCGTCTGGTTGGCAGTCTTACCACGCCACCTCGCGCCGTGTCCTGCCCTCTCTGGACGTCACTTTTGACGAGTCGGTGCCCTACTACCACCTCTTCCCCTACCGCACTGCCCCGCTCCCCCCTCCGCCTCTCTTCCTCGTGCCAGGTGCTGCTGTGGTATACCCCCTCCCCCCTCAGGGTGCCGCTCCCTCAGGTGTGTCCCAGGTAGACCCGGTTGAGCCTGTCGAGGTTGCTGTCGACTCTCATCCTGCTAGGGGTGCTGAGCCTGAGCGTGCGGAGCCTGGGGTTGCGGAGTCTGAGGATGCTGAGCCTGCGCGTGCGGAGCCTGGGGTTGCGGAGTCTGGGGGTGCTGAGCCTGGGGGTGCGGAGCTTGCGGGTGCTGAGTCTGGGGGTGCTGAGCCTGGCCGTGCTACGACTGAGGGTACTGAGCCAGAGGGTGCTACACCTGGAGGCGCTCCCTCCCCACAGCAGCTGCGTGAGTGGTACTTACAGTACTGCAGCCTCAGGAGGGGTACTTCTTGTCAACATATATTTTATATATGTTGTTTAGGTTAGTCTAGGTGTTACATTTCTACTTACTTGCATGATTAGGGTTTGCTATATCTAGGTTGTACTTCACATTTCCTATCAATTCATTCTTATCGTAACATGGTATAGAGCTAGGTTTCCCTTAGGCGATTTTTCCCCTAGGCGATTTTTCCCTTAGGCGAAATTTCTCTCGATAGTCTATGGGCCCACCACCCGCGCGCCTCGTAGCGACCCATAGCCCGAAGCGCCCTGCCCCGTAGAGCCCGAGTAGGTCGCGCCCCCCGTCGACATCGCGCGTCACCCGTTTCTGCCCTGCGCCCCACCCGTTTTTTGCTGAGCGTCACTCGGTTTTTAGCCCCGCGCCCCACTCGTTTTACCCCGCGTGTTGCCCCCCAGTCCTCTAGCGCGCAGCAGACGAACGCACGTAGCTGCGCGCGCAGCCTTAGTCGCACCCGCAGCTCCGCGCTAGTACGTCGTAGCCGCGCGCACGTGCAGCCCACCGTCGTAACCGGCCCCCAGACCTGAAATCCCCCTCAGAACCGCACAGAACCGCCGCCTTAATAGCTTCCCCACCTAAAAACCGCCGCCCCAGACCTGACAACCGCCGCCCCACCTGGAAACCTGCTGCCCCACCCGTTCCAGGCACCTCACCCGGGATCAGCCGCCCCACCCAGTCCTCTCCACCGCATTGAACCGCACAGAACTGCACATAACTGCACAGAACCGCACAGAACCGCCGCCTTAACAGCTTCCCCACCTGAAAACCACCGCCCCAGACCTGACAACCGCCGCCCCACCTGGAAACCTGCTGCCCCACCCGTTCCAGGCACCTCACCCGGAATCAGCTGCCCCACCCAGTCCTCTCCACCGCATTGAACCTCACAGAACTGCACAGTACTGCACATAACCGCACAGAACTGCACAGAACCGCCGCCTCACCCGTAGCCCGCTGCCTTAACAGCTTCCCCACCTGAAACCTGCCTCCCCACGATCTACCACACCCGCCGTCAGTAGCCCCAGCCGATTACACTGCCGCCAGCTACACCAGCAGCAGCATAGGCTGCCCCCAGCGCACCAGCAGCAACGTAGGCTGCCCCCAGCAGAACCAGCAGAACCAGCAGAACCAGCAGAACCAGCAGAACCAGCAGAACCAGCAGAACCAGCAGAGCCAGCAGCAGCATAGGCTGCCGCCAGCACACTAGCAGCAGCATAGGCTGCCCCCAGCGCACCAGCAGCAGCGTAGGCTGCCCCCAGCAGAACCAGAAGCGGCATAGGCTGCCACCAGCGCACCAGCAGCAGCATTGGCTGCCCCCAGCAAAACCAGTAGCAGCTAAGGCTGCCCCCAGCAGAGCCAGAAGCAGCATAGGCTGCCCCCAGCGAACCAGCAGCAGCATAGGCTGCCGCCAGAGCACCAGCAGCAGCAGCATAGGCTGCCCCCAGTGAACCAGCAGCAGCATAGGCTGCCCCCAGCGCACCAGCAGCAGGTTAGGCTACCGCCAGCGCACCAGCAGCAGCTTAGGCAACTGCCAGCGCACTAGCAGCAGCATTGGCTGCCCCCTGGAGAACCAGTAGCAGCCTAGGCTGCCTCTCAGCAGAACCAGAAGCAGCACAGGCTGCCCCCAGCGCACCAGCAGCAGCTTAGGCTGCCCCCAGCAGAACCAGCAGCAGCATAGGCTCACATGGCATGTACTAGGGTTCTACAGCAGCAGGGCCAGCCGCAGCACTCCCGTCAGTGGGGGCCTGCGGGTCCAAAGTGTGGCGCCCCCAGCAGTGGCTCAGCTAGCAGTGGGCGAGACGTCGGCCCCTGCGGGTACCGGGCCCTGACAGGCCCTGGTGCTGGCACTACCTGCTGGAGTCCTGACCACACTGCGTCCAGCTGCTACCGTCGACTCGACGACCTCCACCGTGAGCGTTTTGGTCCTCACGCTATTACACCGCACTGGCCTTCGCGCCTTCGCCAGCGCACTACTGCACCAGTTGAGTCTCACCTGCCTGGTCTAGGACCCTTTCCGGCTACACGAGTAGAGACCTGTGTTTCCAGTCTTGGTGCGTGTGTTGTTTCCAGTCCCGGCGCCTCTGAGGGTCTTTGTGTAGAAGCTGCAGCTACCACTAGTCTAGCACTAGCCTTTGTAGCTGGTTCGGGTGCGACCCCACAGACTGCACAGCTTTCCTTCACCCTAGATTCTGGAGCGTCCAGCTGTTTCTTTCGCGACTGTACCGACCTCACACCACTGCGCACTCCAGTCACTGTCGCCTTGGCTGACCCCTCTGTGGGACGTGTAGTTGCTAGCAGCACCACCACTCTTCCGTGTCCGGCGGCTCCCTCAGGTTTTCTTACAGGTTACTACACCCCCTCGTTCTCTAGGAACCTGGTGGGTGTCAGTCACCTTCACGACCTAGGCGTAGTCACTACTTTCCCACTGGACGAGCCTGTTGCCTCCTGCACTGTCGGTCCCCTGGCCACATTCCACAGAGAGCCGGGATCTGGTCTGTACTCACTACACACTGGGTCCCACCACACTGAGTCGGGTCAGGTCAGGTAGCTGCTGTGTCGTGTGACTGTCGGTCCCTCACCCACCCGTCGGTCCTCTGGCACCACCGTCTAGGTCACCCGTCGTTCCCGCGTCTCAGTAGGATGACACGTTACCGCCTGGTCTCAGGTCTCCCAGGGTCGCTTGCACCGCTTCCCCGCTCGCCTGCGCCGCTCTGCACTCCTTGCGTCGAGGGTCGGCAGCGCGCTGCCCCTCACTCCTCCTCGTTCCCCCCCACCACGGCTCCCTTCGAGACCCTGCACTTGGACGTCTGGGGCCCCTCTCCGGTCCTTGGCCCACGTCAGGAGCGCTACTTCCTGATTGTGGTGGACGACTACTCCCGCTACACCACGGTTTTCCCCTTGCGACGGAAGGCCGACGTGCCTACCGTCCTCGAGCCGTGGCTACTAGCGTGGGGTGGCGCCCAGGGCCTGTGTGGGCTTCGCCTACACTCGGACCGTGGTGGTGAGTTTTCTTCCACTCGCCTGAAGACGTTCTGTCAGGGTCGGGGGATCATCCAGTCTTACACGCTACCAGCATCACCGCAGCAGAACGGGGTAGCCGAGCGACGCATCGGCCTGGTCATGGAGGTTGCCCGGACCTCCATGTGCCATGCCGGTGCCCCCCAGTTCTTGTGGCCCCAGGCAGTCCGCTACGCCGCGCACCAGCTGAACCTGTGGCCCAGTGACGCACGGCCACGGGTGACGCCGGTCTCCCTTTGGACAGGTTCTCCGGGTGTAGCAGCTGACATCCGTGTCTGGGGTTCTCTGGCTCACATTCGTGCCCCTGGCGCGAACAAGTTGTCTCCGCGCACTCGTGCCTGCGTCTTTCTTGGCTTCCCTTTGGACGCCTCCGGCTGGGTGTTCTACGACCCGGTCACCTACCAATTCTTCGTCTCTCAGGACGTCACGTTCGACGAGCCTGTCTGTTACTACAGGAGTCGCCCCCACCGAGGTACTAAGGTCTTTTCCCCCCCGCTGTTCCTCACTCTTGAGCCCCCCCCAGTCGCCCCGGTAGCCCCCCCCCCTTCGTGTCCTGCCCCGTCAGGTGTGTCGCACGTCACTCCGCAGTCGCCCCCCCCCGCAGCGTCCAGTCACTGTCGTGTCTGGGGGTGCGGGAGGTGCAGTTGCGGAGGGTGAGGGTACTGGGGCTGCTGGAGCTGGTGGTGTCGGCTCTGGGGGTGCAGGGGGTGTGGGTGTGGAGGTCACTCCCGTGGAGGACATGGCAGTCTCGACTCGGCAGCCTCGCCCCGCGTCACCCCCTGGCTTCCCGTCCGTCCCGTAGTTTCCTCCTCGTTCTTCTCTGCGGCCGGTTGCTGCGGAGCCTGGGGGTGTTCTTGCGGGAGGTACTGGAGGCCCCGGGGGTGTCGGTGGTGGAGGTGCTGGTTCTGGGGGTGCTGGAGCTGGAGGCACTGGCACTGTGGCGCCTACACCGCGCACTGTACGTTTCCTGACCCGTGAGCAGCGTCTCCTCCGGTTGGAGAGGGAGGAGCGTGAGCGATTTGAGAGGGCACAGCAGCAGCAGCAGCAGCAGCAGCAGCAGCAGCAGGAGAGAGTAGAGGAGGAGTCACAGCAGCAGCACGAGAGGGTAGCGCAGGAGTCCCGGTCGCAGCAGCGGGTGCAGCTGCAGCCGCAGCAGGAGAGGGTAGAGGAGGAGTCACGGCCGCACCAGGAGAGGGTAGAGCAGGAGTCCCGCCCGCAGCAGCAGGTGCAGTTACGGACACAGCAGGAGAGAGTAGAGGAGCAGTCACGGCCGCACCAGGAGAGGGTAGAGCAGGAGTCCCACCCGCAGCAGCAGGTGCAGTTACAGACGCAGCAGGAGAGAGTAGAGGAGGAGTCACGGCAGCAGCAGGAGAGGGTAGCGCAGGAGTCCCGGTCGCAGCAGCGGGTACAGCTGCAGCCGCAGCAGGAGAGGGCAGAGGCGGAGCCACAGGAGCAGCAGCAGGGGCCGGTACCGTCGCAGCAGACGCCAGAGGAGGCGGAGCAGCAGCGACTGCGACTACGCGACCTCCCCGACCCAGCACCTGCACGCTTTGTTCGTGGTCCCCTACCGTCCCCTCCTGTTCCACCAGTTGAGTCCCTTTCCTCCTCCCAGTGGACTCGTCGTCCTCCCCTCAGTCGTGCTGTGTCTCCACAGCCCCGTCGGTCCCGTTACCGTGCAGACGGTCCGTTTCACCTTGTTCTCCGCTCTCGTGTTCCACCTCCTCCTGTCCTTCCACAGCCCCCTGAGTCGTCCCTCACTGTGCTTCACGACCCGTTGTCCGACTACCTCCGTGCCTCCCGTCCTGTCGTCTCCCGTGTTTTGTCCGCGTTGGTCACTCACCCGACTGCACCTCTGTCGTCTGTCTTAGCACTTGTTACCACTGTCTCTGGCTTTGCCTCTTCCCACCGCCTTGACTACGCCGCTCGCTTGGTGAGTGGCCCTGCACGTTCTCCGTCCTCTGGGGGTGCTCCTGTCTTTCCCCTGGAGGTCGTAGAGGACAGGCAGTTCGAGCTTGGTTTCCTTGCGGCCGCTGTTCCTCATCTCTGCGCCATGCTGCTTGCCCCTGAGGGGGATCCAGACGCCCTTGACATCCCGATCCCTCGCACTCACGCCGAGGCGGTCTCGGGACCCTGGGCTTCGTACTGGATAGCAGCTGAGGAGGCAGAGATGGCATCTTATAGGTCCACAGTCACTTACGACGACGCAGTCCCACCACCTGGGACGAATGTCGTCAGTGGCCGATGGCTCTACAAGGTGAAGCGGCCGCCTGGATCACCACCTGTGTTCAAGGCGCGCTATGTTGCGAGAGGCTTCAGTCAGCGAGAGGGGGTGGACTTCTTCCAGACCTTCGCTCCCAACCCGAAGATGAGTACTCTTCGGGTGTTGCTGCATATTGCAGCCCAGCGCGACTACGAGTTGCACTCCTTGGACTTTTCCACCGCGTTCCTTCAGGGGAGCCTGCACGAGCAGATCTGGCTGCGTCGCCCGCCTGGCTTCACTGGCTCTTTCCCACCTGGGACCCAGTGGCAGCTGCGTCGACCAGTCTACGGCCTGCGTCAGGCCCCACGTGAGTGGCACGACACACTTCGCTCGACCCTTGCAGCTCTTGACTTCTTTCCGTCGTCTGCTGACCCGTCACTGTTCGTTCGCCGTGGCTCGACCCCGTTATTTGTCCTGGTCTACGTCGACGACCTAGTGTTCGCCACTCCCGACCGACGCGCGCTGGCCTCCGTGAAGGAGGAACTGCAGAGGAGACACACTTGCACTGACCTTGGTGAGCTGCAGCACTACCTTGGCCTGCAGATCACCAGGGACAGGGCAGCTCGCACCATTACGCTGACTCAGTCGCATATGGTCGAGCAGATCCTCACGCGGTTTCACTTCCCGTTCTCCAAGGTACAGCTCACCCCTCTTGGTGTGGATCATGGGCTCACGGCTCCACCTTCGGACGAGTCATTTGAGTCCAGTGGTCCATATCCTGAGCTGGTGGGTTGTCTCATGTACCTGATGACCTGTACTCGCCCAGACCTAGCTTACCCTCTTAGCGTCCTTGCGCGCTTTGTTGCGCCTGGGAGACACCGACCTTCCCACTGGTACGCTGCTAAGAGGGTGGCGAAGTATGTGGCGAGTACATCAGGCATGGGACTTGTCCTTGGAGGGAAGCAGCCAGTTACACTCACAGGTTACTCGGACTCGTCGTGGGCCGACGACGCGGAGACGCGTCGGTCTACACAGGGGTACTCCTTTAGCCTCGGGGCAGGTGCTGTTTCGTGGCGGTCGACTCGGGCGTCGTCCGTCGCCGGTTCCAGCTGTGAGGCAGAGGTGTACGCTGCGGCCATGGCCGCTCAGGAGCTTCGTTGGCTGTCTTTCCTTCTCACCGACCTTGGTGAGCGGCCTCGCTCTCCCCCAGTCTTGTTCGCCGACAACAGGTCTGCTGTCCTGTTGTGTGAGGAGCCCCGACTGGTTGGGAAGGCGAAGCACATCCAGCTTCGTTACTTCCTTCTGCGTGAGTTACAGCAGCGTGGACAGGCACTCGTTCGACGTGTGGTCTCTGAGGCCAACACGGCAGATATCTTCACCAAGGCGTTGCCGCCTTGTGACCACCAGCGTTTCTGCACCCAGCTTGGCCTTGTGCCTGCCCGTCCTCACTTGCTTGCTTAGAGATGCCTTGTCCTGCATGTCTTGTACTCTTGCATCTCTTTATATTTGCTATATACCTGCATGTGGACTGGCCTTGTGGCCCCTTGCTTGCTCTCGGAGTGTGTGGTGACTTTGAGCTCCACCCTGAGATTTGTCTTGTTCTTGTAGACTGGTCTTGTGACCGTTGCTTGCTCTTGTTGTTTCTACAGGACTTCCGTCACCTAGACTATGGGGGTGTGTCAACATATATTTTATATGTGTTGTTTAGGTTAGTCTAGGTGTTACATTTCTACTTACTTGCATGATTAGGGTTTGCTACTTCACATTTTCTATCAATTCATTCTTATCGTAACACTTCTGGAGCTGGTGCTCGTGCCCCCCCTCCTAGGCGGGAGCCGCCCTCTCAGCGGCTCCGAGAGTGGTACGCTCGGCTCTGCAGTCTACGGAGTGGCGCTACTCGTGTCGTGGACCCTGGTATTGGTGCTGCTGGAGGTGCTGCTGGTGCTGGTGCTGCTGCTTCTGGAGCTGCTGGAGGTTCTGCTGGTACTGGTGCTGCTGGAGCTACTGGAGGTGCTGCTGCTACTGGCGGTGCTGCTGGCGCTGCTGGAGGTGCTGCTGGTGCTGACGCTACTGGAGGTGCTGCTGGTGGTGCGGCTGGGACTGGAGCTGCTGAGGGGGTTGGAGCTGGAGGTGCTGAGCGGCTGCGGCCGTACTACGTTCCGCTCCTTCAGCAGGTTCTTGGTCTCCCGCCCTCTCCTGGTCCTACTCCTCCTCCCCTACTGAGTCCACCGCCTGTCCAGTCGCAGTCACAGTTACAGCCTGCCTCTCCGCTGTTTGGTCCTTCTCCTTACACTGCGCCGACAGGTAGCTTTACGGAGCGTCGTGAGCCTGAGTCTCGTCCTCCGTCGCCTGAGTCTAGTCCAGAGTCGCCTGAGTCGCGTCCAGAGTCACCTGTCCGCACTGCCCGCGCTGGTCGTTGTGCTCCGCGTCAGCGTCCTCCTCCTGTCCTTGGCACTCACTATATGACCCTGCGTCCTTCCACTGCTCCCCAGCGCGTCCCTCTGCCGTCTCCTCCTGCATCCTCTCTTCCTGACGTTGCTGACCCGCCGTCAGACCTTACTCGTGCTGCCAGTCCTACTGTCGCGCGTGTCCTTGCCACTGTTGTCACTGACCCTACCTTTGAGTCCTCTGGTGCGTCTGCTCTAGTCGCTGAGCTTGTTGTCTTTGCTGCCGCCTGTCGCCTAGACTACGCCGCTAGCCTTGTTGCTGAGTCTGAGTCTGTCTGTCCTCCGTCCGTCGGGGGTGAGTGTGCTCTTGTCACGGACGTCCTTGAGGACAGACAGGAGGAGTTTGAGTGCTTTGCTGCTGCTTTACCTCATCTCGTGTCCATGCTGATTGCCCCTGAGGGAGACCCGGATGCACCAGACATCCCGACCCCACGCTCCTACGCAGAGGCGATGGAGGGTCTCTACTCCTCTCAGTGGCAGACAGCCATGGACGCAGAGATGGCTTCCTGGAAGTCCACAGGCACCTACGTCGACGAGGTTCCCCCACCTGGGGCGAACATCGTCAGTGGCATGTGGATTTTCAGGGTGAAGCGGCCGCCGGGTTCTCCGCCTGTCTTCAAGGTGCGTTACGTTGCACGAGGCTTCAGTCAGCGAGAGGGAGTTGACTTCTTCTAGACCTTCTCCCCGACCCCGAAGATGACCACTCTTCGGGTTCTGCTGCACGTCGCTGCTCAGCGTGACTACGAGCTCCACTGCCTTGACTTCAGCACTGCGTTCCTACAGGGCACCCTGCACGAGGAGATCTGGCTGCGCCGCCCACCTGGCTTCACTGGGTCGTTCCCTCCTGGTACCCAGTGGAGCCTCCGGCGGCCAGTCTACGGTCTCCGCCAGGCACCTCGTGAGTGGCACGACACACTGAGGACTACTCTTGCTGCTCTTGGGTTTGCTCCTTCTACTGCTGACCCGTCGCTGTTTCTACGCACCGACACCACTCTGCCGCCGTTCTACGTTCTCGTGTACGTAGACGACTTGGTCTTTGCTACTGCTGACACTGAGGCACTCGCCCACGTGAAGTCGGAGCTGCAGAAGAGACACACGTGCACAGACCTGGGTGAGCTGACAAGCTATCTTGGCTTGCGGATCACCCGGGACAGAGCACAGCGCACCATCACCTTGACTCAGTCACACATGGTGCAGCAGGTCCTTCAGCGCTTCCGCTTCACGTACTCCTCCCCTCAGCCCACTCCTCTGCCTACCGGTCACTCGCTCTCAGCTCTGCCTTCGGATGAGTCCGTAGAGCCGAGTGGCCCGTATCCAGAGCTTGTGGGTTGCCTCATGTACCTGATGACCTGCACTCGACCTGACCTAGCCTACCCTCTTAGCATCCTAGCACGCTATGTCGCTCCTGGCCGTCACCGGAAGGAGCACATGGATGCCGCTAAGAGGGTGTTGCGCTACTTGTGCAGTACGTCGGGCATGGGGCTTGTGCTTGGAGGACGACGCGACGTTGTCCTCACTGGACACTCAGACGCTTTTTGGGCTGACGACCAGGCTACTCAGCGGTCGTCTCAGGGTTACACCTTCAGCCTTGGCTCTGGCTCAGTTTCTTGGCGTTCTACACGCTCTTCCTCTGTTCTCAGCTCCAGTTGTGAGGCTGAGATCTACGCCACAGCCATGGCTGCCCAGGAACTTCGCTGGGTCACCTACCTGCTGACCGACCTGGGAGAGCGGCCTCGTTCTCCTCCAGTGCTGTACGTCGACAACAAGGCCGCCCTTGCCTTGTGTCAGGAGCACAGACTGGAGCACAGAACGAAGCACATCGCTCTGCGCTACTTCCTTGCTCGAGAGCTGCAGCAGCGTGGTCAGCTTCGTCTTTCGTACGTGGCCACTCGGGCCAACACTGCTGATGTGTTCACCAAGGCGCTTCCGCCTTGTGATCATCAGCGTTTCTGTACTGTTCTAGGCCTTGTGCCTACTGTCCCTCAATTGCTCACTTCTTGACTCTGCTTGTACTGTGATCTCTATATATACCTGCATGCTTACACTTGCTAGGTTGTGATCACTGTACCTCTTGTTATATTATCAAACTGCATGTGAACTGGTCTTGTGACCACTTGTTTGTGCTCGGAATTTGTGTGGTATCCTTGAGATCCACCCTGAGCTTGTTTTTGCTTTGCTTTTGTCTGACTGGTCTTGTGACCCCTTGCTCTCCCCCACTTCGCCTATGGGGGTGTGTCAAACATTATATATGTTGTAGTTGTTTAGGCTACAGTGGGTTAGCCTTTAGGGGGTACACAATTCTAGGGTTAGGTACTTGTACTCTCTTCTCTTTCTAATCCAACACTTCTTTCATTCTTGACACTGCCTCATGTACCTGATGACCTGCACTCGACCTGACCTAGCCTACCCTCTTAGCATCCTAGCACGCTATGTCGCTCCTGGCCGACACAGGAAGGAGCACATGGATGCTGCTAAGAGGGTGTTGCGCTACTTGTGCAGTACGTCGGGCATGGGGCTCGTGCTTGGAGGGCGAGGTCCAGTTGTCCTCACTGGTCACGCTGACGCTTCTTGGGCTGACGACTTGACTACGCAGCGGTCGTCACAGGGTTACACCTTCAGCCTTGGCTCCGGCTCTGTTTCTTGGCGGTCTACCCGCTCGTCTTCTGTTCTCAGCTCCAGTTGTGAGGCTGAGATCTACGCAGGGGCCATGGGTGCACAGGAGTTACGCTGGCTCACCTACCTGCTGACCGACCTTGGAGAGCCGCCTCGTTCTCCTCCAGTGCTGTACGTCGACAACAAGGCCATGATTGCCTTGTGTCAGGAGCACAGACTGGAGCACAGAACGAAGCACATCGCTCTGCGCTACTTCCTTGCTCGAGAGTTCCAGCAGCGTGGTCAGCTTCGTCTTGCTTACATGGCCACTCGGGCCAACACTGCTGATGTGTTCACCAAGGCGCTTCAGCCTTGTGATCATCAGCGTTTCTGTACTGTTCTAGGCCTTGTGCCTACTGTGCCTCACTTGCTTACTTCTTGACTCTGCTTGTACTGTGATCTCTATATATATACCTGCATGCTTACACTTTCTAGGTTGTGATCACTGTATTGCTTGTTCTCCTTTATAAAACTCTGCATGTGAACTGGCCTTGTGGCCACCTGTTTGTGCTCAGACAGCGTGGTGACTTCGTGATCCACCCTGAGCTTGCTTTGTTTAGCTTGCTTTGCTTTTCTTGACTGGTCTTGTGACCCCTTGTTCTCCCCCTCTTTGCCTATGGGGGTGTGTCAAACATACATGTTATAGCCTGTTTAGGCTGTAGTGGGTTAGACCTTAGGGGGTACAGTTTCCTAGGGTTTCATATTTGTACCCATCTCATTTCCTAGTCATTTCATTCCTCGTATTATTCTCACAGCAGGACCCTGAGGGGAGGGGGTCTACCGGAGGAGTACCTGGTGCTAGGAAGAGCGGCGGGGGGGGGAGAGGGGCAGTGCGGTAGGGAAAGAGACGGTAGTAGGAGACCGACTCGTCAAACGTGACGTCCTGAGAGGACAGAACACGGCGCGAGGTGGGGTGGTAAAACTGCCACCCAGGCGCGTCAGGGGGGAAGCCAAGGAAAACGCAGGGAACAGCACGAGAGGACAGCTTGTCCGCGGAAGTATCACGGACAAAAGCTCGAGATCCCCAGACACGGTACACAGACGCATCACCAACCTTCCCCGTCCACCGCAGAGGCTGAAGGTTGATCTGATGCGCAGCGTACTGAACAGCGAACGGCCACAGAAAATGGGGAGCAGCCGCATGGATCATGGACGTGCGAGCAACGTCCATGACCATGCCAATGCGGCGCTCAGCAATCCCATTTTGCTGTGGGGAGGCCGGAAGCGTGAACGTCTGGCGGATGCCCTCCGCACGACAGAAAGGCCTCAGAAGGTCGGAGGAAAACTCACCACCTCTGTCTGAGTGCAGACGCAGAACAGGAAAGTCCGAGCCGAAACTCTCTCTGAGCTGGTGACGAGCAGCGCGGATCCAGTCGATCAACACCTCAGTGACCTCACCCTTGCGGCGCAAGGGGAAGACTGTGGTGTAGCGCGAGTAGTCGTCAACAACCAGCAGGAAGTAACGCTCGTGACCCTGTCCACGGACGCGGGCTGGGCCCCACACGTCCATGTGGAGAGTCTGCAGAGGAGCCTCTGTCGGAGGAAACTCAGAGGAGTGAGGGGCGGCGCGCTGCCGGCCCTCAACACAAGGAACACAGGTGGGGGCAGGCCCCGGAGGAAGGGGAGGGAGGGACGGGGGGAGACCTGAGACAAGGACACGGGAGGCCATACCTCGGAGACGAGGCAGGGAGGGGTGACCAAGGCGGTGGTGCCAAAGAAGAGTCTCGTGTGACAGAGGACGACACGAGCAGGGGGCAGACGCCGGACTATACCTGGACGCAGCAGCAAACACCTGACCAGACGCGGCTACCTGACCAGACGCAGTGACAGGAGGAGACACTGTAGTCAGTGTGTAGAGGCTCGACCCAGGCCGACGGGTGAACGTGGCCAGGTGGCGGCCCGTCCGAGAGCAAGTACAGTGGGTCACACGCTGACCTCCCGGGGTGAACTGGTCAACCCACACGTCCTGGAGGTCAGCTCCACTCGCCAAGTTCGTAGAGAACGAGGGGAGGTGGAGTCCCGACAGTAAGCTAGACGGTGCCGCAGGACACGGTAGAACCGTGGAGGAGTGCGCAAGGACTGGGCCCCCAGAGGGGTCAGCCAGGGAGACTGCAACCGGCCGACTGAGTGGCGTGAGTGTGGTGCTGTCACGAAAGAAGGAGCGCAAAGCACCTGAGTCAAGTGTGAAGGTGTGCAGGGCCTCAGTAGGTGCAGTACCAGAGAGAGCAGACTCACCAGCACCTGGAGCAGTAGACTCACTAGCACCTGTAGCAGCAGACTCACTAGCACCTGGAGCAGCAGACTCACTAGCACCTAGAGCAGCAGCCTCAATGCCCGGGTCGGGCGGAACACACAGGTAACAGTCACCCTCAGCACTATCAGTCACAGCATACATGGCAGCAAGGATAGCATCGAAATCAAGATCAAAGATAGCAACATTCTGCTTCAGCAGATCACCCCAGCGGGGGAGCTCAGCGCCGTCAGGAAACTGCGCACGCCAGGCGTCAGTCAGGCGACCGAAGCAGCGCTGCGAAGTGTGCGGCAGTCCGCACGTCTCTCCACGGCCCCCGCTTGTGCGAAGAACGTAAGTGCAGGGACCAACACCCCCAGCCCTCCCACGCCCAGCGTACCACTCACGAAGCTGCTGGGGCAAAAGGGTCTCACGGGAACGCGGCTGCTGCTGGCGCTGGCTACCGCCAAAGCCTCCACGCGGTGAGCTACCTCCTCGGCCAGCACCACCTCCGCCTCCACCGCCTCCACCTCCACCGCCGCTGCCGCTGCCTCCACCACCTCCACTGCCGCCCCCACTCTCGCCACCACCCCCACCGCCACCGCCACCCCCTCCGCCCCCTCCACCGCCTCCACCGCCGCCCCCTCCGTCCCCTCCACCACCCCTGCCCCCCTTGGCCTTGCCGTAGTGGCGCCTCCCACTAGGAGCAGACGCAGCCCCGACCTCCTCAGTGCCAACGAGGTCGACAGCAGCAGCAGAGGCAACAGAGGGGAGAAGGGGGACGGGGGAGCACCCCTCAAAGAAAGGGGCGCGAGGGTCGCCGCGAGAAGCACCTACAGCAACAATACTCTTATTTGCTGCAGTAAGGCGCTCCTCAAGCAGGTCGACAGTGAGCTCAGTGGGGCAAAGGGAGAGAAAGTGGTCCCTGACTGAAGAGAGGGAGTCAGGGAGACGGGTGACTAGGTAGTAGAGAGTGATGTACATGGGGGGGGGGGTTCTTGGCACAGAACTCAGTGGGAAGCGCAGCGCGGTAGCGGGTGTCACTAGTGCGGAGGTGAGTAATGAGGTCAGCGACTGTGGCAAAGGCAGCAAGGTCAGGGAACAGGTACGGCAGCATGAGGCGGCTGAGAGCAGCAGTGGCAGGGGAGGAGTAGCGCGCGACAACAGCGTCATACAAAGACTTTGCAGTCTTGTACTGGCCAAAGTGCGCGCGCTCAGCAGACGGCAGGTGACTACGAACAGCAAGACGAGCAACAGCGTCACGAGTAGTCCACTGCGAGCGAACCGTACTGTCAGCAATGGCAGTAGGTGCAGGAGAGACACCGGACGTGTGATCGAACAGGGAGACTCCGTCCTTGGAGTCGCACTGGAGAAACCGCACTGGAGAAACAGCTGTAGGTCGTCTTTCCAAACCTCGAAGTCAACAGCACGACCCTCAGCATCAAAGGTAAGAACAGTGGGACTAGCCATAGCTGCAGAAGCAGCAGTAGCAGCTGAAGCGGCAATAGCAGCAGAAGGAGGGCAGTGCGGTTCAGTAGGGCGGCACGGCTCGGTAGGGCGGCGCGGCTCGGCTGGGCGGTGCGGCTCGGCAGGGCGGCGCGGCGCGGAAGGGCGGCGCGGCTCGGAGGAGTGGCGCGGCTCGGCTGGGCGGCGCGGTTGCTTACCATGGGCGGGTGCAGGGCAGGGCCGCATTTGGCGGTGAGGTCAGGGCCGCGACTGGGGCGGCAGCAGGGCAGGGCCGCGACTTGGCAGTGGAAGGGCAGGGCCGCGACTGGGGCAGCCGAAGGGCAGGGCCGCGACGCGTCGGCGGCAGAGCAGGGCCGCGACAGTGCGGCAGCAGGGCAGGGCCGCGGCTGGGCGGCGGTAGGTCAGGGCCGCGACGAGCAGCGGCAGGGCAGAGACCGCGGCGGGAGGCAGGGTAGGGCCACGACGGGCGGTGAGGGTAGGCCGCGACGGGCGGCAAAGCAGGGCCGCGGGCGGCGGCAGGGCAGGGCCGCAACGTAGGGCGGCCGGAGAGGGCCGCGACAGGCGGCAAAGCAGGGCCGCGACGGGCGGCGGATTAGGTCGCGACGGGCGGCTTAGGCAGGGTCGCGACTAGCGCGACAGCAGGGCAGGGCGCGCGACGGCGCAGGAGAGGCATGCGCGACAGCGCGCTTCGGGCAGGAAAGAAATTTTCAGTGGTGGGCCCTAAAAAAACGTTCCCACGAGGGAACCTGCTCAGAATACCATGTCAGAATGAGAACGAAGGAATGATTGCATTGAGCAGCATGAGGAGTACAAGTAGGAAACCCTAGAATGTTGTACCCCATATGAACTACCCCACTACAGCCTACACAGACTATAGAATATAAGTTTGACAAAATGTGACGCGCGTAGGCGGTGAAACACCGTTAGCAGTATCCGGGCGAAGAACGGTTGGTATTGTATGTGAAAGATAGAACGAGGAATTACTAGAAACAGGACAGTACAGGGTTTGTGTAGGCAAAACCTAACAGAACTGTACCCCATAAGGAGTGCCTCACTACAGCCTACAATATGGTTCTGACACACCCCCATAGGCAAAGTGGGGGACAAGCAAGAGAACGAAGCAAGGTCAAGCTCAGGGTGGATCACAACGTCACCACGCAGTCCGAGCACAAGCAAATGGCCACAAGGCCTGTCCACATGCTGAGTTATATAAAGGAGAGCAAACAGTACAGTGATCACAACCTAGCAAGAGTAAGCATGCAGGTATATGTATATAGATCACAGTACAAGCAAAGTCAAGAGGTGAGCAAGTGAGGCCAGGTAGGCACAAGACCTAACATAGTGCAAAAGCGCTGATGATCACAAGGCTGAAGTGCCTTGGTAAAGATATCAGCAGTGTTGGCACGAGTGGCCATGTAAGCAAGACGAAGCTGACCACGCTGCTGCAACTCTCAAGCAAGGAAGTAGCGCAGAGCAATGTGCTTCGTTCTGTGCTCCAGTCTGTGCTCCTGACACAAGGCAAGCATGGCCTTGTTGTCGACGTACAGAACTGGAGGAGAACGAGGCGTCTCTCCCAAGTCGGTCAGCAGGTAGGTGAGCCAGCGTAACTCCTGTGCAGCCATGGCCCCAGCGTAGATCTCAGCCTCACAACTGGAGCTGAGAACAGAAGAAGAGCGGGTAGACCGCCACGAAACAGAGCCGGAACCAAGGCTGAAGGTGTAACCCTGTGACGACCGCTGCGTAGCCAAGTCGTCAACCCAAGAAGCGTCTGCGTGACCAGTGAGGACAACTCGAGCCCGTCCTCCAAGCACGAGCCCCATGCCCGACGTACTGCACAGGTAGCGCAACACCCTCTTAGCTGCATCCATGTGCTCAGGTCGGTGTCTCCCAGGAGCAACATAGCGTGCCAAGATGCTAAGAGGGTATGCCAGGTCAGGTCGAGTGCAGGTCATCAGGTATATGAGGCAGCCAACAAGCTCTGGGTACGGGCCACTCGGCTCTACGGACTCATCCGAAGGCAGAGCTGAGAGCGAGTGGCGAGTAGACAGAGGAGTGGCCTGAGGCGAGGAGTACGTGAAGTTGAAGCGCTGAAGGACCTGCTGCACCATGTGTGACTGAGTCAAGGTAATGGTGCGGCGTGCTCTGTCCCGGGTGATCTGCAAGCCAAGATAGCTGCGCAGCTCACCCAGGTCTGTGCACGTGTGTCTCTTCTGCAGCTCCGACTTCACGTGGGCCAGTCCAGCAGTGTCAGCAGTAGCAAAGACCAAGTCGTCGACGTACACGAGGATGTAGAATGGCGGCAGAGTAGTGTCGGTGCGGAGAAACAGCGACGGGTCAGCAGTGGAAGGAGCAAACCCAAGAGCCGCAAGCGTAGTCCTCAGTGTGTCGTGCCACTCACGGGGCGCCTGGCGGAGACCGTAGACTGGCCGCCGGAGGCTCCACTGGGTAACAGGAGGAAACGACCCAGTGAAGCCAGGTGAGCGGCGCAGCCAGATCTCCTCGTGCAGACTGCCCTGCAGGAAGGCTGTGCTGAAGTCAAGAGAGTGAAGCTCGTAGTCACGCTGAGCAGCGACGTGCAGCAGTACCCGAAGAGTGGTCATCTTCGGGGTTGGAGAGAAGGTCTCAAAGTAGTCAACCCCCTGCCGCTGACTGAAGCCTCAAGCCACGTAACGCGCCTTGAAGACAGGCGGAGAACCCGGCGGCCGCTTCACCCTGAAAATCCACATGCCACTGACGATGTTCGCCCCAGGTGGGGGAACCTCGTCGACGTAGGTGCCTGTGGACTTCCAGGAAGCCATCTCTGTGTCCATGGCTGTCTGCCACTGAGAGGAGTAGGGACCCTCTATCGCCTCTGCGTAAGAGCGCGGGGTCGGGATGTCTGGTGCATCCGGGTCTCCCTCAGGGGCAAGCAGCATGGACACGAGATGAGGTAAAGCAGCAGCAAAACACTGGAACCCCTCCTGCCTGTCCTCAAGGACGTCCGTGCTAAGAGCACACTCACCCCGACGGACGGAGGACAGACAGACTCAGACTCAGCAACAAGACTAGCGGCGTAGTCTAGATGACAGCGAGCAGCAAAGTCGACAAGCTCAGCAACAAGAGCAGACGCAGCAGTGGACTCAAACGAAGGGTCAGTGACAACAGTGGCGAGGAAACGCGTGAAAGTAGGACTAGCAGCACGAAGGGAGTCAGACTCCGGGTCAGCTAGGGCAGGAAGAGAGGACGCAGGAGGAGACGGCAGAGGGACACGCTGCGGAGCAGTGGAAGGACGCAGAGCCATCTGGTGCGTGCCAGGGACAGGAGGAGGACGCTGACGCGAACCACGACCACTAGTGCGAGCAGCACGAACAGGCGACGCAGGACGAGACTCAGGCTCACGACGCTCCGTAAGGCCTCCGGTCGGACCAGTGTAAGGAGAAGGAGCAGGCAGTGAGGAGGCGGGCTGTAACTGTGACTGCGACTCGACAGGCGGTGGACACTCTAAGGACGGAGCAAGACCAGTAGAAGGCGGGAGACCAAGAACCTGCTCAAGGAGCGGAACGAAGTACGGCCGCGGCCGCGCAGTGCCTCCAGAACCAGCAGGGACAGCACCAGCACCCCCAGCGTCAGCTCCCACTCCAGCAGTACCACCAGCTCCAGTAGCACCTCCAGCAGCCCCAGTAGCGCCAACTCCAGCAGCACCTCCAGCTCCAGCAGCTCCAGCAGCTCCAGCTCCAGTAGGACCACCAGAAGCCCCAGCAGCTCCAGTAGCGCCAGCAGCACCCCCAGTAGCTCCGCCAGCTGCAGCACCACCACCGGGCCCAGCAGTTCCAGTACCTCCAGTACGAGCACCTCCGGGACCAGTGGCTCTAGACCCCCCAGTAGCTCCAGCAGCAGCAGGACTCCCAGCTCCCGCAGCACCACCAGCTCCAGCACCTCCAATAGCTCCAGCAGCACATCCAGCAGCTCCAGCAGCACCTCCAGCAACTCCAGCAGCACCTCCAGCAGCTCCAGCAGCACCTCCAGCAGCACCAGCTCCAGCACCTCCAGCAGCTCCAGCAGCACCACCTGGCCCAGCAGCTCCAGTACCTCCAGTACGAGCACCTCCGGGACCAGTGGCTCCAGAACACTCAGTAGGACCGCGAGCGCCCGTAGCACCACCAGCTCCAGCAGCACGGCTCCAGCGCCGAGCAAACCACTCGCGCAGCTGCTGAAGAGAGAGCGGCTCCCGACGGGACGAAGCAACCGAAGGACCTCTAGGCTCAGCACCTCCAGACACCACACGCGCAGGCTCAGCACCTTCAGGCTCCTCACCCCCAGACTCAGCAACCACAAGCTCAGCACCCCCAGGCTCAGCACCCCCAGGCTCAGCACCCCCAGACTCAGCACCCCCAGGCTCCACACGCTCAGGCTCAGCACCCCCAGACCCGGCACCCGCAGGCTCAGCACCCCTAGCAGCACCAGAGTCAACCGTTACCTCGACAGGCTCGACTGCGTCTACCTGGGACACTCCTGAGGGGGCAGGACCCTGAGGGGGGAGGGGGTCTACCGGGGGAGGACCTGGCACGAGGAAGAGCGGCGGGGGGGGGGGGGGGGGCAGTGCGGTAGGGGAAGAGACGGTAGTAAGGAACCGACTCGTCAAACGTGACGTCCTGAGAGGACAGAACACGGCGCGAGGTGGGGTGGTAGAACTGCCAACCAGGCGCGTCCGGGGGGAAGCCAAGGAAGATGCAGGGAACAGCACGGGAGGACAGCTTGTCCGCAGACAAGTCGCGGACGAAAGCTCGAGATCCCCAGACACGGAACACAGACGCATCGCCAACCTTCCCCGTCCACCGCAGAGTAGGTGTGGTCTCCGGAACGGCCACAGAAAATGAGGAGCAGCCGCATGGATCATGGACGTACGAGCGACGTCCATGACCATGCCAATGCGGCGCTCAACAATCCCATTTTGCTGTGGAGAGGCCGGAAGCGTGAACGTCTGGCGGATGCCCTCCGCACGACAAAAGGCCCTCAGAAGGTCGGAGGAAAACTCTCCACCTCTGTCTGAGTGCAGACGCAGAACAGGAAGGTCTGAGCCGAAACTCTCGCTGAGCTGATGACGAGCATGTTAGAAACTAAGGACGGAGTCTATGAAGATTAGGAGCCGAAATATCACAAAATCGTTGGACTAGAATTCTGGACAGAATCGTCGCGCTCACAAGAAACGCCGTCGACAAAAAACTCACTGTCAAACCTTCACCAATTTCGGATATGTTGTAGCTCTAGTCCGTGGCTACAATTCCCAAGTTGAATCGTACGAAAAGGTGAAGTATTTCTTGAGTTATCAATTTCGGTGCACTAGGGGGTATGCTGCCATAGAATCTTAACTCAATCACAAGAGAGTCTCACAATTCTCACAATTACTACACAAGAGAGTTAGAGTAGCAATTAACCAGGTGGGAGGGGAAGACGAGGACGAGAGGGAAGGTCCCAAGAGAGTCCCCAACCAAGGAAACCCCATGCCATGCAATTCCCCTCTCCATGGGCAACCCCACTTTCACTTTTGTCACTTTCCCAACCTCCACAATCCACCTCACCCAAGTTGGCCACACTTGCCAACCTGGTTTGGCTTCACCCAACCACTTGGCAGCATCTACAGTGATGGAGACGAGTTTCCCAACCCCCAAAAGTCTGTACCCCTTATGGAGTCAACCCCACAACTTCCCATAGTCACCACAACCAAATATCAAAGGCATACGAACTTCAAATGTTCGTAACTTTCTTGTTCGTGCTCCGATTGAAGCGATACTTGGCTCGACGGAAAGCTCTTGAGCAGAGGAGTCACTTCAGATATCTGTTCAAGCCAAATAACATTCACACACACTCAGAAAAACCAAACCACATCAAACACAAATTCTTGCACACGCTCACACCACGCATGCAACGCACGAACATGTGATGGGAGGCAGACAGACGTGAATGCAAGTGATAGCATCACATAACAAACTCCCCCTCTGGCTGCCTACCATCATCCCACATGCCATAGCTCAGTCATGCACCCTCAATGCACACTCATCCCAGAAAGCTTCATGCCCTTCCAATGCTCAGATTCAGCCAGGCGCTTGGTGAGAATGTCAGCCGCGTGCTGATGGTGTTAGAATGTAGAACTGAACGAGAATGTGTGAAACTAGGCAGCAGGGTGATACAAGTAGGAAACCCTAGCAATGTTGTACCCCCTAAGGCTAAACCCACTATAGCCTACACAATATGAACATGTATAATGTTTGACACACCCCCATAGGCTAAGTGGGAGACAACCAGATGGTCACAAGACCAGTCAAAGCAAAGCAAAGCAAGCTCAGGGTGGATCTCAAGGAAACCACACAAATTCCGAGCACAAGCAAGTGGTCACAAGACCAGTTCACATGCAGTTTGATAATATAACAAGAGGTACAGTGATCACAACCTAACAAGAGTAAACATGCAGGTATATATATATAGAGATCACAGTACAAGCAGAGTCAAGAAGTGAGCAAGTGAGGGAGAGTAGGCACAAGGCCTAGAACAGTACAGAAACGCTGATGGTCACAAGGCTGAAGCGCCTTGGTGAACACATCAGCAGTGTTGGCCCGAGTGGCCACGTAACGCAGACGAAGCTGACCACGCTGCTGCAGCTCTCGAGCAAGGAAGTAGCGCAGAGCGATGTGCTTCGTCCTGTGCTCCAGTCTGTGCTCCTCACACAAGGCAATGGCGGCCTTGTTGTCAACGTACAGCACTGGAGGAGAACGAGGCCGCTCTCCCAGGTCGGTCAGCAGGTAGGTGAGCCAGCGTAACTCCTGTGCAGCCATGGCTGTGGCGTAGATCTCAGCCTCACAACTGGAGCTGAGAACAGAAGAAGAGCGAGTAGAACGCCAAGAAACTGAACCAGAGCCAAGGCTGAAGGTGTAACCCTGAGACGACCGCTGCGTAGCCTGGTCGTCAGCCCAAGAAGCGTCTGAGTGACCCGTGAGGACAACGTCGCTCCGACCTCCAAGCACGAGCCCCATGCCCGACGTACTGCACAAGTAGCGCAACACCCTCTTAGTGGCATCCATGTGCTCCTTCCGGTGACGGCCGGGAGCGACATAGCGTGCTAGGATGCTAAGAGGGTATGCCAGGTCAGGTCGAGTGCAGGTCATCAGGTACATGAGGCAGCCCACAAGCTCTGGATACGGGCCACTCGGCTCTACGGACTCATCCGAAGGCAGAGCTGAGAGCGAGTGACCGGTAGGCAGAGGAGTGGGCTGAGGCGAGGAGTACGTGAAGCGGAAGCGCTGAAGGACCTGCTGCACCATGTGTGACTGAGTCAAGGTGATGGTGCGCTGTGCTCTGTCCCGGGTGATCCGCAAGCCAAGATAGCTTGTCAGCTCACCCAGGTCTGTGCACGTGTGTCTCTTCTGCAGCTCCGACTTCACGTGGGCGAGTGCCTCAGTGTCAGCAGTAGCAAAGACCAAGTCGTCTACGTAAACAAGAACGTAGAACGGCGGCAGAGTGGTGTCGGTGCGTAGAAACAGCGACGGGTCAGCAGTAGAAGGAGCAAACCCAAGAGCAGCAAGAGTAGTCCTCAGTGTGTCGTGCCACTCACGGGGTGCCTGGCGGAGACCGTAGACTGGCCGCCGGAGGCTCCACTGGGTACCAGGAGGGAACGACCCAGTGAAGCCAGATGGGCGGCGCAGCCAGATCTCCTCGTGCAGGCTGCCCTGTAAGAACGCAGTGCTGAAGTCAAGAGAGTGGAGCTCGTAGTCACGCTGAGCAGCGACGTGCAGCAGAACCCGAAGAGTGGTCATCTTCGGGGTCGGGGAGAAGGTCTGGAAGAAGTCAACTCCCTCTCGCTGACTGAAGCCTCGTGCAACGTAACGCGCCTTGAAGACAGGCGGAGAACCCGGCGGCCGCTTCACCCTGAAAATCCACATGCCACTGACGATGTTCGCCCCAGGTGGGGGAACCTCGTCGACGTAGGTGCCTGTGGACTTCCAGGATGCCATCTCTGCGTCCATGGCTGTCTGCCACTGAGAGGAGTAGGGACCCTCCATCGCCTCTGCGTAGGAGCGTGGGGTCGGGATGTCTGGTGCATCCGGGTCTCCCTCAGGGGCAACTAGCATGGACACGAGATGAGGCAAAGTAGCGGCAAAGCACTCAAACTCCTCCTGTCTGTCCTCAAGGACGTCCGTGCCAAGAGCACACTCACCCCCGACAGACGGAGGACAGACAGACTCAGACTCAGACTCAGCAACAAGGCTAGCGGCGTAGTCTAGACGACAGGCAGCAGCAAAGTCAACAAGCTCAGCGACTAGAGCAGACGCAGCAGAGGACTCAAAGGAAGGGTCAGTGACAGCAGTGGCAAGGAGACGCGTGACAGTAGGACTGGCAGCACGAAGAGAGTCAGAGTCCGGGTCAGCAAGAGCAGGAAGAGAGGACGCTGGTGGAGACGGCAGTGGGACACGCTGTGGAGCAGTAGAGGGACGCAGGGTCATATAGTGAGTGCCAAGGACAGGAGGAGGACGCTGACGTGGAACACGACGACCAGCGCGGACAGCGCGGACAGGCGACTCTGGACGCGTCTCAGGCGACGGAGGACGAGACTCAGGCTCACGACGCTCCGTAAGACCTCCCGTCGGCGCAGTGTAGGGAGAAGGACCAGGAAGTGGAGAGACTGGCTGTAACTGTGACTGCGACTGGACAAGCGGTGGACTCAGTAGGGGAGGAGTAGGACCAGGAGAGGGCGGAAGGCCAAGAACCTGCTGAAGGAGCGGAACGTAGTACGGCCGTGGCCGCTTAGCACCTCCAGCTCCAACCCCCTCAGCAGGGCCAGTCCCAGCAGCTCCAGCAGCACCGCCAGCAGCAGCAGGGTCCCCAGCAGCTCCAGTACCAGCAGCACCTCCAGCAGTGCCAGCAGCACCACCAGCAGCAGCAGCACCTCCAGCAGCTCCAGCAGCACCAGTACCAGCAGCACCTCCAGCAGCGCCAGCAGCACCGCCAGCAGCAGCAGTACCACCAGCAGCTCCAGTAGCTCCAGCACCAGTAGCACCTCCAGCAGCGCCAGCAGCACCAACAGCACCTCCAGCAGCGCCAGCCGCACCGCCAGCAGCAGCAGCACCTCCAGCAGCTCCAGCAGCACCAGAACCAGTAGTACCTCCAGCAGCGCCAGCAGCACCTCCAGCAGCAGCAGTACCTCCAGCAGCTCCAGCAGCACCAGCAGCACCTCCAGCAGCGCCAGCCGCACCGCCAGCAGCAGCAGCACCTCCAGTAACTCCAGAAGCTCCAGAGTCCACGACACCGGGAGCGCCACTCCGGAGACTGCAGCGCCTAGCGTACCACTCTCGGAGCTGCTGGGGAGAGGGCAGCTCCCGCCTAGGAGGGGAAGCACTAGCACCAGCTCCGGCACCACTCCGAGCTCCAGAAGCACCTCTCCTGAGGCTGCAGTACTGTAAGTACCACTCACGCAGCTGCTGCGAGGAGAGGCCTCCCCCAGGTGCAGCACGCTCAGGCTCAGTACTCTCAGACGTAGCACTCCCAGGCTCAGCACCCCCAGGCTCAGCACCTCCAGACTCAGCACCCGCAGGCTCCGCACCCCCAGGCTCAGCACCCCCAGACTCAGCACCCGCAGGCTCCGCACCCCCAGACCCCGCACCCCCAGGCTCAGCACCCCCAGACTCCGCAACCCCAGGCTCCGCACGCTCAGGCTCAGCACCCCTGGCAGGACGAGAGTCGACAGCTACCTCGACAGGCTCAACCGGGTCTACCTGGGACACACCTGAGGGAGCGGCACCCTGAGGGGGGAGGGGGTCTACCACAGCAGCACCTGGCGCGAGGAAGAGAGGCGGGGGGGGGAGCGGGGCAGTGCGGTAGGGGAAGAGGCGGTAGTAGGGCACGGACTCGTCAAAAGTGACGTCCTGAGAGGGCAGGACACGGCGCGAGGTGGCGTGGTAAAACTGCCAACCAGACGCGTCCGGGACAAAGCCAAGGAAGACACAGGGAACAGCGCGGGAGGAGAGCTTGTCCGCGAACGTATCGCGAACAAAAGCTCGGGACCCCCAGACCCGAAAACGCGACGCATCGCCAACCTCTCCCGTCCAACGCAGTGTCGGCGAAGTCTCCGGAACGGAGACACGGGGCCAGAGGTTGAGCTGATGCGCAGCGTATCGGACCGCAAACGGCCACAGAAAGTGGGGGGCAGCCGCATGGATCAAGGAGGTACGAGCGACCTCCATGACCAAACCAATGCGGCGCTCAGCAACCCCATTCTGCTGTGGAGAGGCCGGAAGCGTGAACGACTGGCGGATGCCGTGCTCCGCACAGTAGGCTGCCAAGAGGTCAGAGGAGAACTCACCACCTCTGTCAGAGTGCAGACGCAGGACAGGAAAGTCCGAGTGGAACCGCTCACTGAGCTGGAGACGAGCAGCGCGGATCCAAGGGATCAAAACATCAGGGACCTCACCCTTGGTGCGCAAGGGGAAGACCGTGGTGTAGCGCGAGTAGTCGTCAACAACGATCAGGAAGTACCTCTCCTGACCCTGTCCACGGACGCGGGCTGGGCCCCACACGTCCATGTGGAGCGTCTGCAAGGGAGCAGTCGTCGGGGGAAACGAGGAGGAGTGAGGAGCGGCGCGCTGCCGCCCCTCGACACAGGGAAGGCAGGGAGGAGCAGGCGAGGGTGGGAGTGGAGGGAGAACCCTGGGAAGACCAGAGACAAGGTACCGGTTGTGCATGGCACGAAGGCGCTGCACTGACGGGTGACCAAGACGGTGGTGCCAGAGGACAGTCTCGTGTGCCAGAGAGCGACACGAGCAGGGGGCAGACAGCTGACCCGACGCAGACGCAGACGCAGCTACCTGTGGGGACTCAGTGGTCAGTGTGTACAGGTCCGACCCCGGCTGCCGAGTGAAGGTAGCCAGGTGGCGGCCCGTCCGAGCGCACGTGCAGTGTGTCACACGCTCGTAGGCAGGGGTAAACTGGTGGACACCCCCGTCCTGGAGCGCACTACCCGCCACCAAGTTCGTAGAGAACGAGGGGAGGTAGAGACCTGACAGAGTGCCCGACGGGACTGCAGGACAAGGGAGAACAGTAGAGGAGGTCGCAATGACCGGACCCCCAGAGGGGTCAGCGAGGGAGACTGCAACCGGCTGAGCAAGCTGCTCAAGGGCAGTGCGGTCACGAAAGAAACAGCGGGAAGCGCCTGAGTCCAGTGTGAAGGTGTGCAGTGCCTCAGTAGACGCAGTACCAGAGGGCGCAGACTCACGAGTACCTAGAGCAGCAGCCTCACCAGCACCTGGGGCAACAGACACACGAGCACCTAGTGCAGCAGCCTCACCAGTACCTAGAGCAGCAGACTGGATACCGGGGTCAGGCGGCACACACAGGTGACAGGCACTCTCAGCACTAGTAGGAAATGCATACATGGCAGTGAGGATAGCATCATAGTCAAGAGCATAGATATCTACCCTCTGCCTAAGCAGCTCCACCCAGTCGGGGAGCTCAGCCGCGTCGCCAAACTCTGTACGCCAGGCGTCGCTCAGACGGGCGAATCAGCGGGACTCTGTGTGACCAAACGTCCCGCAAGGCTGACCAGTCCGAGCACCAGTGCGAATGACGTACGGGCAGCGAGCAGTACCCCGTGACCCTCCACGCTGAGCGTACCACTCACGAAGCTGCTGGGGCGTGAGGGACTCACTCGGACGTCGCGGGAGCTGCATCTGGCCACCGCCAGGAGCAGCAGTAGCAGTAGTAGTAGCAGCAGCGCGGCCACCCCTACAACCCCAACCAGCATACCACTCACGAAGCTGTTGGGGCGTGAGGGACTCACGCGGACGGCGCTGGAGCTGCATCTGGCCACGTCAGGAGCAGCAGTAGAAGTAGAAAGAGCAGTAGCAGCAGGAGCAGCAGTAACAGCAATACGGGCAGGGCAGTGCTCACCAGTGGCGAGAAGAGCAGGCGTACGACGGTGGTAACGGCGAGGCCGCTACCACTGCAGGGCGAGGGCTCCGCGGCAGCTGCAGGGGCGGCTGCTCCAGGGGCCAGGGGCGGCTGCAGAGGTCCAGGGGCGGCTGCTGCAGGGGCAGCTGCTGCAGGAGCGGCTGCTGCAGGGGCGGCTGCTCCAGGGGCGGCTGCTCCAGGGGCCAGGGGCAGCTGCTCCCTCTTTTTTGTTTTTTTTTTTTTTTTTTTTTTTTTTTAATAATAAATTATTTATTTTAGGGTTTGGCAGAGCGCACTCGGCGCTGTAGAGGCGGCTCGCGGGCTGCAGGGTGGCTCGGGCAGCAGCGAGGGGGGGGGGGGGGGGGGGGGGGGGGCGGCGCGCGGCTCCCCAGGGCGCCGCGACGGGGCAGCGGGGGGGGGGGGGGGGGGCCGCGCGCGGCTCCCTAGGGCGTCGCGACGGGGCAGCGGGGGGTCGCGCGCGGCTCCCTAGGGCGTCGCGACGGGTCAGCGGGGGCCGAGCGCGGCTCCCCAGGACGTCGCGACAGGGCAGCGGGGGCCGAGCGCGGCTCCCCAGGGCGTCGCGACGGGGCAGCGGGGGCCGAGCGCGGCTCCCCAGGGCGACGCGACGGGATAGCGGGGGTCGCGCGCGGCTCCTCAGGGCAGCGCGACGGGGCAGAGGCAGCGCCCACGGGCGACACGCGGCTCGGCAGGGCAGCGCGCTGGCTGCAGGGGCGGCTCTCGGGCCTGACGGGCCTGCAGAGGCGGCTCGGGGGGGCCTGACGGGTCTGCAGAGGCGGCTCGGGGGCCTGACGGACCTGCAGGGGCGGCTCGGGGGCCGTACTAGCTTGCAGGAGGCAGCGCGAGGGCTGCAGGACGGCACGCGGGCAGACCGAAGGGCAGGTCGCACGGGGGCGCACGAGGGCGCACGTAAGGTAGGGCGCACGAGGGCGCACGAGGGCGCACGAGGGTGCACGTAAGGTAGGGCGCACGAGGGCGCTTCTAGCGGAATAGTGGGCCCGTAGGAGAAAGCGGTCCTAGGTAGCAACCTAGGCTCGTGATACCATGTTAGAATGTAGAACTGAACGAGAATGTGTGAAACTAGGCAGCAGGGTGATACAAGTAGGAAACCCTAGCAATGTTGTACCCCCTAAGGCTAAACCCACTATAGCCTACACAATATGAACATGTATAATGTTTGACAGATGGGTCTTCACAATCTCCAGTCGCACCTCCTTGTCCAGAAGCCTCCTCACCCAGTGCCACTTAGGCCTGATGTGCTTCGTCAGCCCATGAAGGCAAGCGTTCTTTGCAAGCTTCACAGCCGACTCGTTGTCACAGAAAATCACAGTTGGCTCCTTCTGGCACACTCCGATCTCCTCCAACAGACGCCTCAGCCACACTACCTCCTTTGCCCCATGATGCAGGGCCATTTACTCTGTCTCACACGAGGACTGCCCCACCTCGTTCTGCTTCTTGCTGCGCCAGCTCACTGCACCACCTCCAAACAGGCACACATAGCCTCCAATGCTGGTGCCGTCCGTCTTCACTGAGTTGAAGCTAGCGTCAGTGTAGCAGGTCATGAGCATCTCCCCCTTGCTCAAATCAGCTGCACCCCTTTGCAGCCTCTGTTATAGTCACAATAGGCTTGAATGTGCCTAAAACGAAAGATAGAGAGCACAGACGGATTTCTGCACAGCGGCTTCAAACGTTGATAGCGTTCTGCTCACAGCTGCAAATGACTTGATTCAAATTGGATCTGGAGCGTCTTCACGTCTTCTACAATTAGCAATTTAGATTGCACGATTTGATAAAGAATTGACGACACAGCGTCGGTTTGAACGAACGGTACTATGGCAGCCACTATAGTCTTAGAACACAAGATAGGAAGAGTTACGAGTTGGGAATGACTCCCAGCTCCTACAAACCCCAAGAGCCGAGGTACAGTGATGTGGAACAGTGCCACACTGTCCCCAACCACGAAGGGTCTCGAAACTACCCTTCACTAGGGCCTACACCAAGTGAAATGTTACACTACACAAAGTAATGTAACTATCTTCAATATCTTGAGGTGTACCCTTTTGGCAAGCTTCGAAATCACTTGAGGCTTGACACCAAGGCTCGGGCTCTTCATCACAAACTCATCCTTGAGTTCTTGATGGGTCTGCTGCACACACCTGCGACACGCCGAACGTTCGACACAGGACAAAATAGAAACCGCGCACGACAAAATAGAAACCGCGCGCGAGACACAAACGACCGCGTAACACGCGTCTAGCGATAACTCGCTATTGACTCGACACACACACTCGACATCATGACTCAACATTCACACACAATTATAAGCATGAAATATATATTATCCCATGCCCTCATACCATTCCATACACACACACATTCACGCACACGGACAACAAGCCGAGTGCAAACCGTAGGGTTGCACCAACAAACTCCCCCTCGGATTGTTGGCCTTAGGATATGTTGCTCTCTCAGTTCAGAGCCATCCCAGCCAGCTTGCAACACTTCCAATGCTGCTGCTCCACCAGCCTCATGGTCATCATGTCAGCCGGCTGCCCCGTGGTCTTCACGTAGCGCAACTCAACTTCACCCGCGGTTACCATGCTCCTCGTCCAATGCCACTTCACCCTCATGTGCTTCGTGAGTCCATGCAACACAGGGTTCTTAGCAAGAGCAATGGCACCCTGGCTGTCACAGTACAGTGGGGTAGGTCCTTGCTGCTCCTCCCCCAATTCAGCCAACAAACGCCGCTGCCACACAATCTCCCGTACGGCACGGAAGAGTGCCATGTACTCGGACTCCACCGAGCTCAAAGCTTGGTCAACCTGCTTCTTGCTCTCCCAAGCAGTTGGGCCTCCACCAACACAGCATATGAAGCCTCCCACACTTGTCATGTCCTCTGGTTCTGATGCATATGAAGCATCCGAGTAGGCGGTGAGGAACAAACGCCCGGGTTCAACACCATCCGCGCCCTTTTGGCGCCTTTGTGCCGCCGCCGAGTATTGCAGCCCAACGGTCGGTGTTTGGCCAAGATACTTGGCCACCCTCATTCCAGCTGCTACCTGCTCCTCATTAGGGCATTGCACAACCCTAGCCAGCTGCCCGGTAGCAAACGCGACGTCCGGTCGGGTGTTTACCGCCGCATACATGAGGCTGCCCACCAACGAGTTAAATCGGCGCCTCTCCTCTTCACCAACGCTCTCCTCCTCTGGTCCCTTCACACACTTGAACCCAGAGGGAAAGGGTGTAGCCACATGGCCTTCACTCTGCCCAAAGTTGGCAGCCAATGCCTCCAGGTACTTTCGTTGATGCACCCGCATGCACCGCTTCTCCACATCTCGTTCGATGTGGAGCCCAAGGTAGAAGCTCACGTCACCAAGGGCCTTGCACTTGAACTTGTCTTGAAGCTTCAGCATCACCTCCTTCACAAGGTCAGAAGAGGGTGAGAAAATGAGGATGTCATCCACATAAACCACCATGAAACTCCTCTGCTCCTCCTCGCCAAGCATGAACAAGGAGTGATCGGCCGTTGAGGGAGTGAAGCCGATCCCCTCCAACACTTCGCGCAGCTTCATGTACCATTGCCTAGGGGCCTGCTTCAGCCCATAGAGGGCCTTCTTCAGCTTCCACACTCTGCCACTACCATCATCAAACCCCTCTGGCTGCGCCATAAAAATCTCCTCCTCAAGGATGTCGTTAAGGAATGCCGTTACGATGTCCATTTGCTTTACTACCCATCCTTTGATGGCGGCTCCCGCGAATAGGGTTCGCAGCGTCGTCGGCTTCACCACAGGGGCAAACATCTCCTTGAAGTCCACCTTCTCCTTCTGCTGGTACCCCTTGGCTACAAGCCTAGACTTGTAGCGCTCGATCTTGCCGTCGGCATCCGACTTGATTTTGAAGAGCCACTTGGACGTTATCGCCGTACGCCCCTCCGGTAGCTCCACCAATTCAAACGTGTCATTCTCCTCGATGCTCTTCAGCTCACTCTCCATGGCCTTCTTCCACTCCTCAGCATCACTACTCTCCAAAGCCTCCTTGAGAGTTGCTGGTTCTCCCGGCATCTCCACCGGAGAGAAGAACGCGAAGGCACACTCCTCGTAGTCACTCTCCTCGTCGTCTCCGACCATCATTGCCGCTCCGGCCAGGGCTGTCTTGCCCTGCTTTCCCGGCGCATCATAGGTCAGCCTATTAGGGGGTTGAACTCTCCTCTTCCCCCTTCCTTCCTCCTCAGCTGCAGGGACTTGAAGGCCTTGGCGTTGCTGCGGTGTGGCTCGAATCCGTGGAGCACTCGTGGTACGGGAAGGGAGTGACGGTGCACGCTCGCTCACTTGCTGCACCTCCTCCTCTTCTTCCTCTGCATCATTGGCCTCCTCTCCCCCATTCACAAGGGAGGATTGCCTTGTGGTTGTGCTGCCGCTGCTCAGCTCCAAAGGCAGCTCCACATGCTCCAAACCGGAACTCTTCACCTCCCCAAACCGCACGCCTATCTTCGCCTCATTCTCCGCCTTCCAATCCTTGTACATGAAGTTCTCCATGAACTTGCAGTCCCTGCTCACCAAGAACTTCTTGGTGAATGGGTCCCAAAGAAGCCATCCCTTGCTGTTTTGAGCCATGCCCAAGTGCACGGCCCACACCGCCTTGGCACCAAGCTTGTTGTGCCGAAGATGCTTAGGCACGAGCGCCATGCACATGCACCCGAACACCCGAAGCATATCCACCTTTGGCTTCCTTCCTAGCCACTCCACATAGGGCACCCATTTGTCTGCTCCCACATGAGTCAAGGCTCTGTTCTTGGCCACACACGCGCTCCGCACCGCATCAGGCCAGAAATAGTCGGGTAGCCCGGCTTCAATGAGCAACCCGCGTGCCGCCTCCGTGATTGTGCGGTTCGCTCGCTCGGCGATGCCGTTCATTGCAGGGGAGTATGGCATGGTGAGGGAGTGCCGAATACCATTATTCTTCAGCCACAACCCAAACTCCTTGCTCAGGAACTCTCCCCCTCGATCGGTGCGGATTGACTTGACTAGACGGTCTTGTTGCCGCTCCACCATCGGGAACCAATCCGTCTTCAACATTTCAGCCACGTCGCTCTTCTTTGCCAGCACGTACACCCAAGTCATGCGGGTGTAGACGTCGACAATGGTGAGAAAATACTCAGCTCCAGCAGCTCCAAGCTTCAGGGGGGCCACCACGTCCATCACCACCTCATCAAGCGGTGCCTTTGCCGTTGCCTCCGAACTAGGGAACGGAAACCGGGTGAACTTGGCTTGAATGCACGTCGGGCAGCCAAGCACCTCATCGGGCTCCCCCTTCACACGTATGCCAACAACCATCTCATTCTTCACTAGCTGCTGCAAGATGGGCAGGGCCACATGCCCCATGCGCCGATGCAAGGTGAGCCAATCACACTCCCCCGTAGCCGAAGTTGGATTGGAGAATGCCGCGCTCGCAATAGCGCCCCACATACTCTCTCCGTAGTCCTCCTCCGCTGCTGCCTCTGGGTTCTCCTCACCCTTTTGCTGCTCCTTGGTTGCTGCACCACTCTCCTTAGGTTCACTGAACTTGCTGGTCCCTCCAGGTTTGCTCTTCTTGAGCTCATTCTCCTTAGCGCGACCGTTCGCGCCATCGTCGCTACCGACCGCTCCATCCTTGGTGCTGATGCTTGTTGCCACTTGCCTCTCCTTAGGCATAGGGACCACTGGGATCTGCCACATCTCGTTGTAGACATCCCTGTCCTCATGAAGGTCCCAAAGAATTCGATCGTCAAGCCTTGCGGTGTAGGTCTTGGCTCCCTTCGAGTTCGTGTCCATGCCGGCCTTTGCCAACCGCCGCACGGAAATCAGGTTTGCAGCAAGGCTGGGCACCCAAAGCACGTTCTTGAGGCCCACCATCTTCCCATCAGCACCCTTGAACATGGCCTTGCCCATGCCTTTCACCTCTGCTCGCTGCCCCAAGGCCGATGTGACATGCTTCACCGGTGACGGCTCGAGTTCGGTGAGCAAGTCCGGGCGAGGTGTCATGCTATAGGTAGCGCCACTATCAATCACCCAATAGTCCAGGGGGTGTAGGGTCACCTTCCCCACAGCTGCTGGCTCCTCAAAGCCTTCATCCTTCTCTGGACCAGCCGGTACTTGCGTCGACACGAAGTAGAATAGACCCGGGTATCGATCGTCGCTCGGGTCCTTGTCGTTGTCTCCGCTCTTCATGTTTGCAGCTCCGCCACCGCGACCGCCACGGCCTCCACGGCCTCGTCCTCTCCCTCCTCCTGCTCCTCTACCCTCTTGGCCTTGAGCAGGGGTCCAACCATCAGGGAGTTTGTAGCAGTCGCGCCACATGTGTCCGCTCTTGTGGCAATAGTGACACTCGCCGTCGAATCGGCCGCGACCGCGTCCATAGCTCTTGTCGTCGCTGCCGTAACCGCCACTCCTGCGGCCTCCGCCGAAGTTGCTGCCACCAAACCTTCCTCCCCCTCGTCCTCTGCCTCTTCCTCGACCATATCCACGGCCGATGCTCGCTGCCCCAGCGCCATCCGCACTCGCCAACTCAAGGCGGCGGAAATCCTCTTGAAGGATAGCTCGCTTCACGTCTTCAAGCGAGAGGCGGGGCAAGTCGCGATTAAGGTTGATGATGAGCGAGGACCATAACTCTGGGAGTAAGGCCAGCAACTTGGTCTTCTTTTGGAGCTCACTGTAGTTCAAATCAGCTCCCTCAAGCCGCGTCAACAAGTCGAAGAATTTCTGCACCCCTTCTTCAACCGCTTCGTCTTCTTCAATTCGTAGTGCCGCCATTTGCCGTTCCAACACCACCGCTACCGCCGCTGTTGCAGGAGCATGTACACCCTTGAGAGCAGCCATGCCTTTGGTCCTTTCTCTGGTTCACGCTGGAATGGCTTGATGTGACGGATCTGACTGCTCTCCAACGCTTGCCCAAGTAAGAGATAGCCTTGTGCGCTCTTCCGCACCCACGGGCTCTTCTCCGGGTCGTTCTCGGGGCGCTTCTCCGTTCCTTCCATCACCTCCAGCAGGTCATAGTGGTCAAAGATGTTCTCCATCTTGAAGGACCATTCAGCAAAGTTGTCACCGTTGAACTTGTCAAGCCCAAACACCCTAGGCTCATCCCTAGGTGGGCCAAGACTTGGTTGCATGGGCGCCATGGCTGAATCACGGGGTTGGCCTTGAGCTTGAGCTTCTCCACTGCCACCAGCACCTCTGCCACCCCTTTCCTCAGGTCCAGACATTGTCGAAACTGCTCCAAGGGGCTCTGATACCACTTGTTATAGTCACAATAGGCTTGAATGTGCCTAAAACGAAAGATAGAGAGCACAGACGGATTTCTGCACAGCGCCTTCAAACGTTGATAGCGTTCTGCTCACAGCTGCAAATGACTTGATTCAAATTGGATCTGGAGCGTCTTCACGTCGTCTACAATTAGCAATTTAGATTGCACGATTTGATAAAGAATTGACGACACAGCGTTGGTTTGAACGAACGGTACTATGGCAGCCACTATAGTCTTAGAACACAAGATAGGAAGAGTTACGAGTTGGGAATGACTCCCAGCTCCTACAAACCCCAAGAGCCGAGGTACAGTGATTTGGAACAGTGCCACACTGTCCCCAACCACGAAGGGTCTCGAAACTACCCTTCACTAGGGCCTACACCAAGTGAAATGTTACACTACACAAAGTAATGTAACTATCTTCAATATCTTGAGGTGTACCCTTTTGGCAAGCTTCGAAATCACTTGAGGCTTGACACCAAGGCTCGGGCTCTTCATCACAAACTCATCCTTGAGTTCTTGATGGGTCTGCTGCACACACCTGCGACACGCCGAACGTTCGACACAGGACAAAATAGAAACCGCGCACGACAAAATAGAAACCGCGCGCGAGACACAAACGACCGCGTAACACGCGTCTAGCGATAACTCGCTATTGACTCGACACACACACTCGACATCATGACTCAACATTCACACACAATTATAAGCATGAAATATATATTATCCCATGCCCTCATACCATTCCATACACACACACATTCACGCACACGGACAACAAGCCGAGTGCAAACCGTAGGGTTGCACCAACAGCCTCTGTCGAGCAGCACTATACTCCAAACCCACTGATGCCGTTGCACTCACATAGCGGACCAACCTCTTGGCCGCTTCCAGCTGCTCATGACTGGGGCGTGAAACCACACTGGCAAGCCTGGATGTTGCAAAGGCAATGTCAGGCCGCGTGTGGTTAGCCGCATAGTTGAGTGCCCCAACCATGGAATGAAAAAGCTTCCTGTCTCTCTCACCCACCACCTCCTCATCAGCACAGGGCTCCACAGTGAACCCCGAAGGCAGTGGGGTGGCTGGCTTTCCTCCATCTTGCAGCCCATACTTCTCAGCCAGCCCCTCACAATACTTCCTCTGGTGCAACCTCAACACTCCCTTGTCAAGGTCCCTCTCCACATGCATCCCCAAATAGTACTTCACATCTCCCATCTTGGAGCACTTAAACTGCATCTCCAGCATCTCCTCCACACGCTCAATCATTGCAGACGACTCGGAGAAGAGCAGGATGTCTTCCACATACACCAGGAGCATAAGGAACTGCTCCTTCTGTTGCAACAGGAACAAGCTGTGGTCGCACTCACTCTTCTTGAACCCCCCAGCCAGCAGTGTCTCCTCTAGCTTGTGGTACCATGCACGAGGAGCCTGCTTCAGGCCATAGATGGCCTTCTTCAGCCTGCACACCCTGCCGCTCCCATCATCCAAACCCTCAGGCTGTAACATGTACAGCTCCTCCAGAATGATCCCATTGAGGAAGGCGGTGGTAATGTCCATCTGCTTCACCCGCCATCCACGGTTTGATGCCATTGCCAATGACACCCGCAGTGTTGTGCCTTTCCCCACAGGAGCATAGAGCTCGTTGAAGTCCTTTCCCTTTGTCTGCTGAAACCCCTTAGCCACAAGCCTTGACTTGTAGCGAGTCAGCTCCCCATCAGGTCCGTACTTATGCCTGAAGATCAGCTTCGAAGAGATTGCCTTCTTCCCGGGAGGCAGCTCACACAACTCCCACGTCTCGTTCTCCAGCAGAGAGTCATACTCCTCCTTCACACTCTGCTTCCACGTTTTAGCATCGGGCCCACTCAATGCCTCGGCCAGAGTCTTGGGCTCAGGGACGGCTGCCCAATAGCAGTGCGCTATCTCCTCCTCATCACACTGCTCAGCCACACTCCCAGCCCGTACCACCTTTGGCTTTCCAAAGCTAGGATAGGTCAGCCTGTTAGGAGGGCGCACATCCCTCCTAGGACGGTCATTCGGACGTTGGTCACGTGGTGGAGCATCCTGCTGCTGCTGCTGCTGCTGCTCCTCCACCTCAGGTTCTCCCCCATCCTCAGTCACCTCAGATATCTCTCCTCTGAGACAGTGACCTGCACTTGCCTCGAAGGCCGCTGCACCTCATTAGCCTCAATGATCAGCGGTGTAGTGGGAAGCTTCTGCTGCTGCTGCTTCCACTCCTTGTAGTACAGTGACTCAAGGAACTTCACATCCCTCGAAACAGTCAGCTTCTGGCTGGTCAAGTCCCACACCAACCAGCCCTTGTGATCCTTAGCAAGCCCCAAGTGCACACCCCATCTCCCAGAAGCTTCCAGCTTTCCCCTCTTCTCCTTAGGCACATGAAACACCACCATGCACCCGAATGCTCTCAGCATGTTGACTGCTGGTGCACTCCCATACCACTTGGTGTAGAGGACCCACTGCTTGTCCCCCACAGTCGCCAGCACCTTGTTCTTCACAAGGGCAACCTGCCGCAGTGCAGTCACCCAAAACGGATCTGGCAGCCCTGCACGCCCAAGGAGAGTGCGAGCACCTTCCTGCAGGATCCGGTTGAACCGCTCTGCCACGCCGTTCTGCTGTGGGTTGTAGGGCACTGTGAGCTGATGCTGGATCCCCTTCTTCTTGAGCACCGCCTCAAAATCAGCGCCAATGAATTCTCCCCCATTATCAATGCGGATCACCTTCCTTTTGTGTCCGCTCTCCCTTTGAGCTCTCGGCATCCACTCCTTAAGAACAGCCGCTGCCACCTCCCCCTTAGTCTTGAGAGGGTAGACCCACACCGCACGCGTGTGGTCATCCACAATGGTCAGGAAGTAGCGGCTGCCCGAGAGAGAAGCGGCCCTTGTAGGGCCCACCACATCCATGTGCACAAGCGCAAGTGGAGCCTTGGCTGGCCTTGTGCTGCTGCTGAAGGGAAACTTTGTGAATTTGGTCTCAAGGCATGTAGGGCAGCTCCCAATCTCCTTCGCTGCCCCCTTCACCTCCAACCCCTTCAAGCTCCCATCCTTAACCAGCTTCTGCAGCATAGGAAAATTCACATGGCATAGCCTTTCATGCCATGTCTCCCAATCGGTCTCACCACTCCCAGGCGAAGCCTTTGCCCATGCAGCTGTCGCATCCACACCAGCAAGCACCTCACCATGTGGCTGCTCTGGTTGCTGCACCTTCTTGACTGCATCCAGGGCCCCAACCGTTGGTGCAGTCTCCTCTCCTCCCGCAGTTGCCTTTGCCGTTGCTGCTGCCGCTCCCGTTGCTGGAGGTTTCCCACTCCAAGGGATGATGGGCAGCTGCCACAGGTCCTTGATGCAGCTGTTCTTCTCCTCCAGATCCCACAACAACAGCTTCCCAAGCTTTGCACGGCAGCTGGTTGGGCCGAAGGTCACTTTGGCCTTGCTCTTCTGCAGCCGGCGCACAGAAAGAAGGTTAGCGGACAAACCTTCAACCAACAGCACATTCCCCAGCCCCACAAGCCCCCCATTAGCTCCCATTACCTTGGCATTCCCCACACCAATCACAGGGAGCAAAGCACCTGAAGCGGCAGCCACAAACTTGATCTTCCCGGGGTGTTTTACCTCATCAAGCAAATCTGCCCTCGGTGCAACCTGAATCGATCACCCAGTGAGTGAGGGGATGCATCACAACCTTCCCAACTGAACCCACATCACCCCCATTCCCTTTCACATCCTCAACCATGAGGAACATGCCAGGGTCGGCTTTTCCTTGTGCACCATCACCTTGTGCACCTGAACCTTGCACAGCACCACCTCGTGCACGTTCACCACTTGGCGGCTTCATGCCTGGAGGCGCCCATCCCTCAGGCCGGCTGAAACACTTGAACCACGGATGTCCAGCCTTCTTGCACTACCAGCAGGCACCCTCCATTCGAGTGCTCCCCCTGCCATCAGAGCTCCCATGCCCCTCGTTGTAGTCACCTCGGCCTCTCCCTCTGCCAAAGCTCCTCCCACGGCCTCGGCCTCTCCCACCCCCTCTTCCTCTGCTGCCTCCTGCAGCTCCATACCCCTCAGCCGTTTTGTTGGCAGCACCACCTCCGGTGTGGCGCCTGCGGAAGTCCTCCTGCAGAATCTGCTGCCGTAGCCACTCAGGTGTCCACTGGTCCTGCTGAGAGTTGAGGGTGGGGATCAGGTTGTCCCATGAGTTGTCGAGCACCGAGATGATCTTGGTGCATTGCTGCATCTGCGACACATTGCTGCCCGCCGCTGCCATCCTCGCATAGGTGTCCTTGATCTTGTCAAGGACCGGCTTCACATCATCACCCGGTCGCATGGAGAGGGCAGCCAGCTCCTTCTCTAACACAATCACCATCGGCAGCGTGTTGGGCTGAATCACATCCCGAAGTAGCTTCCACGCCTTCGGTCCCGAGTCATCGAGCTCCACCAAATCTTTGATGTGCTGGAACATGTCGTTGTTGACCGACCGGAGGATGAAGTCGTACAGCACCGCGCTCTTCTCAATCCAACGATCGCGGGCGTCGCCTTCCTCCGGCATCTTCTCTTCTCCCATCGCAAGTTTCAGCAGCTTGTAGCGCTTAAACGCACTCCACATCCGCCCGCTCCATTCCTCATAGTTGGAGCCATCCAATGCCTCGATCTTGGATGGTGGCGGCTCATTCCTCTTCTCAGCTGCATCTCCACTCCCTTGACTCATTTCCTCTGCTCCCAATCACAGGTTTCAGCTCCCCCCTTTGCTGTCCACACCGAAGATCCACAATATTTTCACAAGTGTCGGCGCCAACGAAATTTCGGCAGAGTTTCCCCTTAGCGGAAGTCACATGCAACCTCCAGAACTCCACTTAGGCACGCCCACAGGCCATGGTGGGTCTAGGAGGGTCTTCACACTTCAGTAGACTCTCCACAAAGTCCTTAATCAGCTCTGATACCACTTGTTAGAAACTAAGGACGGAGTCTATGAAGATTAGGAGCCGAAATATCACAAAATCGTTGGACTAGAATTCTGGACAGAATTGTCGCGCTCACAAGAAACGCCGTCGACGAAAAACGCACTGTCAAACCTTCACCAATTTCGGATATGTTGTAGCTCTAGTCCGTGGCTACAATTCCCAAGTTGAATCGTACGCAAAAGGTGAAGCATTTCTTGAGTTATCAATTTCGGTGCACTAGGGGGTATGCTGCCATAGAATCTTAACTCAATCACAAGAGAGTCTCACAATTCTCACAATTACTACACAAGAGAGTTAGAGTAGCAATTAACCAGGTGGGAGGGGAAGAGGAGGACGAGAGGGAAGGTCCCAAGAGAGTCCCCAACCAAGGAAACCCCATGCCATGCAATTCCCCTCTCCATGGGCAACCCCACTTTCACTTTTGTCACTTTCCCAACCTCCACAATCCACCTCACCCAAGTTGGCCACACTTGCCAACCTGGTTTGGCTTCACCCAACCACTTGGCAGCATCTACAGTGATGGAGACGAATTTCCCAACCCCCAAAAGTCTGTACCCCTTATGGAGTCAACCCCACAACTTCCCATAGTCACCACAACCAAATATCAAAGGCATACGAACTTCAAATGTTCGTAACTTTCTTGTTCGTGCTCCGATTGAAGCGATACTTGGCTCGACGGAAAGCTCTTGAGCAGAGGAGTCACTTCAGATATCTGTTCAAGCCAAATAAAATTCACACACACTCAGAAAAACCAAACCACATCAAACACAAATTCTTGCACACGCTCACTCCACGCATGCAACGCACGAACATGTGATGGGAGGCAGACAGACGTGAATGCAAGTGATAGCATCACATAACAGAGCAGCGCGGATCCAGTCGATCAGCACCTCAGTGACTTCACCCTTGCGGCGCAAGGGGGAGACTGTGGTGTAACGCGAGTAGTCGTCAATGACCAGCAGAAAGTAGCGCTCGTGACCCTGTCCACGGACGCGGGCTGGGCCCCACACGTCCATGTGAAGAGTCTGCAGGGGAGCCTCCGTCGGAGGGAACTCGGAGGAGTGAGGAGCGGCGCGCTGCCGCCCCTCGACGCAAGGAACGCAGGTAGGGGCAGGCTCCGGGGGAAGGGAAGGGAGAGACGGGGGAAGACCAGTGACAAGGACCCGGGAGGCCATGCCTCGGAGACGAGGCAGGGAGGGGTGACCAAGGCGGTGGTGCCAGAGGAGAGTCTCGTGAGACAGGAGGCGACACGAGCAGGGGGCAGACTCAGGGCCAGACCGGGACGCTGCAGCAAACACCTGACCCGACGCGGCTACCCGACCAGACTTAGCAACCGGAGGAGACACAGTAGTCAGGGTGTACAGGCTCGACCCAGGCTGACGGGTGAACGTGGCCAGGTGCCGGCCCATCCGAGTACACGAACAGTGGGTCACCCGCTGACCTCCAGGAGTGAACTGGTCAACCCACACGTCCTGAAGGTCAGCTCCACTCACCAAGTTCGTGGAGAACGAGGGGAGGTGAAGGCCAGACAGAGAGCCAGACGGGACCGCCGGGCACGGCAGGACCGTGGAGGAGTGTGCAAGGACTGGACCCCCAGAGGGGTCAGCCAGAGAGACTGCCACTGGCCGACTGAGCGGCGAGAGTGTGGTGCAGTCGCGAAAGAAGGAGCGGGAAGCACCCGAGTCAAGGGTGAAAGTGTGCAAGGCCGCAGCAGGCGTAGTACCAGAGAGAGCAGACTCACCAGCACCTGGAGCAGCAGACTCACTAGCGCCTAGAGCAGCAGCCTCACCGACACCTGGAGCAGGAGACGCACCAGCACCTAGAGCAGCAGCCTCACCAGCACCTAGAGCAGCAGACTCTATACCTGGGTCCGGCGGCACACACAGGTAACAGGCACCCTCAGCACTAGTAGGCAATGCATACATGGCAGTGAGGATAGCATCATAGTCAAGAGCAAAGATATCTACCCTCTGCCTAAGCAGCTCCAGCCAGGTGGGGAGCTCAGCCTCGTCGCCAAACTCGGTACGACAGGCGTCGCTCAGACGGGCGAAGCAGCGGGACTGCGTGTGGCCAACCGTCCCGCAACCCTGACCAGCCCGATCACCTGTGCGAATGACGTACGGGCAGCGAACGGTACTCCGAGACCCTCCACTCTGAGCGTACCACTCACGAAGCTGCTGTGACGTAAGTGGCTCGCGCGGACGCCGCTGCAGCTGCATCTGGCCACTGCCAGACCCTCCCGACTGACCAGCTCCAGGGCGACAGCCACGACGGCCACCGCCACAGCCCCAACTAGCGTACCACTCACGAAGCTGCTGGGGCGTGAGAGACTCGCGCGGACGCCGCTGCAGCTGCATCTGGCCACTGCCAGACACTCCCGACCGACCAGCTCCTGTGCGACAGCCACTACGGCCACCGCCACACCCCCAACTAGCGTACCACTCACGAAGCTGCTGGGGCGTGAGAGACTCGCGCGGACGTCGCTGGAGCTGCATCTGGCCACCGCCAGTAGCAGCAGTAGCAGCAGTAACAGCTGTAGCAGCACTTGTAGCTCCTAGATCAGCAGCACCTAAGGCTCCTCTTTTTTTTTTATAAAAAATAATTATTTATTTATTTTAGGGTTTGGCAGGGCGTGCTGGGCGCTGCAGAGGCGGCTCGCGGGCTGCAGGGATGGCTCGCGGGCTGCAGGGGCAGTGCGTGGGCGGCTTGCACGGGGCAGGGCGCGTGCCCTAGGGCGACGCGACGGGCAGGGCAGGGCGCGGTGGCCCTAGGGTGACGCGACGGGCAGAGCAGGGGCGGCGCGCGGGCCCTAGGGCGACGCGACGGGCAGGGCAGGGGCGGCGCGCGGGCCCTAGGGCGACGCGACGGGCAGGGCAAGGGCGGGGCGCGTGCCCTAGGGTGACGCGACGGGCAGGGCAGGGGAGGCGCGCGGGCCCTAGGGCGACGCGGCGGGCAGGGCAGGGGCGGCGCGCGTGCCCTAGGGTGACGCGACGGGCAGGGCAGGGGCGACGCGCGGGCCCTAGGGCGACGCGACGGCCAGGGCAGGGGCGACGCGACAGCCAGGGCAGGGGCGACGCACGGGCCCTAGGGCGACGCGACGTCCAGGGCAGGGCGCAGCGGCGCGGGTAGGGCAGGTGCTCACCAGGGGCGGGTAGGGCAGGTGCCACCGGCGGCGGGTGGGGCAGGCACGCGACTGGCGGCTGCAGGGTAGGGCCGCGACGAGGCGGTTGCAGGTCAGGGCCGCGACGGGGCGGCGGTACAGCAGGGCCGCGACGAGCGGCTGAGGGCACGGCCGCGACAGGTGGCGGCAGGGCAGGGCCGCGACGGGCGGCTAGGTCAAGGCCGCGACGGGCCGGTAGGGTAGGGCCGCTACGGGCGGCAGTAGGGCAGGGCGCGCTACGGCGCAGGTGAGGCAGGCGCGAGGCGCGCTTCGGGCAGGGCAGGAAAAATCGTGGTGGGCCCTAAAAAACACGTTCCCACTAGGGAACCTGCTCTGAAACCATGTGAAAGATAGAACGAGGAATGACTAGAAACAGGACAGTACAGGGTTTGTATAGGCAAAACCTAACAGAACTGTACCCCATAAGGAGTGCCCCACTACAGCCTACAATATGGTTCCGACATTGTACGCGATGTTGAGATGCGCGGTAAGGAATGTCGAAAAAAAACCTTACACACGGTAAGGACAACGTGAAAGTACAGACAAGTATGGATAAAATAAGGTACATTATGAAAGGGACACCCTATATTTTATTTATAGATATTTCATCTCTCATTTTGTGCAAATTACTCCTCTTTGAGCAAATGACTCCTTCGGTTTCTATTATGCATATCACGTGGAATAAATAACCACAAAAATAGCGAATCAAAGAAGTATGTCTGCTTGCCATTAACGCATTTGGTGGCGTTTTTTGTACCGTGGGGAGCATCTTCAAGTAGAGGGGTTTATTATGGTATCTTGAATACTATGCCCATATATTATTATTTTTCCATAAAGAGCAGCCCCCTCCTCCCCTTCCCTCCCCCCTTTCCCCCAAACTTATGCTCTATTACAACGGAAGTATAAATTCTTGTATTGGTGAACTGAGCACAATACATTAGAATAAGGGTGCATTCCTATGTTGACGCGTCTTCAGAAATTTGCGACAAAGGCGTTATTCGTGACTAATTGTGATGCTCCGAAACTATGAACAGCCAATCAGATGGCTGGAACTGAAGTTGGCGAAGCTGATGCAGTCGAGGAATCTTTCTCTGGTGTGTCAGCAGCTGCCGGTGTTGCCCCATACTACTCAATCCTGATTGAAATTGAAGAAGAAGATCCGCGCAACGACGTCAATGCTGAACCCTATTACCACTTCGCCCAGGCCGCAGCTGTGACACCGGTTCCAGTTCTTTCCGACGAAACTGAGCGTGTGGGACCTAGGAGACGAAGTTGTTTTTTCCAAGGATGAATCTCATAATCGATACATAACTATGAAGTTACACGTTTTGGGACTTGTTGTACATGTGAAGAATCCCATGCTTGCTACTGAACCGAAAAATGTCGACCAAGCGTTCAAGGGACCTCATCACGAAAAATGGCGCGAATCCTTGGAACTAACGGCGTTAACTGGTCTTAACACGCGGGACTTGATTCTGCTCTCATCTGTCGCTGGTCAGAACGTTCTCTCCGGCAAGTGGGTTTTTTCGCATTAAGACAGATGCTGATGGTACGATCGAGCAGGTGCGCGTTGTGTTGTTTGCAGCTTCGATTAAACTTACGGCGTTGACTAAGGCGAAACATTTGCTCTCGCCTGTTCTCATACCTCGTTTTGGGTTCCACTTACACTTGCAACCAGTCTCGGTCTCAAGCTCTGTCAAATTGACATGGCGAATGCATTTCTTTATGCACTAGCCGACGCAATCATTCCCGTCAAGCAACCTCGCGAGACTGTAACTGACCCTTCAACGGTCTGAAAACGTAACAAGTCTCTTGTACGGGATTAAAAAAGCTCCTCGATTGTGGCAGCATCATCTCCAAAAGCGCCTCCTTTGCATCAGATTTTGTCAGTTACCTCGCAATCAGGGAAAGTATCATGTGACGGTGACAATTTATTATACTTCGGCACGATGGATACTATTCTACGCTACTTCAAATAACAGAACCGGATACTGAAAACAAAAGAGCTTTAGAATATGCATGAGTAATCAAATGAAACAAACTGACTTGATAAGAGGGAGCCGCAAACAGATCTTACTCTTACGATTTCGACGACCGTCACTAAGTAACTCGGTCTCAACGTCGTCGAGACTACCACGGCTACTTATCTCTCCGCTGCTAAATACTCCAAGAATCTCACTAAACATTTTCATCTGCCGATGACTACTGCTGATACTCCGTACCATTCTAATCAGTTGGGAGTCAATGAGTCGCTTTCACCCGTCTGCCGATATCAGCAGCTATTAGGCTGTCTTCTGCGTTGACGAGAAAAGGCACCGCCTTCGCTTGGGCAAAGCCGACTTCGTTATTTGGCGTGCAATGTGTGCAGCCTGTCACACAATTAATAAGCAAGTATAGTAATAGGTTGCTTATAGATAGCCTTATATTTTGCGTGACAGAACAGTGTAGTGTAGGAAGAACCAGCAAGTAGCGAAACAAAGCAACGGCCAGGTGCCAAGCCCAGGACGAACCGAGTGAAGCGGGAAACGCATCAAAAGGTGTAACGGATGTAGGAGCAACGGTAAGTGTTTCCCTACTTAGGAAGGACGCAGGCATAGGATAGCCTGCTTGCTTGTTTGTTTTCTCACTGTTAGTTAATAGATTCTTGAAACCTAGCTACCGAGAAACCACTTCAAGCAGACAGCCAGCCGAGCATAGTCAGCCAGCCATGAGGAGCACATATCATCCCATTTACAAACAAGCAATGAATGAATGATAGCGTACAACTGAGATCCGGTTTTAGTTACCAGCGTAGGACGATGGAGACGACGCAAGCCATGCCAGGATGGCGGGCGCATGCTAGCAGCATCAAGTCGGAAGATAAGAGCGAACGCACATCACGAAGGAGCAAATCGCCGACGTATCGAACACCGCACCAACGTGAGCGAAAGGATCCGAGGCGAGAAGTTGGAGGGAAGCCACCGGTTGCGTCAGACCCGGGGACGGTGCAACCGGATGTACGATGGGCCCGTGAAGCGCAGGAACGCTGGAAGGCCCGAGAAGGCCGCGAATCGCCACTAACGATGCCGGGAATGTGCGCAACGGTGTCGTCGCCGCCTCGGCAGTGGAATCGAAGAGGTCTCAAGGAACGACCTAGCCCTCGGGGGAACCGGGAATTGGTGGCTAGCCGGTCCGCGATGGGAATACGAGAGGAAGAAGGAGGCCCACCGCACACTCGGCGTTGGAATACAGCCTCGCTGCCGAAGGTGGAAGTAGCGGACCGATACACTGGAATGCCGGGGATGGGGCCGACCCTGAACAACTACGTCATGCAGCTAGAGACGGCGCATAATGCTGGGAACGCAATGGATTCGACCCGCATGAGTTCTTTTGTAAGATGGTGGTTACGCTTGCGGGAGAAGCGAAAACCTTCTACCGAATGGTGCGGAGGAAGATCTTGGACGAGCTAGAGCAAGGGATTGTTGAGAACTCGACGGAGCGATTCATACAATTGTTGAAACGTGAGTTCATTGGCCAGACCAAAGCACGGCTGAAATAATTTCGGGAGTTCCGGAGGCGCAAGGACGAGTCCCTCCTGGCCTACTACAATCGGCTGCAAGAGTTAGCCGAGGACTTGGAGAAGCAGGACGAGCGCCTGCTAGTCCATAAGTTTGTGCGCGGCCTCGACGACGAGCTACGGCCCGTGGTGCGGACGGCAATGTACGGAATAGGAGTTGACGTGACCCTGAAGGAAGTGTACGGAGTGGCGAAGCGGACGGAACACGCGCAACGCCTGCTGGAGCTGGATGACGGAGAGGCGCGGCCGAAGGCGAAACCCAGCTGGGCGGCAGCGGCCTTGCCGGAAGCGGAGAAGAGCACGCGAGAGCGAGGAGACCCGCGAAGATGCCATACATGCGGAGAGACGGGGCATCTGCGGAGGGACTGCCCGAGTGCACCCGTGTGTGACCACTGCGGACGGAGGGGGCATCGGTCAACAGACTGCTATCAAAAGAAGGGTAGCATGGAGGGACCGTCGAAGGAAGATCTGCAGGCAGAGATCCTGAAGCTGCAAGCTCAGCTGGAGCGGATGCCGAAATCGAGTGCGGGAAACAGAGCTATGTTAGCCGTTGAGGAAATGGCGGAGGAGGAATTGCCGGAGGAAGAACTGGTGAGGGAGTACGGGTTCATGGCGTACCCCAGGGAGTGGAGTGACGCTGACTTGAGGCCCCGTTTGGAACTCTCGGAGGAGTCGAGCACTACTTGTCAGAAAGAACGAAACAGGAATGATTGAACTAGCACAAAGTTGGGTACAAGTAGGAAACCCTAAGTTTGTGTACCCCTTAAGGCTAAACCCACTATAGCCTACACAATGTAAACATAAAATGTTTGACACACCCCCATAGGCGAAGTGGGAGACAACCAGAGGGTCACAAGACCAGTCAAAGCAAAGCAAAGCAAAGCAAAGCTCAGGGTGGATCTCAAGGATACCACACAAATTCCGAGCACAAGCAAGTGGTCACAATACCAGTTCACATGCAGTTTGATAATAGAACAAGAGGTACAGTTATCACAACCTAGCAAGTGTAAGCATGCAGGTATATATATAGAGATCACAGTACAAGCAGAGTCAAGAAGTGAGCAAGTGAGGGAGAGTAGGCACAAGGCCTAGAACAGTACAGAAACGCTGATGGTCACAAGGCTGAAGCGCCTTGGTGAACACATCAGCAGTGTTGGCCCGAGTGGCCACGTAACGCAGACGAAGCTGACCACGCTGCTGCAGCTCTCGAGCAAGGAAGTAGCGCAGAGCGATGTGCTTCGTTCTGTGCTCCAGTCTGTGCTCCTCACACAAGGCAATGGCTGCCTTGTTGTCGACGTACAGCACTGGAGGAGAACGAGGCCGCTCTCCCAGGTCGGTCAGCAGGTAGGTGAGCCAGCGAAGCTCCTGGGCAGCCATGGCTGTGGCGTAGATCTCAGCCTCACAACTGGAGCTGAGAACAGAGGAAGAGCGTGTAGAACGCCAAGAAACTGAGCCAGAGCCAAGGCTGAAGGTGTAACCCTGAGACGCCCGCTGTGTAGCCTGGTCGTCAGCCCAAGAAGCGTCTGAGTGTCCAGTGAGGACAACGTCGCGCCGTCCTCCAAGCACAAGCCCCATGCCCGACGTACTGCACAAGTAGCGCAACACCCTCTTAGCTGCATCCATGTGCTCCTTCCGGTGACGGCCAGGAGCGACATAGCGTGCTAGGATGCTAAGAGGGTAGGCTAGGTCAGGTCGAGTGCAGGTCATCAGGTACATGAGGCAGCCCACAAGCTCTGGATACGGGCCACTCGGCTCTACGGACTCATCCGAAGGCAGAGCTGAGAGCGAGTGACCGGTAGGCAGAGGAGTGGGCTGAGGCGAGGAGTACGTGAAGCGGAAGCGCTGAAGGACCTGCTGCACCATGTGTGACTGAGTCAAGGTGATGGTGCGCTGTGCTCTGTCCCGGGTGATCCGCAAGCCAAGATAGCTTGTCAGCTCACCCAGGTCTGTGCACGTGTGTCTCTTCTGCAGCTCCGACTTCACGTGGGCGAGTGCCTCAGTGTCAGCAGTAGCAAAGACCAAGTCGTCTACGTACACGAGAACGTAGAACGGCGGCAGAGTGGTGTCGGTGCGTAGAAACAGCGACGGGTCAGCAGTAGAAGGAGCAAACCCAAGAGCAGCAAGAGTAGTCCTCAGTGTGTCGTGCCACTCACGGGGCACCTGGCGGAGACCGTAGACCGGCCGCCGGAGGCTCCACTGGGTACCAGGAGGGAACGACCCAGTGAAGCCAGGTGGGCGGCGCAGCCAGATCTCCTCGTGCAGGGTGCCCTGTAGGAACGCAGTGCTGAAGTCAAGGCAGTGGAGCTCGTAGTCACGCTGAGCGGCGACGTGCAGCAGAACCCGAAGAGTGGTCATCTTCGGGGTCGGGGAGAAGGTCTGGAAGAAGTCAACTCCCTCTCGCTGACTGAAGTCTCGTGCAACGTAACGCGCCTTGAAGGCAGGCGGAGAACCCGGCGGCCGCTTCACCCTGAAAATCCACATGCCACTGACGATGTTCGCCCCAGGTGGGGGAACCTCGTCGACGTAGGTGCCTGTGGACTTCCAGGAAGCCATCTCTGCGTCCATGGCTGTCTGCCACTGAGAGGAGTACTCACCCTCCATCGCCTCTGCGTAGGAGCGTGGGGTCGGGATGTCTGGTGCATCCGGGTCTCCCTCAGGGGCAATCAGCATGGACACGAGATGAGGTAAAGCAGCAGCAAAGCACTCAAACTCCTCCTGTCTGTCCTCAAGGACGTCCGTGCCAAGAGCACACTCACCTCCGACGGACGGAGGACAGACAAACTCAGACTCAGACTCAGCAACAAGGCTAGCGGCGTAGTCTAGATGACAGGCTGCAGCAAAGTCAACAAGCTCAGCGACTAGAGCAGGCGCAGCAGAGGACTCAAAGGTAGGGTCAGTGACAACAGTGGCAAGGAGACGCGCGAGAGTAGGACTGGCAGCACGAGTAAGGTCTGACGGCGGGTCGGCAACGTCAGGAAGAGAGGACGCAGGAGGAGACGGCAGAGGGACGCGCTGTGGAGCAGTGGAAGGACGCAGGGTCATATAGTGAGTGCCAAGGACAGGAGGAGGACGCTGACGCGGAGCACGACGACCAGTGCGGGAAGTGCGGACAGGCGACTCTGGACGAGACTCAGAAGACGCAGGACTGGACTCAGGCGACGGAGGACGAGACTCAGGCTCACGACGCTCCGTAAAGCTACCTGTCGGCGCAGTGTAAGGAGAAGGACCAGGCAGTGGAGAGGCAGGCTGTAACTGTGACTGCGACGGGACAGGTGGTGGACTCAGTAGGGGAGGAGGAGTAGGACCAGGAGAGGGCGGGAGACCAAGAACCTGCTGAAGGAGCGGAACGTAGTACGGCCGCAGTCGCTCAGCACCTCCAGCGCCAACCCCCTCAGCAGCTCCAGTCCTAGCAGCTCCAGTACCTCCAGTACGAGCACCTCCAAGACCGGCGGCTCCAGCAGCTCCAGCACCAGCAGCACCACCAGCAGCACCACCAGCAGCACCAGCACCTCCAGCAGCTGCAGCAGCAGCAGCACCTCCAGCAGCACCTCCAGCAGCTCCAGCAGTACCAGCAGCACCAGTACCAGCAGCACCTCCAGCAGCGCCAGCAGCACCGCCAGCAGGAGCAGCACCTCCTGCAGCTCCAGCAGTACCAGCACCAGCAACACCTCCAGCAGCTCCAGCAGCACCAGCAGCACCTCCTGCAGCTCCAGCAGCACCAGCACCAGTAACACCTCCAGCAGCTCCAGCAGCACCAGCAGTACCTCCAGCAGCTCCAGCAGCACCAGCACCAGCAGCACCCCCAGCAGCTCCAGCAGCAGCACCGGGGTCCGCGACGCGAGGAGCGCCACTCCGGAGACTGCAGAGCCGAGCGTACCACTCGCGGAGCTGCAGGGGAGAGGGCAGCGCCCGCCTAGGAGGGGAAGCACTAGCACCAGCTCCAGCAGCGCTCCGAGCGCCAGAAGCACCTCTCCTGAGGCTGCAGTACTGTAAGTACCACTCACGCAGCTGCTCGGAGGAGAGAGCTCCTCCAGGTGTAGCACTCCTAGGCTCAGCACCCCCACTCTCAGCACCCCCAGACTCAGCACCCCCAGACTCCGCAACCCCAGGCTCCGCACCCCCAGGCTCCGCACCCCCAGGCTCCGCACGCTCAGGCTCAGCACCCCTAGCAGGACGAGAGTCGACAGCTACCTCGACAGGGTCAACCGGGTCTACCTGGGACACACCTGAGGGAGCGGCACCCTGAGGGGGGAGGGGGTCTACCACAGCAGCACCTGGCGCGAGGAAGAGAGGCGGGGGAGGGAGCGGGGCAGTGCGGTAGGGGAAGAGGCGGTAGTAGGGCACCGACTCGTCAAAAGTGACGTCCTGAGAGGGCAGGACACGGCGCGAGGTGGCGTGGTAAAACTGCCAACCAGACGCGTCCGGGACAAAGCCAAGAAAGACACAAGGAACAGCGCGGGAGGAGAGCTTGTCCGCATACGTATCGCGGACAAAAGCTCGAGATCCCTAGACCCGAAAACGCGACGCATCGCCAACCTCCCCCGTCCACAGCAGTGTGGGCGAGGTCTCCGGCAAGGAGACACGGGGCCAGAGGTTGAGCTGATGCGCAGCGTAGCGGACTGCAAACGGCCACAGAAAGTGGGGGGCAGCCGCATGGATCAAGGAGGTACGAGCGACCTCCATGACCAAGCCAATGCGGCGCTCAGCAACCCCATTCTGCTGTGGAGAGGCCGGAAGCGTGAACGACTGCTCAATGCCGTGCTCCGCACAGTAGGCTGCCAAGAGGTCGGAGGAGAACTCACCACCTCTGTCAGAGTGCAGACGCAAGACAGGAAAGTCCGAGTGGAACCGCTCGCTGAGCTGGAGACGAGAAGCACGGATCCAAGGGATCAAAACAGCAGGGACCTCACCCTTGGTGCGCAAGGGGAAGACCGTGGTGTAGCGCGAGTAGTCGTCAACAACGATCAGGAAGTACCGCTCCTGACCCTGTCCACGGACGCGGGCTGGGCCTCACACGTCCATGTGGAGCGTCTGCAAGGGAGCAGTCGTCGGGGGAAACGAGGAGGAGTGAGGAGCGGCGCGCTGCCGCCCCTCGACACAAGGAAGACAGGGAGGAGCAGGCGAGGGTGGTAGGGGAGGGAGTACCCGGGGAAGACCAGAGACAAGGTACCGTTTGTGCATGGCACGAAGACGCTGCACGGACGGGTGACCAAGGCGGTGGTGCCAGAGGACAGTCTCGTGCGCCAGAGAGCGACACGAGCAGGGGGCAGACAACTGACCTGACGCAGACGCAGACGCAGCTACCTGAGGGGACTCAGTGGTCAGTGTGTACAGGTCCGACCCCGGCTGCCTAGTGAAGGTAGCGAGGTGACGGCCCGTCCGAGCACACGTGCAGTGTGTCACGCGCTCGTAGGCAGGGGTGAACTGGTGGACACCCCCGTCCTGGAGCGCACAACCCGCCACCAAGTTCGTAGAGAACGAGGGGAGGTGGAGACCTGACAGAGTGCCCGACGGAACCGCAGGACAAGGAAGGACAGTGGAGGAGGTCGCAATGACCGGACCCCCAGAGGGGTCAGCAAGGGAGACAGCAACTGGCCGAGCAAGCTGCTCAAGGGCAGTGCGGCCACGAAAGAAACAGCGAGAAGCGCCTGAGTCTAGAGTGAAGGTGTGCAGTGCCTCAGTGGACTCAGTACCAGGGGGCGCAGACTCACTAGCACCTGGAGCAGCAGCCTCACCAGCACCTGGGGCAGCAGACACGCAAGCACCTAGAGCGGCAGCCTCACTGGTGCGAATGCCCGGGTCGGGCGGAACACGCAGGTACTGATCACCCTCTCCACTAGTAGACAACACATACATGGCAGTGAGAATAGCATCAAAGTCAAGAGCAAAGACATCAATGTTATTCTTCATCAGATCCCACAAGCGAGGCAGCTCAGTGGCAGTAGGGAACTGAGTGCGCCAAGCGTCGTCGAGGCGGGAGAAGCAGCGCTGCGTGGTGTGCGCCCTCCCACACGTCTGGCCAGTGCGCTCACCAGTGCGGATGACGTACGTGCAGCTAAGGCCACCCCCCCCCCCGTGCTGAGAGTACCACTCACGAAGCTCCTGGGGAGAGAGAGTCTGCTGTCCGCCAGCGCCACCACGACCACCACCTCCGCCGCCACCACCTCGACCACCACCGCCCCTGCCGCCGCCTCGTCCACCGCCGCCCCCACCACCGCCCCCACCCCGGCCACCTCCTCCGCTGCTGCCGCCACTACCCCCACCACTGCCACTAGCCCCTCCTGCCCCGCCACCACCCCCACCGCCTCCACCGCCCCCACCACCGCCTCCCCCGCCGTCACCTCCACCTCCCTTGCCCCCTTTGCCCTTGCCGCTGCGGCGCCAGCTCGGAGCGGACGCAGTCCCGACCTGCTCAGTACCAACTAGGTCGACAGCAGCAGCAGAGGCGACAGAGGGGAGAAGGGGGGAAGGGGAACACCCCTCGAAGAACGGGGTGCGGGGGTCGCCACGAGAGGCAGCTACAGCGACTATGCTAGTCTCGGCTGCAAGCAGTTCCTTCTCGAGCAGGTCAACGGTGAGCTCAGTGGGGCAGCGAGCGAGGAAGTGGTCCCTGACCGCACGAAGAGAGTCAGGGAGACGGGTGACAAGGTGGTAGAGAGTGAGCCAGAGCGGGGGGGGGTGGGTGGCAAGAAACTCAGCGGGTATAGCGGCACGGAAGCGAGCCTCACTAGTGCGGAGGTGCGTGGTGAGGTCAGCGACTGTGGCGAAAGCGGACAGGTCTGGGAACAGGTAGGGGAGCGAGAGACGGCCTAGCGCAGCAGAGGCAGGTGAGGAGTAGCGTGCAACTACAGCAGTGTACAGTGCCTGTGCAGTCTTGTGCTGGCCAAAGTGCTCGCGCTCATCTACCGGCAGGGAGTTGCGAATAGCGAAACGAGCGTGGGCATTACGAGTCTGCCACTGTGAGCGGGCAGTACTGTCAGCAGTAACAGCAGGGGCAGCAGCGAGGCCTAGTGCGTGATCGTACAGCGAGATGTCCTCCTTGGCAGTGAGCTGGAGGAACAGGTGCAAGTCATCTAGCCAGATCTCAAACTTCACTGGGCGGCCCTCGGCATCAAAAGCGAGTACAGCGGGGCTAGCCATAGCAGCAGTAGAAGAAACAGTAGCAGTAGTAGTAGCAGCAGGCGAAACCCTAAAAAACAGCAGTCAGCGCGACTCAAGTAGGGCGGCTCAGTCCAGAGAGGGCCGCTCAGTACGGGGAGGGCGGCGCGGCTCGGTTCGGGCAGCGCGGCTCGGCTCGGGCTGGGCGGCTCGGTTCGGGCGGCTCGGTTCTGGCGGGGCCGTGGCGGTCGCGCGTGGGGCGGCTCGGTTCTGGCGGAGCCGACGGGGCCTCTAAGGGGGGGGGGGGGGGCGGACGCGGGGCCGACGGGGCCTCTAAGGGGCGAACGCGGGGCCGACGGGGCCGCTAAGGGGCGGCGCGCGGGGTCGACGGGGCCGTAGGGGGCCGATAAGGGGCCATGCGCGGGGTCGACGGGGCCGTAAGGGGCCGCTAAGGGGCGGCGCGTGGGGTCGACGGGGCCGTAAGGGGCCGCTAGGGGGCGGCGCGCGGGGTCGACGGGGCCGTAAGGGGCCGCTAGGGGGCGGCGCGCGGGGTCGACGGGGCCGTAAGGGGCCGCTAGGGGGCGGCGCGCGGGGTCGACGGGGCCGTAAGGGGCCGCTAGGGGGCGGCGCGCGGGGTCGACGGGGCCGTAAGGGGCCGCTAGGGGGCGGCGCGCGGGGTCGACGGGGCCGTAAGGGGCCGCTAGGGGGCGGCGCGCGGGGTCGACGGGGCCGTAAGGGGCCGCTAAGGGGCGGCGCGCGGGGTCGACGGGGCCGTAAGGGGCCGTTAAGGGGCGGCGCGCGGGGTCGACGGGGCCGTGAGGGGCCGCTAAGGGGTCGACGGGGCCGTAAGGGGCTGCTAAGGAGGGGCGCACGAGGGCGCTGGGGGGAGGCGCTCGAGGGCGCTCCGACAGTAGGGCGCACGAGGGCGCTAGTAGGCAGTCAGTGTGGTGGGCCCTTAAAAAAATCGGTCCTAGCGGAGGACCTGCTCTGAAACCATGTCAGAAAGAACGAAACAGGAATTATTGAACTAGCACAAAGTTGGGTACAAGTAGGAAACCCTAAGTTTGTGTACCCCTTAAGGCTAAACCCACTATAGCCTATACAATGTAAACATACAATGTTTGACACTACTAACCGGAGGGAGAGAGGCACCCAAAGGAGGGAGAGCGGGACGAGCAGTGACATGAGGCGACATCCGAACGAGAGGCTAGTGTGTCAAGCCTCAGTGTTGATCGCAGAGAAGGGGAGCCTGGCTGTGGGGGGTTTGCCGGTCGCACAGGCGATCATAGACACGGGGGGCTCATAATGTCCTTATCGGAAAGGGGCTAGCAAGGCAGTTGAAGCTGGATCGGCCGGAACGGCAGGTGGAAAGGGGTGTCTTACTAATGACGGCGGAGGGTGGAGCGTCGAAATGGATGCCCAGCACAAAGCTTCCAGTGGAAATCACCCTCCTGCCTGGGACCGAGAAGGAATGCTGCCTACGTCTGCGGTGCGATATTTCGCAATCCGAGGACTATGACGTCCTGGTGGGCATGGAGCTGCTGTACAAGGTGGGCGCGAATATCTGTACTTGGCAGGAGAAGGTACTGTACCGCACACAGTATTGGGATCCGGAGAGTTCGGTGGGCACGCTCCCAGTAAGGTTCGTGAAGCAGGAACCGAGGGTGGCATACAGAGCTGAGGAGATGGACCTGACGCACGAACTGGATGACTGGACGTGGCAGGAGTACGCTGAAGAAGGGCAGCAAAGGATTGAGGTGCACGAAGGGGGGCAGAGGACGACTGACCTGAAGGAACGAGTGAGCCGCACCTGGTGCTTGGAGGGATCTCTAAGCACTGGACTGGTGGCAGCGCTGAAGGCCGGATGCTTTGTGGGGAGGTGGATTCACGTGGAAAGGGACCTGGACGTGAGGAAAATGGCACGGTACCACGCCATGAAGCTGCTATAAGAATACCCGCAGCAGATGCTGATCACCGCGATTCCGCTCGAAGAGGAAGTCACCGTGCATGACGTGCGTGATATTACAGAGCAGCAGTTGGAGGCGTGGGCCCGGATCGACCTGGTGGTAGTAGGGTGGGAGTGCCAGGGTTATTCCCGAGCGGGGGAAGGAAGGGGGATGGAGGACCCCAGGGGAGCTTCGTTCCGGGACCTAGTGAGGGTCTTGAAGATGATTCAGAGGCGCGAGAGGGAAGTGGTGTTCATCTTGGAAAACGTAGACATGGCGGATGACCGTAGGGAGCCAGTGCACCGAGCGTTTGAAGAAATTCAAGAGGAGTTGGGAAGGGGAGTGTTGGCTGACGCGGCTCAGCTAGGGTCGAGATCGCATCGGCCAAGGAGATATTGGCAGATCGGTGTGTCCGAGGCGTACCTGAGGCATTCGCTAGCTCAGATGCAGCGGCCTCACCCCAGGCTGGTGAAGGACATTCTGGGGCCCAATCGCGTTCCAGCACCAGTGACGGTAGAAGACCATCCTGCCCAGTATCAGTGCAACGTGCCGGGGGAACCTAGGAGGGCGTGGCCGACACTAGTTTCGTTTGTTGGAGCATGAGGCTTTGTGATGGAAGGGGGAAGGCCGGGGCCGGGGATGGTGTACGACTCACGTACAAGAAGGTGGGAGGAGCCGTCCGCGAATGAGAGGGAACTGGCGATGGGGCACAGGTGGGAAGCTACGGCACACCCAGAGGTAACCGAGAGGCAGAGAAGAGCAGCCTTGGGGCGGGCGATGGACCTGAACGTGATGACGTGGATCCTCGAGACCATCAAAATGCACCTGAATACGAAGGAAGTACATAGAGAACTAGAAGGGGGCGAGCATTACCGAGATGGGAGAGAAGCAGCCTGGAGGAGGCAGCAGCTGGAGCAAATCGAGGCGAGGCGGACGGAGCGTATCATGGAGGGGTCGTCCTTCATGGCCATGGAGGTGGAGGAGGAGAGTGAGCTTGACACAGGAGCGAACCCAGCGGCAGAAGAGACATGAAGGGAGTAGGGAGAAGTGAAGTAGGGGATAGGCACAGGGCTGGGGGCAGGAGCAGCCGCCGAATTGAGGGAGGTGCTGAAGCAACACAAGGAGACATTCGCGTTCACCTTGAAGGAGCTGGGCAGATGCAAGATGCAAGAGATGCGCATCCAGCTCAATAGCGATGTGCCCGTGTATCACCGGAAGCGGAGAATGAGTCCAGGAGATGTCGATGTCAAACATTATATATGTTGTAGTTGTTTAGGCTACAGTGGGTTAGCCTTTAGGGGGTACACAATTCTAGGGTTAGGTACTTGTACTCTCTTCTCTTTCAATTCAACACACTTCTCTCATTTTAACATGGTATTAAGAGCTTAGGTTCTAGACCTAGGACTCACCTAAGGGCCCACCGTTAGAAGCGCCCTCGAGCGCCATATCGATCTAGCGCCCTCGAGCGCCTTTCTTCTAGTGCGCCCTCGTGCGCCTCGTCTTCTCCTGCTGCCCGTGCGCGGCTCGCTAGTGTCGTGCGCGGCCTTTTTTTTTTTTTTCGCGCACGTAGCCCGCTAGCAGCCCGCGCGCGGCCGTTTTCTGAACGCGCGCCGACCCCTAGCCGCCCGCGCGACCGACGCCGCCCACGAGCAGCCCCCTAGCCGCCCGTCGACCGCCGCCCAGAACGTCGCAGCCCCGCCCGTAGGCCGCCGCGACGCCCCACTAGGCCGCCGTCCGCGCGCTAGTCAAGCCCGTGAACAGCCACGGCCCGCCCGCTACAGCCGCACACGCGCATGCCTCCCCCCGTCGCGCAACGCCGCGTAGCCCAGTACGAGCCGAGCCGCGCCGCCCGAACCGAGCCGCGCCGCCCGAACCAAGCCGCGCCGCCCGAACCGAGCCGCGCCGCCCTGGCCGAGCCGAGCCGCCCTACTGTGCCCCACCTGCAGCAACGCCTGTTCCTGTTCCTGCAGTACTACTGCTACTACTGCTACTGTTCCTACTACTGCTACTGCCACTATGGCCACTCCCTCTGTTCTCACCTTTGACGCTGAGGGCCGCCCGATTAAGTTCGAGGTTTGGTTAGATGACCTGCACCTGTTCCTTCAGATCACTGCCAAGGACGATGTCTCCCTGTATGATCACACGTCAGGCGCCGCTCCCGCACCTGCCGCTACTGCTGACAGCACTGCTCGCTCCCAGTGGCAGACCCGTGATGCTCACGCTCGCCTAGCCGTTCGCAGCCACCTGCCGTTAGATGAGCGCGAGCACTTCGGCCAGCATAAGACCGCTAAGGAACTGTACGACGCCGTAATCGCGCGCTACTCCTCCCCTGCCACTGCTACTATAGGCCGTCTCTCACTGCCCTACCTCTTCCCCGACCTGTCCGCCTTTGCCACTGTAGCTGACCTCATCACCCACCTCCGTACCAGTGACCTCCGCTACCGTGCCGCGCTCCCCCCCGATTTCCTCGCCAAGAACCCCCCCCCGATGTACCTCACACTGTACCACCTTGTCACCCGCCTCCCTGACTCCCTTCGCACTGTCAGGGACCACTTTCTCGCCCTCTCCCCCACTTACCTCACTGTCGACCTCCTCGAGAAGGAACTCCTAGCAGCTGAGAAGAGCATTGTAGCTGTAGGTGCCTCTTGTGGCGACCCCCGCTCCCCCTTCTTTGAGGGGTGCTCCCCCGTCCCCCTCCTCCCCTCCATTGCATCTGCTGCTGCTGTCGACTACCTCGGTGCTGAGGAGGTCGGGGCTGCGTCTGCTCCTAGTTGGAGGCGCAAGAGCGGCAAGGGCAAGGGGGGCAAGGGTGGCGGAGGTGGAGGCGGGGGCGGCGGTAGTGGAGGGGGTGGAGGAGGCGAGGGTGGTGGCGGTGGTGGGAGTGGTGCTGGTGGGGGTGGGGTCAGTGGCGGAGGAGGGGGTGGTGGCGGCGGCGGTAGTGGGGGTGGCGGGGGTGGCGGTGGTAGTGGTGGCGGCGGTGGAGCTGGTGGCGGGCGCGGTGGGGCGGTGCAGCAGCGTGGAGGGTTCAGTGGCGGCCAGAGGCAGCAGCAGCAGCGTCCCAGCGAGACCCCGACCTCCCAGCAGCTCCGTGAGTGGTACTCTCAGCGTGGGGGGTCTGGGGGTGGAGGTACCTGCCCGTACCTTATCCGCACAGGTGACCGCACTGGCCAGACCTGTGGGAGGTTCCACACGGCACACCGCTGCTTCTTTCGTCTCGACGACGCCTGGCGTGCACAGTTTCCTGACGCCACTGAGCTGCCCCGCTGGGCTGAACTGATGAAAAAGAATATTGATGTCTTTGCTCTTGACTTTGATGCTATCCTTGGTGCCATGTATGCATTGACTATTATTGGAGAGAGTGACCAGTACCTGCGTGTCCCGCCTGACCCAGGTATTAGGACCAGTGAGGCTACCGCTCTAGGTGCCAGTGCGTCTGCTGTCTCAGGTGCTGGTGAGACTGCTGCCCCAGGTGCTGGTGAGGCTACTGCTCTAGGTGCTCGTGAGTTTGCGCCCCTTGGTACTGAGGCACTGCACACCTTCACACTGGACTCAGGTGCTTCTCGCTGTTTCTTTCGTGACCGCACTGCCTTAGAGCAGCTTGCTCGGCCGGTTGCTGTCTCCCTTGCTGACCCCTCTGGGGGTCCGGTCATTGCGACCTCCTCCACTGTCCTCCCTTGTCCTGCGGTCCCGTCGGGCACACTGTCAGGTCTCTACCTCCCCTCGTTCTCTACGAACTTGGTGGCAGGTAGTGCACTTCAGGACGGGGGTGTCCACCAGTTCACCCCTGCCTACGAGCGTGTGACACACTGCACGTGTGCTCGGACGGGTCGCCACCTGGCTACCTTCACTCGGCAGCCGGGGTCGGACCTGTACACACTGACCACTGAGTCCCCTCAGGTAGCCGCGTCTGCGTCTGCGTCAGGTCAGCTGTCGGCCCCCTGCTCGTGTCGCTCTCTGGCACACGAGACCGTCCTTTGGCACCACCGCCTTGGTCACCCGTCAGTGCAGCGCCTTCGTGGCATGCACAAACGGTACCTTGTCTCTGGTCTTCCCAGGGTTCTCCCTCCCCTCCCACCCTCGCCTGCTCCTCCCTGTCTTCCCTGTGTCGAGGGGCGGCAGCGCGCCGCTCCTCACTCCTCCTCGTTTCCCCCGACGACTGCTCCCTTGCAGACGCTCCACATGGACGTGTGGGGCCCAGCCCGCGTCCGTGGACAGGGTCAAGAGAGGTACTTCCTGATCGTTGTTGACGACTACTCGCGCTACACCACGGTCTTCCCCTTGCGCACCAAGGGTGAGGTCCCTGATGTTTTGATCCCTTGGATCAGCGCTTCTCGTCTCCAGCTCAGCGAGCGGTTCCACTCGGACTTTCCTGTCCTGCGTCTGCACTCTGACAGAGGTGGTGAGTTCTCCTCCGACCTCCTGGCAGCCTACTGTGCGGAGCACGGCATCCGCCAGTCGTTCACGCTTCCGGCCTCTCCACAGCAGAATGGGGTTGCTGAGCGCCGCATTGGGTTGGTCATGGAGGTCGCTCGTACCTCCTTGATCCATGCGGCTGCTCCCCACTTTCTGTGGCCGTTTGCGGTCCGATACGCTGCGCATCAGCTCAACCTCTGGCCCCGTGTCTCCGTTCCGGAGACTTCGCCGACACTGCGTTGGACGGGAGAGGTTGGCGATGCGTCGCGTTTTCGGGTCTGGGGATCTCGAGCCTTTGTTCGCGATACGTCCGCGGACAAGCTCTCCTCCCGCGCTGTTCCTTGCGTCTTCCTTGGCTTTGTCCCCGACGCGTCTGGTTGGCAGTTTTACCACGCCACCTTGCGCCGTGTCCTGCCCTCTCAGGACGTCACTTTTGACGAGTCGGTGCCCTACTACCGCCTCTTCCCCTACCGCACTGCCCCGCTCCCCCCTCCGCCTCTCTTCCTCGCGCCAGGTGCTGCTGTGGTAGACCCCCTCCCCCCTCAGGGTGCCGCTCCCTCAGGTGTGTCCCAGGTAGACCCGGTTGAGCCTGTCAAGGTAGCTGTCGACTCTCGTCCTGCTAGGGGTGCTGAGCCTGAGCGTGCGGAGCCTGGGGTTGCGAAGTCTGAGGGTGCTGAGCATGAGTGTGCGGAGCCTGGGGTTGCGGAGTCTGGGGGTGCTGAGCCTGGGGGTGCGGAGCCTGCGGGTGCTGAGTCTGGGGGTGCTGAGCCTGGCCGTGCTACGACTGAGGGTACTGAGCCAAAGGGTGCTACACCGGGAGGCGCTCCCTCCCCACAGCAGCTGCGTGAGTGGTACTTACAGTACTGCAGCCTCAGGAGGGGTACTTCTGGAGCTGGTGCTCGTGCCCCCCCTCCTAGGCGGGAGCCGCCCTCTCCTCAGCGGCTCCGAGAGTGGTACGCTCGGCTCTGCAGTCTCCGGAGTGGCGCTACTCGTGTCGTGGACTCTGGTACTGGTGCTGCTGGAGGTGCTGCTGGTGCTGGTGCTGCTGGAGCTGCTGGAGGTGCTGCTGCTACTGGCGGTACTGCTGGAGCTGTTGGAGGTGCTGCTGGTGCTGGTGCTGCTGGAGCTGCTGGAGGTGCTACTGGTACTGGTGCTGCTGGTGCTGCTGCTTCTGGAGCTGCTGGAGGTTCTGCTGGAACTGGTGCTGCTGGAGCTACTGGAGGTGCTGCTGCTACTGGCGGTGCTGCTGGCGCTGCTGGAGGTGCTGCTAGTGCTGACGCTACTGGAGGTGCTGCTGGTGGTGCGGCTGGGACTGGAGCTGCTGAGGGGGTTGGAGCTGGAGGTGCTGAGCGGCTGAGGCCGTACTACGATCCGCTCCTTCAGCAGGTTCTTGGTCTCCCGCCCTCTCCTGGTCCTACTCCTCCTCCCCTACTGAGTCCACCGCCTATCCAGTCGCAGTCACAGTTACAGCCTGCTTCTCCACTGCCTGGTCCTTCTCCTTACACTGCGCCGACAGGTAGCTTTACGGAGCGTCGTGAGCCTGAGTCTCGTCCTCCGTCGCCTGAGTCTAGTCCGGAGTCGCCTGAGTCGCGTCCAGAGTCACCTGTCCGCACTGCCCGCGCTGGTCGTCGTGCTCCGCGTCAGCGTCCTCCTCCTGTCCTTGGCACTCACTATATGACCCTGCGTCCTTCCACTGCTCCACAGCGCGTCCCTCTGCCGTCTCCTCCTGCGCCCTCTCTTCCTGACGTTGCTGACCCGCCGTCAGACCTTACTCGTGCTGCCAGTCCTACTGTCGCGCGTCTCCTTGCCACTGTTGTCACTGACCCTACCTTTGAGTCCTCTACTGCGTCTGCTCTAGTCGCTGAGCTTGTTGACTTTGCTGCCGCCTGTCGTCTAGACTACGGCGCTAGCCTTGTTGCTGAGTCTGAGTCTGTCTGTCCTCCGTCCGTCGGGGGTGAGTGTGCTCTTGGCACGGACGTCCTTGAGGACAGACAGGAGGAGTTTGAGTGCTTTGCTGCTGCTTTACCTCATCTCGTGTCCATGCTGATTGCCCCTGAGGGAGACCCGGATGCACCAGACATCCCGACCCCACGCTCCTACGCAGAGGCGATGGAGGGTCCCTACTCCTCTCAGTGGCAGACAGCCATGGACGCAGAGATGGCTTCCTGGAAGTCCACAGGCACCTACGTCGACGAGGTTCCCCCACCTGGGGCGAACATCGTCAGTGGCATGTGGATTTCCAGGGTGAAGCGGCCGCCGGGTTCTCCGCCTGTCTTCAAGGCGCGTTACGTTGCATGAGGCTTCAGTCAGCGAGAGGGAGTTGACTTCTTCCAGACCTTCTCCCCGACCCCGAAGATGACCACTCTTCGGGTTCTGCTGCACGTCGCTGCTCAGCGTGACTACGAGCTCCACTGCCTTGACTTCAGCACTGCGTTCCTACAGGGCAGCCTGCACGAGGAGATCTGGCTGCGCCGCCCACCTGGCTTCACTGGGTCGTTCCCTCCTGGTACCCAGTGGAGCCTCCGGCGGCCAGTCTACGGTCTCCGCCAGGCACCTCGTGAGTGGCACGACACACTGAGGACTACTCTTGCTGCTCTTGGGTTTGCTCCTTCTACTGCTGACCCGTCGCTGTTTCTACGCACCGACACCACTCTGCCGCCGTTCTACGTTCTCGTGTACGTAGACGACTTGGTCTTTGCTACTGCTGACACTGAGGCACTCGCCCACGTGAAGTCGGAGCTGCAGAAGAGACACACGTGCACAGACCTGGGTGAGCTGACAAGCTATCTTGGCTTGCGGATCACCCGGGACAGAGCACAGCGCACCATCACCTTGACTCAGTCACACATGGTGCAGCAGGTCCTTCAGCGCTTCCGCTTCACGTACTCCTCGCCTCAGCCCACTCCTCTGCCTACCGGTCACTCGCTCTCAGCTCTGCCTTCGGATGAGTCCGTAGAGCCGAGTGGCCCGTATCCAGAGCTTGTGGGTTGCCTCATGTACCTGATGACCTGCACTCGACCTGACCTAGCCTACCCTCTTAGCATCCTAGCACGCTATGTCGCTCCTGGCCGTCACCGGAAGGAGCACATGGATGCCGCTAAGAGGGTGTTGCGCTACTTGTGCAGTACGTCGGGCATGGGGCTTGTACTTGGAGGACGACGCGACGTTGTCCTCACTGGACACTCAGACGCTTCTTGGGCTGACGACCAGTCTACTCAGCGGTCGTCTCAGGGTTGCACCTTCAGCCTTGGCTCTGGCTCAGTTTCTTGGCGTTCTACACGCTCTTCCTCTGTTCTCAGCTCCAGTTGTGAGGCTGAGATCTACGCCACAGCCATGGCTGCCCAGGAGCTCCACTGGCTCACCTACCTGCTGACCGACCTGGGAGAGCGGCCTTGTTCTCCTCCAGTGCTGTACGTCGACAACAAGGCCGCCCTTGCCTTGTGTCAGGAGCACAGACTGGAGCACAGAACGAAGCACATCGCTCTGCGCTACTTCCTTGCTCGAGAGCTGCAGCAGCGTGGTCAGCTTCGTCTTTCGTACGTGGCCACTCGGGCCAACACTGCTGATGTGTTCACCAAGGCGCTTCCGCCTTGTGATCATCAGCGTTTCTGTACTGTTCTAGGCCTTGTGCCTACTGTCCCTCACTTGCTCACTTCTTGACTCTGCTTGTACTGTGATCTCTATATATACCTGCATGCTTACACTTGCTAGGTTGTGATCACTGTACGTCTTGTTATATTATCAAACTGCATGTGAACTGGTCTTGTGACCACTTGTTTGTGCTCGGAATTTGTGTGGTATCCTTGAGATCCACCCTGAGCTTGTTTTGCTTTGCTTTGCTCTGACTGGTCTTGTGACCCCTTCCTCTCCCCCACTTCGCCTATGGGGGTGTGTCAAACATTATATATGTTGTAGTTGTTTAGGCTAGAGTGGGTTAGCCTTTAGGGGGTACACAATTCTAGGGTTAGGTACTTGTACTCTCTTCTCTTTCAATTCAACACACTTCTCTCATTTTAACAGTCGAAGTGTGCGCCGCGAAGTGCGCCGAGCTGCTGGAGGCCGGGCTTATCCAGAGGTCCGGGAGCGAGTATGCGGCGGCCACAGTGGTAGCATCACGGACAGACATCACAGGGGACGTGTTGGCGAAGCGCGTGTGTGGAGATTACAGGGGGTTGAACAAGGTGACCGTGCCGAATCGATATCCTATGCAGTCGGCGGAAGAGATATTCGATAAGCTGCAGGGAGCCTCGGTTTTCTCTACGCTAGACCTCAGGCAGGGGTTTAACCATATTCCGATCAAGGAGGAAGATTGCAAGAAAACGGCGTTCCACGGACCGGACGGCCAGTACGAGTGGAGAGTGATGCAGTTTGGCATGCGGAACGTGCCGGCCGTGTTCCAACGCACCATGGACATCGTACTGCGAGGGGTGCCCGCGGCGGCGTGCTACACAGACGACGTGATTATCTTCAGTGCGACGGCAGAGCAGCATGTGAAGGACGTGCGGGCGACGTTGGAAGCCATCAAGGGGGCGGGGCTGACATGTCACCCAAAGAAGTGCAAATTCGGGAATCGAACTGTGCAATACCTGGGGTTTGAGATCGGAGACGGGCACCTTGGAGTGCAGGAGGCGAAAGTGGAGGTACTGGATCGAGTGCCGACACCCACGGACCGTTCCTCACTACGGGCAGTACTGGGCTTCCTGCGGTACTACCGACTGTTCGTGCCAAACTTCAGCAAGACTGCATCAGTATTGAACAGGCTACTAAGAGAGGAGCAACAGTGGCAATGGGGGGATGAGGAGCAGAAGGCGTTGGATATTCTGAAGCAGGCAGTGAAGACAGCCACGGTGATCACCCTGCCCAGTAAGGAGGACCCATTTACACAATACACTGATTGGAGCAGTTAGGGAATGGAAGCGATCCTGTGCCAAGAGCAAAAGGGAGAAAAAAGAGTGGTCACCTTCGCGAGCTGAAGTTGCAATCCGTCGGAGGCAAATTACAGCTCGTACGAGGGAGAGGGCTTGGCTGCCATGTGGGCTATAATGCATTTCAGGGTGTATTTGCAAGGCCGACCTTTCACCTTGTTCACGGACCACCAGCTGCTGACCTGGCTGATGACAAATCAGGCCCTCACGGGAAGAAACGCGAGGTGGGCGATGCGCCTGCAAGAGTATGATTTCGTCATTAAGCACCGGCCAGGCAAGAACATGCAACACGTGGATGGGCTATCCAGGAATCCCATGCAGGAGACGCCGACGGCATGCCTAGTGGTGCTAGCTCGGGAGATCGACCAAGAGGGAGCCAAGAAAGGGAAAGACAGAGGGCACGAGGACGTGTGGGCAGATTGGGAAGTATTGGAGTGGGTACAAGGCATAACGGGGGAAGAGGGAGCGGTAGCCGAAAGAGTGAGGGCCAGGGGAGCGCATTATCGCTGGTACCAGGACCAGCTGCAAGTGAACACCAAGGACGGGTGGAAAGTAGTACCGGAGCCATCTTAGAGGGAGGACATCATAGCGCGGGTGCATCGGCAGCTGGGTCATTACGGAGAGCTAAGGACACAGCAACTGGTAGGAACCACGTGGTGGTGGGCAGGGATGCGCAAGCAAATCAAGGAGTGGGTGCAGAGTTGTGAGTTGTGCAGCCGAAACAGGGCGGAACTGGATAGGGGCAGGAGGGAGCTGCAATCGCTGCCGATACACGGGCTGGGGTTTTGCTGGTCCCTAAACCTGGCGGGAGAGATGCCTCTGAGCCGCAGGGGTAAGAGATACATCCTCATTATGATCGAACACGGGAGTAAATGGGTGGCGGTGAAAGCAGTGCCGAGCAAATATTCCGCCAGAGTGGCTGAAGCGTTCGAGGAACAAGTGCTGACGCGGTTTGGGGCATGTGGGGAGGTGTTAATCGACCAAGGAACGGAGTTCCAGGGGCATTTTGACCAGCTCCTGAAGGAGACCGGAATCACACACAGGAGAACCTCTAGGTACCACCCACAGAGTGACGGGCTGACAAAGAGGTTCGTGCAAACTATCAAGAAGGGCTTGAGGGCGTACGGGGAGCAGTATAAGAGAGACTGGGATCTCAGGCTGCCGTGGGTGGCTGCAGGTTACCGATTCAATAAGCAAGCTGCATTGAAGGACCTGTCACCGTACTATCTCCTGCTGGGCCGGGAGCCGATCCTGCCTATAGATGCGCCTAAGCTGCTGAGTGACACGGTGATCGCGGGATCGGAGGAGAAGTGGGTAGCAGTAGCAGAGGCCCGAGCAAAGTACCTACGGGAGCTGCTGCCAGCTGCACTCGAGAACCTGCACGTGGCACAGCTAAGGGACGTGCAACGGTACCGACAGAGGGGAGCAGGGAAGGAAGGAAAGGGAAGGAGAGAAATTCAGACGGGAGGAGAAGTGTACCTGAAGCAGGCAAGGAAGGATCTGCTGGACGTTGGACTGACCACAGCAAGGTGGAAGGTGAAGGAGGTAAAAGAGTCAGGGGTGATAGTACTAGTCAGTGAAAAGGGGGAGGAAATGAGGGACCATATTACCAACGTAGCAGCGGCACGACCCAAGAGGGGAGCCAGAGACCTAAGAGAAGGCAAGTGAATGAGACACTGCTGTACCACCTCCAGGAAGTCAATCGGCTAGCTTGGAGGCAAGAGGCCGAGGAGGGGGCAAGTGAGGAGACAGAGTGTATACACTTGATTACCAGGCAGCCATCAGGCAGAGGTCCGAAAGAGAGGTGTCAACATGAGGAGGATAGCAGGAGGCAGGAAGATTCCGACAGCTGTCACACAATTAATAAGCCAGTAGAGTAATAGGTTGCTTATAGATAGCCGTATATAATTGCGTGACAGAACAGTGTATTGTAGGAAGAACCAGCAGTAGCAAATAGCGAAACAAAGCAACGGCCAGGTGCCGAGCCTAGGACGAACTGAGTGAAGCGGGAAAGGCGTCAAAAGGTGTAACGGATGCAGGAGCAATGGTAAGTGTTTCCCTACTTAGGAAGGACGCAGGCGTAGGATAGCCTGCTTGCTTGTTTGTTTTCTCACTGTTAGCTAATGGATTCTTGAAACCTAGCTACCGAGAAGCCACTTCAAGCAGACAGCTAGCCGAGCATAGTCAGCCAGCCACAAGGAGCCGATACTCCGTACCATTCTAATCAGTTGGTGTTGGTGCAACCCTACGGTTTGCACTCGGCTTGTTGTCCGTGTGCGTGAATGTGTGTGTGTATGGAATGGTATGAGGGCATGGGATAATATATATTTCATGCTTATAATTGTGTGTGAATGTTGAGTCATGATGTCGAGTGTGTGTGTCGAGTCAATAGCGAGTTATCGCTAGACGCGTGTTACGCGGTCGTTTGTGTCTCGGGCGCGGTTTCTATTTTGTCGTGCGCGGTTTCTATTTTGTCTTGTGTCGAACGTTCGGCGTGTCGCAGGTGTGTGCAGCAGACCCATCAAGAACTCAAGGATGAGTTTGTGATGAAGAGTCTGAGCCTTGGTGTCAAGCCTCAAGTGATTTCGAAGCTTGCCAAAAGGGTACACCTCAAGATATTGAAGATAGTTACATTACTTTGTGTAGTGTAACATTTCACTTGGTGTAGGCCCTAGTGAAGGGTAGTTTCGAGACCCTTCGTGGTTGGGGACAGTGTGGCACTGTTCCACATCACTGTACCTCGGCTCTTGGGGTTTGTAGGAGCTGGGAGTCATTCCCAACTCGTAACTCTTCCTATCTTGTGTTCTAAGACTATAGTGGCTGCCATAGTACCGTTCGTTCAAACCGACGTTGTGTCGTCAACTCTTTATCAAATCGTGCAATCTAAATTGCTAATTGTAGACGACGGGAAGACGCTCCAGATACAATTTGAATCAAGTCATTTGCAGCTGTGAGCAGAACGCTATCAACGTTTGAAGCCGCTGTGCAGAAATCCGTCTGTGCTCTCTATCTTTCGTTTTAGGCACATTCAAGCCTATTGTGACTATAACAAGTGGTATCAGAGCCCCTTGGAGCAGTTTCGACAATGTCTGGACCTGAGAAAAGGGGTGGCAGAGGTGCTGGTGGCAGTGGAGAAGCTCAAGCTCAAGGCCAACCCCGTGATTCAGCCATGGCGCCCATGCAACCAAGTCTTGGCCCACCTAGGGATGAGCCTAGGGTGTTTGGGCTTGACAAGTTCAACGGTGACAACTTTGCTGAATGGTCCTTCAAGATGGAGAACATCTTTGACCACTATGACCCGCTGGAGGTGATGGAAGGAACGGAGAAGCGCCCCGAGAACGACCCGGAGAAGAGCCCGTGGGTGCGGAAGAGCGCACAAGGCTATCTCTTACTTGGGCAAGCGTTGGGGAGCAGTCAGATCCGTCACATCAAGCCATTCCAGCGTGAACCAGAGAAAGGACCAAAGTCATGGGCTGCTCTCAAGGGTGTACATGCTCCTGCAACAGCGGCGGTAGCGGTGGTGTTGGAACGGCAAATGGCGGCACTACGAATTGAAGAAGACGAAGCGGTTGAAGAAGGGGTGCAGAAATTCTTCGACTTGTTGACGCGGCTTGAGGGAGCTGATTTGAACTACAGTGAGCTCCAAAAGAAGACCAAGTCGCTGGCCTTACTCCCAGATTCATGGTCCTCGCTCATCATCAACCTTAATCGCGACTTGCCCCGCCTCTCACTTGAAGACGTGAAGCGAGCTATCCTTCAAGAGGATTTCCGCCGCCGTGAGTTGGCGAGTGCGGATGGCGCTGGGGCAGCGAGCATCGGCCGTGGATATGGTCGAGGAAGAGGCAGAGGACGAGGGGGAGGAAGGTTTGGTGGCAGCAACTTCGGCGGAGGCCGCAGGAGTGGCGGTTACGGCAGCGACGACAAGAGCTACGAACGCGGTCGCGGCCGATTCGACGGCGAGTGTCACTATTGCCACAAGAGCGGACACATGTGGCGCGACTGCTACAAACTCCCTGATGGTTGGACCCCTGCTCAAGGCCAAGAGGGTAGAGGAGCAGGAGGAGGGAGAGGACGAGGCCGTGGAGGCCGTGGCGGTCGCGGTGGCGGAGCTGCAAACATGAAGAGCGGAGACAACGACAAGGACCCGAGCGACGATCGATACCCGGGTCTATTCTACTTCGTGTCGACGCAAGTACCGGCTGGTCCAGAGAAGGATGAAGGCTTTGAGGAGCCAGCAGCTGTGGGGAAGGTGACCCTACATCCCCTGGACTATTGGGTGATTGATAGTGGCGCTACCTATAGCATGACACCTCGCCCGGACTTGCTCACCGAACTCGAGCCGTCACCGGTGAAGCATGTCACATCGGCTTTGGGACAGCGAGCAGAGGTGAAAGGCATGGGCAAGGCCATGTTCAAGGGTGCTGATGGGAAGATGGTGGGCCTCAAGAACGTGCTTTGGGTTCCCAGCCTTGCTGCAAACCTGATTTCCGTGCGGCGGTTGGCAAAGGCCGGCATGGACACGAACTCGAAGGGAGCCAAGACCTACACCGCAAGGCTTGGCGATCGAATTCTTTGGGACCTTCATGAGGACAGGGATATCTACAACGAGATGTGGCAGATCCCAGTGGTCCCTATGCCTAAGGAGAGGCAAGTGGCAGCAAGCATCAGCACCAAGGATGGAGCGGTCGGTAGCGACGATGGCACGAACGGTCGCGCTAAGGAGAATGAGCTCAAGAAGAGCAAACCTGGAGGGACCAGCAAGTTCAGTGAACCTAAGGAGAGTGGTGCAGCAACCAAGGAGCAGCAAAAGGGTGAGGAGAACCCAGAGGCAGCAGCGGAGGAGGACTACGGAGAGAGTATGTGGGGCGCTATTGCGAGCGCGGCATTCTCCAATCCAACTTCGGCTACGGGGGAGTGTGATTGGCTCACCTTGCATCGGCGCATGGGGCATGTGGCCCTGCCCATCTTGCAGCAGCTAGTGAAGAATGAGATGGTTGCTGGCATACGTGTGAAGGGGGAGCCCGATGAGGTGCTTGGCTGCCCGACGTGCATTCAAGCCAAGTTCACCCGGTTTCCGTTCCCTAGTTCGGAGGCAACGGCAAAGGCACCGCTTGATGAGGTGGTGATGGACGTGGTGGGCCCCCTGAAGCTTGGAGCTGCTGGAGCTGAGTATTTTCTCACCATTGTCGACGTCTACACCCGCATGACTTGGGTGTACGTGCTGGCCAAGAAGAGCGACGTGGCTGAAACGTTGAAGACGGATTGGTTCCCGATGGTGGAGCGGCAACAAGACCGTCTAGTCAAGTCAATCCGCACCGATCGAGGGGGAGAGTTCCTGAGCAAGGAGTTTGGGTTGTGGCTGAAGAAGAATGGTATTCGGCACTCCCTCACCATGCCATACTCCCCTGCAATGAACGGCATCGCCGAGCGAGCGAACCGCACAATCACGGAGGCGGCACGCGGGTTGCTCATTGAAGCCGGGCTACCCGACTATTTCTGGCCTGATGCGGTGCGGGGCGCGTGTGTGGCCAAGAACAGAGCCTTGACTCATGTGGGAGCAGACAAATGGGTGCCCTATGTGGAGTGGCTAGGAAGGAAGCCAAAGGTGGATATGCTTCGGGTGTTCGGGTGCATGTGCATGGCGCTCGTGCCTAAGCATCTTCGGCACAACAAGCTTGGTGCCAAGGCGGTGTGGGCCGTGCACTTGGGCATGGCTCAAAACAGCAAGGGATGGCTTCTTTGGGACCCATTCACCAAGAAGTTCTTGGTGAGCAGGGACTGCAAGTTCATGGAGAACTTCATGTACAAGGATTGGAAGGCGGAGAATGAGGCGAAGATAGGCGTGCGGTTTGGGGAGGTGAAGAGTTCCGGTTTGGAGCATGTGGAGCTGCCTTTGGAGCTGAGCAGCGGCAGCACAACCACAAGGCAATCCTCCCTTGTGAATGGGGGAGAGGAGGCCAATGATGCAGAGGAAGAAGAGGAGGAGGTGCAGCAAGTGAGCGAGCGTGCACCGTCACTCCCTTCCCGTACTACGAGTGCTCCACGGATTCGAGCCACACCGCAGCAACGCCAAGGCCTGCAAGTCCCTGCAGCTGAGGAGGAAGGAAGGGGGAAGAGGATATTTCAACCCCCTAATAGGCTGACCTATGATGCGCCGGGAAAGCAGGGCAAGACAGCCCTGGCCGGAGCGGCAATGATGGTCGGAGACGACGAGGAGAGTGACTACGAGGAGTGTGCCTTCGCGTTCTTCTCTCCGGTGGAGATGCCGGGAGAACCAGCAACTCTCAAGGAGGCTTTGGAGAGTAGTGATGCTGAGGAGTGGAAGAAGGCCATGGAGAGTGAGCTGAAGAGCATCGAGGAGAATGACACGTTTGAATTGGTGGAGCTACCGGAGGGGCGTACGGCGATAACGTCCAAGTGGCTCTTCAAAATCAAGTCGGATGCCGACGGCAAGATCGAGCGCTACAAGTCTAGGCTTGTAGCCAAGGGGTACCAGCAGAAGGAGAAGGTGGACTTCAAGGAGCTGTTTGCCCCTGTGGTGAAGCCGACGACGCTGCGAACCCTATTCGCGGGAGCCGCCATCAAAGGATGGGTAGTAAAGCAAATGGACATCGTAACGGCATTCCTTAACGGCATCCTTGAGGAGGAGATTTTTATGGCGCAGCCAGAGGGGTTTGATGATGGTAGTGGCAGAGTGTGGAAGCTGAAGAAGGCCCTCTATGGGCTGAAGCAGGCCCCTAGGCAATGGTACATGAAGCTGCGCGAAGTGTTGGAGGGGATCGGCTTCTCTCCCTCAACGGCCGATCACTCCTTGTTCATGCTTGGCGAGGGGGAGCAGAGGAGTTTCATGGTGGTTTATGTGGATGACATCCTCATTTTCTCACCCTCTTCAGACCTTGTGAAGGAGGTTATGCTGAAGCTTCAAGACAAGTTCAAGTGCAAGGCCCTTGGTGACGTGAGCTTCTACCTTGGGCTCCACATCGAACGAGATGTGGAGAAGCGGTGCATGCGGGTGCATCAACGAAAGTACCTGGAGGCATTGGCTGCCAACTTTGGGCAGAGTGAAGGCCATGTGGCTACACCCTTTCCCTCTGGGTTCAAGTGTGTGAAGGGACCAGAGGAGGAGAGCGTTGGTGAAGAGGAGAGGCGCCGATTTCACTCGTTGGTGGGCAGCCTCATGTATGCGGCGGTAAACACCCGACCGGACGTCGCGTTTGCTACCGGGCAGCTGGCTAGGGTTGTGCAATGCCCTAATGAGGAGCAGGTAGCAGCTAGAATGAGGGTGGCCAAGTATCTTGGCCAAACACCGACCGTTGGGCTGCAATACTCGGCGGCGGCACAAAGGCGCCAAAAGGGCGCGGATGGTGTTGAACCCGGGCGTTTGTTCCTCACCGCCTACTCGGATGCTTCATATGCATCAGAACCAGAGGACATGACAAGTGTGGGAGGCTTCATATGCTGTGTTGGTGGAGGCCCAACTGCTTGGGAGAGCAAGAAGCAGGTTGACCAAGCTTTGAGCTCGGTGGAGTCCGAGTACATGGCACTCTTCCGTGCCGTACGGGAGATTGTGTGGCAGCGGCGTTTGTTGGCTGAATTGGGGGAGGAGCAGCAAGGACCTACCCCACTGTACTGTGACAGCCAGGGTGCCATTGCTCTTGCTAAGAACCCTGTGTTGCATGGACTCACGAAGCACATGAGGGTGAAGTGGCATTGGACGAGGAGCATGGTAACCGCGGGTGAAGTTGAGTTGCGCTACGTGAAGACCACGGGGCAGCCGGCTGACATGATGACCAAGAGGCTGGTGGAGCAGCAGCATTGGAAGTGTTGCAAGCTGGCTGGGATGGCTCTGAACTGAGAGAGCAACATATCCTAAGGCCAACAATCCGAGGGGGAGTTTGTTGGTGCAACCCTACGGTTTGCACTCGGCTTGTTGTCCGTGTGCGTGAATGTGTGTGTGTATGGAATGGTATGAGGGCATGGGATAATATATATTTCATGCTTATAATTGTGTGTGAATGTTGAGTCATGATGTCGAGTGTGTGTGTCGAGTCAATAGCGAGTTATCGCTAGACGCGTGTTACGCGGTCGTTTGTGTCTCGCGCGCGGTTTCTATTTTGTCGTGCGCGGTTTCTATTTTGTCCTGTGTCGAACGTTCGGCGTGTCGCAGGTGTGTGCAGCAGACCCATCAAGAACTCAAGGATGAGTTTGTGATGAAGAGCCCGAGCCTTGGTGTCAAGCCTCAAGTGATTTCGAAGCTTGCCAAAAGGGTACACCTCAAGATATTGAAGATAGTTACATTACTTTGTGTAGTGTAACATTTCACTTGGTGTAGGCCCTAGTGAAGGGTAGTTTCGAGACCCTTCGTGGTTGGGGACAGTGTGGCACTGTTCCACATCACTGTACCTCGGCTCTTGGGGTTTGTAGGAGCTGGGAGTCATTCCCAACTCGTAACTCTTCCTATCTTGTGTTCTAAGACTATAGTGGCTGCCATAGTACCGTTCGTTCAAACCGACGCTGTGTCGTCAATTCTTTATCAAATCGTGCAATCTAAATTGCTAATTGTAGAAGACGTGAAGACGCTCCAGATCCAATTTGAATCAAGTCATTTGCAGCTGTGAGCAGAACGCTATCAACGTTTGAAGCCGCTGTGCAGAAATCCGTCTGTGCTCTCTATCTTTCGTTTTAGGCACATTCAAGCCTATTGTGACTATAACAGAGGCTGCAAAGGGGTGCAGCTGATTTGAGCAAGGGGGAGATGCTCATGACCTGCTACACTGACGCTAGCTTCAACTCAGTGAAGACGGACGGCACCAGCATTGGAGGCTATGTGTGCCTGTTTGGAGGTGGTGCAGTGAGCTGGCGCAGCAAGAAGCAGAACGAGGTGGGGCAGTCCTCGTGTGAGACAGAGTAAATGGCCCTGCATCATGGGGCAAAGGAGGTAGTGTGGCTGAGGCGTCTGTTGGAGGAGATCGGAGTGTGCCAGAAGGAGCCAACTGTGATTTTCTGTGACAACGAGTCGGCTGTGAAGCTTGCAAAGAACGCTTGCCTTCATGGGCTGACGAAGCACATCAGGCCTAAGTGGCACTGGGTGAGGAGGCTTCTGGACAAGGAGGTGCGACTGGAGATTGTGAAGACCCATCTGTCAAACATTATACATGTTCATATTGTGTAGGCTATAGTGGGTTTAGCCTTAGGGGGTACAACATTGCTAGGGTTTCCTACTTGTATCACCCTGCTGCCTAGTTTCACACATTCTCGTTCAGTTCTACATTCTAACATGGTATCACGAGCCTAGGTTGCTACCTAGGACCGCTTTCTCCTACGGGCCCACTATTCCGCTAGAAGCGCCCTCGTGCGCCCTACCTTACGTGCGCCCTCGTGCGCCTTTCTATACTCGTGCGCCCTCGTGCGCCCTCGTGCGCCCTACCTTACGTGCGCCCTCGTGCGCCCCCGTGCGACCTGCCCTTCGGTCTGCCCGCGTGCCGTCCTGCAGCCCTCGCGCTGCCTCCTGCAAGCTAGTACGGCCCCCGAGCCGCCCCTGCAGGTCCGTCAGGCCCCCGAGCCGCCTCTGCAGACCCGTCAGGCCCCCCCGAGCCGCCTCTGCAGGCCCGTCAGGCCCGAGAGCCGCCCCTGCAGCCAGCGCGCTGCCCTGCCGAGCCGCGTGTCGCCCGTGGGCGCTGCCTCTGCCCCGTCGCGCTGCCCTGAGGAGCCGCGCGCGACCCCCGCTATCCCGTCGCGTCGCCCTGGGGAGCCGCGCTCGGCCCCCGCTGCCCCGTCGCGACGCCCTGGGGAGCCGCGCTCGGCCCCCGCTGACCCGTCGCGACGCCCTAGGGAGCCGCGCGCGACCCCCCGCTGCCCCGTCGCGACGCCCTAGGGAGCCGCGCGCGCCCCCCCCCCCCCCCCCCCCCCCCGCTGCCCCGTCGCGGCGCCCTGGGGAGCCGCGCGCCGCCCCCCCCCCCCCCCCCCCCCCCCCCCCCCCCCCCCTCGCTGCTGCCCGAGCCACCCTGCAGCCCGCGAGCCGCCTCTACAGCGCCGAGTGCGCTCTGCCAAACCCTAAAATAAATAATTTATTATTAAAAAAAAAAACAAAAAAAAACAAAAACAAAAAAGAGGGAGCAGCTGCCCCTGGCCCCTGGAGCAGCCGCCCCTGGAGCAGCCGCCCCTGCAGCAGCCGCTCCTGCAGCAGCTGCCCCTGCAGCAGCCGCCCCTGGACCTCTGCAGCCGCCCCTGGCCCCTGGAGCAGCCGCCCCTGCAGCTGCCGCGGAGCCCTCGCCCTGCAGTGGTAGCGGCCTCGCCGTTACCACCGTCGTACGCCTGCTCTTCTCGCCACTGGTGAGCACTGCCCTGCCCGTATTGCTGTTACTGCTGCTCCTGCTGCTACTGCTCTTTCTACTTCTACTGCTGCTCCTGGCGTGGCCAGATGCAGCTCCAGCGCCGTCCGCGTGAGTCCCTCACGCCCCAACAGCTTCGTGAGTGGTATGCTGGTTGGGGTTGTAGGGGTGGCCGCGCTGCTGCTACTACTACTGCTAGTCAGCTCGCTCAGTTTCTGAAGAGACCTGAATGGGAGAACCTAAGAGAAGAAGAAGTTGCACCTTCTTACTTCATTTCGACTACTGGCTAACATACCACAAGAAGCCGAAGTCTAAGCTTGATATCGAGAAATCACGAGCTTATGAATATTTGTATGCATAAGCTGAGTTCGTCGTGTCAAAATGCATTATATGCTTGTAGGCTGTAGTGGGGTAGCCCATATAGGGTACAACCCTTTTAGGGTTGCATACTTGTATATCACTGCTGCTAATCACACATTATTCTGCTGTTCTCATTCTAACATTGTATCATGCGCTAGGTTAGGTCCGACTGCCAAACCTACTACCGAACCTACGACTAGGTCCGACTGCCGAACCTACTACCGAACCTACGACTAGGTTAGGTTTTCCCCGCTGTCCCGCGCCTCAAGCGTCACTACCCTGCTGCCCGCACGCCCCGCGCTGCACTGCCCCGCGCGTCGCGATGCCCTGCCCGCACGCCGTCGCACTGCCCTGCTCCGCGCGTCGCGCTGTCCTGCCCGCGCGCCGTCGCGCTGCCCTGCCCCGCGCACCGCGCTGCCCTGCCCCGCGCGTCGCACTGCCCTGCCCGCACGCCGTCGCGCTGCCCTGCCCGCGCGCCGTCGCGCTGTCCTGCCCCGCGCCGTCGCGCTGCCCTGCCCCGCGCCGTCGCGATGCCCTGCCCCTGCGCCGTCCGTGCTGCCCTGCCCGTGCCGACGAGCTGCCCTGCCCCGCGCGCTTGCTCTACCACAACTGACCGGCTCTACAGCAACTGCAGCCGCAGCCTCTGCTTGTGCGCCGCTGCTACCCGTGCACTGCTGCCACCGCTCCGCGCGCCGCGCCTGCACGCCCCGCTGCCCTGCAGCCGCCGCTCCTACCATAGCTGCAGCTATATCCACTGCAGCAGCCGCTTTAGCTACTGCAGCCGCTGTTATAACTGCCACAGCCGCAAACCTACTGCTATAGGCACCCACTGTCACTACAGCTGCCACTGCCGCCCTTGCGCCGCTGCTGCTGACTGCCGCTGCCCGTCATGGTCAATATCGCGGTCTTGGCGGTTGACGCAGACGGACGCCCTTTCAAGTTAGGGTTGTGGCTTACGTGCCTACGCATGTATCTCCGGCGTTTCATTAGAGATAGCGTCTCCCTGCTCGAGCACACGTCGGTGTCCTTTCAGGCCCCCACGACTCCCACTAAGCCTGCAACTGACGTTGGAGAGGATGTGTAGTGGCGGTACCGAGCGGACCGCCTTGCCTACACTCAGTGGACGGAGTGCGACGCTGTCGCAGAGCTTGTCGTCCAAGCTCACCTACCGGTCGACCAACGGGCCCACTTTCGGCAAGTGACGTCAGCCCAGACTTTTTACGACGCTGCGGCAGTACCGTCCGTTGTTAGGGGAGGTGCAGCAGCTGGTCGAGGAGGCAAGTGTAGGTACGTTTGCGTCTGCTCGTACAAGTGGTGCCGCTGGTGGAGGCGGAGGTTCTGGGGGTGGATAGCAGCAGCAGCAGCGTCAGCCGGAGACCCCCTTGCCGCAGCAACCTCGGGAGTTGGTTTCACAGCGTCGCATCGCTGGTGGTGTAGAGGCTACTAGTCTAGGTGCCTCTGAGCCTGCTAGCACAGGTGCAGCTCCTGCGGAGGCTTTGTACACCTTCACGCTTGACTCAGGCGCGTCTCACTGCTTCTTCCGCGACTGCGCCACAGTCACACCGCTCACTACACCTGTCTCGGTCACTCTGGCTGACCCCTCTGGTGGCCCAGTAGTTGCACGTGGCTCCACCGTTCTCCCGTGTCCGGCAGCCCCCTCCGGCTCCCTCACAGGTCTCCACCTCCCCTCGTTCGCTACGAACTTGGTGAGTAATGATGTCCTCCAGGACCAGTTTATCACTGTCCCTACTCTTGGGGGTGAGCTTGTGGCGATCTGTACGAACTCACGGACTGGCGCCCACCTCGGCACGTTCACTCGGAGACCCGGGTCTGGCCAGTACACACTGACCACTGAGTCTGCACGGGTAGCTGCGTCCGGTCAGGTCGCTACGTCTTGCTCGTGTCGGTTACTAACGCACGTGTCTCTCCTCTGGCACCACCATCTGGGTCACCCCTCCCTATTGCGTCTGCATAGCATGCACTCCCGTCTCCTTGTCTCTGGCCTCCCCATTTCCCTGCCCCCGCTCCCGTGGTCGCTTGCACCGCCGTGCCTTCCCTGCTTCGAGGGGCGGCAGCGCGCCGCTCCTCACTCCTCCCCGTTTCCTCCGACCACTGCTCCTTTGCAGACTCTCCATATGGACGTGTGGGGCCCCGCCCGCTTCAGTGGACAGGACCGAGAGTTTTTGCTGGTTGTTGACGACTACACTCGCTACACCACGGTCTTCCCCTTGCAGAGCAAGGCGGATGTCCGCAGTGTCTTGATCCCTTGGATCCGCGCTGTCCGTCGCCAGCTGAGCGCACCGTTCCTGCATGACCTCTAGGTCCTGCGACTGCACTCTGACCGAGGTGGTGAGATTTCTTCCCGCCTCCTTGAGGACTTTTGTCATGAGGAGGGCATCATAGCATAATGGGATTGCTGAGCGCCGCATTGGCTTGGTCATGGAGGTTGCTCGCACCACCGTGTCTCCGTGCCAGAGACCTCGCCTACTGTGTATTGGACGGGGGAGGTTGGCGATTCGTCGGCGTTTCGGGTCTGGGGCTCGCTTTCCCTTGTCCGCGATACCACCGCGGGCAAGCTCTCTTCTCGCACAGCTCGCTGCGTCTTCCTTGGCTTTCCCACCGACGCGCCTGGCTGGCAGGTTTACCACCTAGCCACGCGTGGCGTCCTATCCTCCCAGGATGTCACCTTTGACGAGTCGGTTGGCTTCTACAGTCTCTTCCCCCACAGCACTTCCCTCGTCCCCCCCCCCGCCTCTCTTCCTGGTTCCAGGTCCCCCCCCGGTAGACCCCTCCCCCTGCAGGGTCCTTCTCCCTCAGGTGTGTCCCAGGTTGACAGACCCCCCTTGGTTACGTCGTTGGAGGTCTCCTCCAACACCTCTGGCCCGGCTGAGGGGGGTGACCCTGCAGCGGACGACACAGCGGCCGCTCGCCGCCCACCACGCGTGGAGACCTCTCCTGGTTTTCCGCCTCGGCCGTCTTCTCCGCCTCTGCAGCCAGTCGCTATGGACTCTGGTGCTGCTAGAGGTGGTGACACTAGGGGTGCGGACTCTGGGGGTGCCGGTTCTAGGGGTGCTGGTTCTGGGGGTGCTGGTTCTGGGGGTGCTGAGCATTCTACTGGTGGGCGACTCTAGGGGTGGACGTCAGCGGCAGCCGAGTCGGCTGGAGACTCTCTCGCCGCAGCAGCTTTGCGAGTGGGCTGTCCGGTGGGGCAGCTTCGGTGGCGGAGCTGTCGCTGCTGGTGCTGGAGGTGCTGGTGTTGGAGGTACTGGAGTTGGAGCTGTTGGAGGTACTGGTGTTGGAGGTGCTGGTGCTGGAGGTACTGGTGCACGTCGGCATGAGTCTCTCTCTCCGCAGCAGCTTCGCGAGTGGGCGGTTCGGTGGGGCAGCTCCGGTGGCGGAGCTGGAGGTGCTAGCGGCACTGGTGCTGGAGGTGCTGGAGCTGGAGGTACAGGAGGTGCTGGTGCTGGAGGTGCTGGTGCTGGAGGTGCTGGTGCTGGAGGTGCTGGAGGTACTGGAGCTGTTGGTGCTGGAGGTGCTGGTGCTGGAGGTGCTGGAGGTATTGGAGCTGTTGGTGCTGGAGGTGCTGGTGCTGAAGGTGTTGGTGCTGGAGGTTCTGAAGCTGGTGGTGCTGGAGGTCCTGTAACTGGAGATACTGGAGCAGGAGGTGCTGGTACTGTGGGTACTACGCAGAGGCGACTGTTATTCTTGCCTCAGCCGCAGTCGTTGCTACCACCACCTGACTCGGTGCTTCGCCAGGTTCCTAGTCTTTCGTCTTCCACTGGCCTTACTCCTCCTCTACTGAATCCTCTGCCTGACCAGGCACAGCCGCAGTTACAGCCTGACTCCCCACTGCCTGCTCCTTCTCCTTACCCCGAGCGGACAGACTCCCTGACCGAGCGTTGTGAGCCTGCGTCTCGTCCTGCATCGCCTGTTCGCACTGTTCATCGGGCTCGTCGTCGTCGTCCTCCACCAGTCCCCGGCACACACAATATGGCACTTCGTGTTAGAATGAACAAGTGTGTGTGAACTAGCAGAAAGTTGGGTACAAGTAGGAAACCCTAAGTTTGTTGTACCCCCTAAGGCTAAACCCACAATAGCCTACACAATGTAAACATATAATGTTTGACACACCCCCATAGGCTAAGTGGGAGACAACCAGATGGTCACAAGACCAGTCAAAGCAAGGCAAAGCAAAGCAAAGCTCAGGGTGGATCTCAAGGATACCACACAAATTCCGAGCACAAGCAAGCGGTCACAAGACCAGTTCACATGCAGTTTGATAATAAACAAGAGGTACAGTTATCACAACCTAGCAAGTGTAAGCATGCAGGTATATATATAGAGATCACAGTACAAGCAAAGTCAAGAAGTGAGCAAGTGAGGGACAGTAGGCACAAGGCCTAGAACAGTACAGAAACGCTGATGATCACAAGGCTGAAGCGCCTTGGTGAACACATAGCAGTGTTGGCCCGAGTGGCCACGTACGAAAGACGAAGCTGACCACGCTGCTGTAGCTCTCGAGCAAGGAAGTAGCGCAGAGCGATGTGCTTCGTTCTGTGCTCCAGTCTGTGCTCCTGACACAAGGCAAGGGCGGCCTTGTTGTCGACGTACAGCACTGGAGGAGAACGAGGCCGCTCTCCCAGGTCGGTCAGCAGGTAGGTGAGCCAGCGAAGCTCCTGGGCAGCCATGGCTGTGGCGTAGATCTCAGCCTCACAACTGGAGCTGAGAACAGAGGAAGAGCGTGTAGAACGCCAAGAAACTGAGCCAGAGCCAAGGCTGAAGGTGTAACCCTGAGACGACCGCTGAGTAGCCTGGTCGTCAGCCCAAGAAGCGTCTGAGTGTCCAGTGAGGACAACGTCGCGCCGTCCTCCAAGCACAAGCCCCATGCCCGACGTACTGCACAAGTAGCGCAACACCTTCTTAGCGGCATCCATGTGCTCCTTCCGGTGACGGCCAGGAGCGACATAGCGTGCTAGGATGCTAAGAGGGTAGGCTAGGTCAGGTCGAGTGCAGGTCATCAGGTACATGAGGCAGCCCACAAGCTCTGGATACGGGCCACTCGGCTCTACGGACTCATCCGAAGGCAGAGCTGAGAGCGAGTGACCGGTAGGCAGAGGAGTGGGCTGAGGCGAGGAGTACGTGAAGCGGAAGTGCTGAAGGACCTGCTGCACCATGTGTGACTGAGTCAAGGTGATGGTGCGCTGTGCTCTGTCCCGGGTGATCCGCAAGCCAAGATAGCTTGTCAGCTCACCCAGGTCTGTGCATGTGTGTCTCTTCTGCAGCTCCGACTTCATGTGGGCGAGTGCCTCAGTGTCAGCAGTAGCAAAGACCAAGTCGTCTACGTACACGAGAACGTAGAACGGCGGCAGAGTGGTGTCGGTGCGTAGAAACAGCGACGGGTCAGCAGTAGAAGGAGCAAACCCAAGAGCAGCAAGAGTAGTCCTCAGTGTGTCGTGCCACTCACGGGGTGCCTGGCGGAGACCGTAGACTGGCCGCCGGAGGCTCCACTGGGTACCAGGAGGGAACGACCCAGTGAAGCCAGGTGGGCGGCACAGCCAGATCTCCTCGTGCAGGGTGCCCTGTAGGAACGCAGTGCTGAAGTCAAGGCAGTGGAGCTCGTAGTCACGCTGAGCAGCGACGTGCAGCAGAACCCGAAGAGTGGTCATCTTCGGGGTCGGGGAGAAGGTCTGGAAGAAGTCAACTCCCTCTCGCTGACTGAAGCCTCGTGCAACGTAACGCGCCTTGAAGACAGGCGGAGAACCCGGCGGCCGCTTCACCCTGCCACTGACGATGTTCGCCCCAGGTGGGGGAACCTCGTCAACGTAGGTGCCTGTGGACTTCCAGGAAGCCATCTCTGCGTCCATGGCTGTCTGCCATTGAGAGGAGTAGAGACCCTCCATCGCCTCTGCGTAGGAGCGTGGGGTCGGGATGTCTGGTGCATCCGGGTCTCCCTCAGGGGCAATCAGCATGGACACGAGATGAGGTAAAGCAGCAGCAAAGCACTCAAACTCCTCTTGTCTGTCCTCAAGGACGTCCGTGCCAAGAGCACACTCACCCCCGACGAACGGAGGACAGACAGACTTAGACTCAGCAACAAGGCTAGCGGCGTAGTCTAGACGACAGGCGGCAGCAAAGTCAACAAGCTCAGCGACTAGAGCAGACGCAGCAGAGGACTCAAAGGTAGGGTCAGTGACAACAATGGCAAGGACACGTGCGACAGTAGGACTGGCAGCACGAGTAAGGTCTGACGGCGGGTCAGCAACGTCAGGAAGAGAGGACGCAGGAGGAGACGGCAGAGGGACGCGCTGTGGAGCAGTGGACGGACGCAGGGTCATATAGTGAGTGCCAAGGACAGGAGGAGGACGCTCACGCGGAGCACGACGACCAGCGCGGACAGCCCGGACAGGCGACTCTGGACGCGATACAGGCGACTCTGGACTAGACTCAGGCGACGGAGGACGAGACTCAGGCTCACGACGCTCAGTAAGGCTACCCGTCGGCGCAGTGTAAGGAGAAGGACCAGGCAGCGGAGAGGCAGGCTGTAACTGTGACTGGGACTGGACAGGCGGTGGACTCAGTAGGGGAGGAGTAGGACCAGTAGAGGGCGGGAGACCAAGAACCTGCTGAAGGAGCGGAACGTAGTACGGCCGCGGCCGCTCAGCAACTCCAGCTCCAACCCCCGCAGCAGCTCCAGTCCCAGCAGCTCCAGCACCTCCAGCAGCTCCAGCAGCACCGCCAGCAGCAGCAGTGCCTCCAGCAGCTCCAGCACTAGCAGCACCTCCAGCAGCTCCAGCAGTACTAGCACCAGCAGCACCAATACCAGCAGCACCTCCAGCAGCACCAGCAGCACCTCCAGTAGCTCCAGCAGCACCAGCACCAGCAGCACCAGTACTAGCAGCACCTCCAGCAGCTCCAGCAGCACCAGCACCAGCAGCACCTCCAGCAGCGCCAGCAGCACCGCCAGCAGCAGCAGCACCTCCAGCAACTCCAGCAGCACCTCCAGCAGCACCGCCAGTAGCAGCAGTGCCTCCAGCAGCTCCAGCAGCTCCAGCAGGACCAGCACCAGCAGCACCAGTACCAGCAGCACCTCCAGCAGCTCCAGCAGCACCAGCAGCACCTCCAGCAGCGTTAGCAGCACCGCCAGCAGCAGCAGCACCTCCAGCAGCTCCAGTACCAGCAGCACCTCCAGCTGCAGGGTCCGTGACACTAGTAGCGCCACTCCGGAGACTGCAGCGACGAGCGTACCACTCTCGGAGCCACTGGGGAGAGGGCAGCTCCCGCCTAGGAGGGGAAGCACGAGCACGAGCTCCAGCAGCACCTCTCGTGAGGCTGCAGTACTGTAAGTACCACTCACGCAGCTACTGTGAGGAAAGAGCGCCTCCAGGTGTAGCACTCTCAGTCGCAGCACCCTCAGGCTCAGCACCCGCAGGCTCCGCACCCCCAGACTCCGCACCCCCAGGCTCCGCACGCTCAGGCTCAGCACCCCTAGCAGGACGAGAGTCGACAGCTACCTCGACAGGCTCAACCGGGTCTACCTGGGACACACCTGAGGGAGCGGCACCCTGAGGGGGGAGGGGGTCTACCACAGCAGCACCCGGCGCGAGGAAGAGAGGCGGGGGGGGGAGCGGGGCAGTGCGGTAGGGGAAGAGGCGGTAGTAGGGCACCGACTCGTCAAAAGTGACGTCCTGAGAGGGCAGGACACGGTGCGAGGTGGCGTGGTAAAACTGCCAACCAGACGCGTCCTGGACAAAGCCAAGGAAGACACAAGGAACAGCGCGGGAGGAGAGCTTGTCCGCGGACGTATCGCGGACAAAAGCTCGAGATCCCCAGACCCGGAAACGCGACGCATCGCCAACCTTCCCCGTCCACAGCAGTGTGGGCGAGGTCTCCGGCAAGGAGACATGGGGCCAGAGGTTGAGCTGATGCGCAGCGTACCGGACCGCAAATGGCCACAGAAAGTGGGGGGCAGCCGCATGGATCAAGGAGGTACGAGCGACCTCCATGACCAAGCCAATGCGGCGCTCAGCAACCCCATTCTGCTGTGGAGAGGCCGGAAGCGTGAACGACTGCTCAATGCCCTCCCCCTGACAGAAGGCCCTCAAGAGGTCGGAGGAAAACTCCCCACCTCTGTCAGAGTGCAGACGCAGGACAGGAAAGTCCGAGTGGAACCTCTCGTGGAGCTGGAGACGGGCAGCGCGGATCCAAGGGATCAAAACATCAGGGACTTCACCCTTGGTGCGCAAGGGGAAGACCGTGGTGTAGCGCGAGTAGTCGTCAACAACTATCAAGAAGTACCTCTCGTGACCCTGTCCACGAACGCGGGCTGGGCCCCACACGTCCATGTGGAGCGTCTGCAGGGGAGCAGTCGTCGGGGGAAACGAGGAGGAGTGAGGAGCGGCGCGCTGCCGCCCCTCGACACAGGGAAGACAGGGAGGAGCAGGCGAGGGTGGGAGGGGAGGGAGAACCCTGGGAAGACCAGAGACAAGGTACCGGGAGTGCATGCCACGAAGGCGCTGCACTGACGGGTGACCAAGGCGGTGGTGCCAGAGGACGGTCTCGTGTGCCAGAGAGCGACACGAGCAGGGGGCCGACAGCTGACCTGACGTAGACGCAGACGCTGCTACCTGAGGGGACTCAGTGGTCAGTGTGTACAGGTCCGACCCCGGCAACCGAGTGAAGGTAGCCAGGTGGCGACCCGTCCGAGCACACGTGCAGTGTGTCACGCGCTCGTAGGCAGGGGTGAACTGGTGGACACCCCCGTCCTGGAGCGCCCTACCCGCCACCAAGTTCGTAGAGAACGAGGGGAGGTAGAGACCTGACAGTGTGCCCGACGGGACCGCAGGACAAGGGAGAACAGTAGAGGAGGTCGCAATGACCGGACCCCCAGAGGGGTCAGCGAGGGAGACTGCAACCGGCCGAGCAAGCTGCTCAAGGGCAGTGCGGTCACGAAATAAACAGCGGGAAGCGCCTGAGTCCAGTGTGAAGGTGTGCAGTGCCTCAGTAGACGCAGTACCAGAGGGCGCAGACTCACGAGTACCTAGAGCAGCAGCCTCACCAGCACCTGGGGCAACAGACACACTAGCACCTAGTGCGGCAGCCTCACCAGCACCTGAGGCAACAAACACACGAGCACCTAGTGCAGCAGCCTCACCAGTACCTAGAGCAGCAGACTGGATACCGGGGTCAGGCGGCACACACAGGTGACAGACACTCTCAGCACTAGTAGACAATGCATACATGGCAGTGAGGATAGCATTATAGTCAAGAGCATAGATATCTGCCCTCTGCCTAAGCAGCTCCACCCAGTCGGGGAGCTCAGCGTCGTCGCCAAACTCTGTACGCCAAGCGTCGCCCAGACGGGCGAAGCAGTGGGACTCTATGTGACCACGTGTCCCGCAAGGCTGACCAGTCCGGACACCTGTGCGAATGACGTACGGGCAGCGAGCAGTACTCAGTGACCCTCTACTCTGAGCGTACCACTCACGAAGCTGCTGGGGCGAAAGAGCCTCGCGTAGACGACGCTGCTGCTGCACCGGGCCACTACAAGAAACTCCCGAACTACCCACTCCAGGACGACTCCCACTACTGCCACCCCGACAACCCCAACTGGCGTACCACTCACGAAGTTGCTGGGGCGTGAGGGACACACGCGGACGGCCCTGTAGTTGCATCTGGCCACGCCAGGAGCAACAGTAGAAGCAGTAGCAGCAGCAGTAACAGCAGTAGCAGCACAGGCAGGGCAGTGCTCACCAGTGGTGGGAAGGGCAGGCGCACGACGGAGGCGACTGCGGTGGCGGCTGCTCCAGGGGCCAGGGGCGGCTCCTGCAGTGGCGGCTGCTCCAGTGGCCAGGGGCGGCTGCTCCAGGGGCGGCTGCTCCAGTGGCCAGGGGCGGCTGCTGTAGGGGCGGCTGCTCCAGGGGCCAGGGGCGGCTCTTGCAGTGGCGGCTGCTCCAGTGGCCAGGGGCGGCTGCTCCAGGGGCGGCTGCTCCAGTGGCCAGGGGCGGCTGCTGCAGGGGCGGCTGTTCCAGGGGCCAGGGGCGGCTGTTCCAGGGGCCAGGGGCGGCTGCTGTAGGGGCGGCTGCTCCAGGCGCGGGGTAGGTCAGGGCGATGCAGCGGGCAGGGGCGACGCGCGGGCAGGGCGACGCGGCGGGCAGGGCGACGCGGCGAGCAGGTGGCGACGCCGCGGGCAGGGGCGACGCCACGGGCAGGGCGACGTGGCGGGCAGGTGGCGACGCCGCGGGCAGGGCGACGCGGCGGGCAGGTGGCGACGCCGCGGGCAGGTGGCGACGCCGCGGGCAGGTGGCGACGCCGCGGGCAGGGGCGACGCCGCGGGCAGGGGCGATGCCGCGGGCAGGGCGACGCGGCGGGCAGGTGGCGACGCCGCGGGCAGGTGGCGACGCCGCGGGCAGGTGGCGACGCCGCGGGCAGGTGGCGACGTCGCGGGGAGGGCGACGTGGCGGGCGGCAAGGGCCTGTTGGGGCGGCGCGCGGTCGGGCAGAGGCTTCGCGCGGCCCTGACGGGTCTGCAGGGGCGGCTCTCGGGCCTGACGGGCCTGCAGAGGCGGCCCGGGGGCCTGACGGGTCTGCAGAGGCGGCTCGGGGGCCTTACGGACCTGTAGGGGCGGCTCGAGGGCCGTACTAGGGCAGCAGGAGGCAGTGCAAGGGCTGCAGGACGGCACGCAGGCAGAACGAAGGGCGGGGCGCGCGAGGGCGCACTAGCAGGAAAAAGGGCGCACGAGGGCGCACGAGCAGAGAAAGGCGCACGAGGGCGCACGTAAGGTAGGGCGCACGAGGGCGCTTCTAGCGGAATAGTGGGCCCGTAGTAGTAAGCGGTCCTAGGTGGCAACCTAGGCTCGTGATACCATGTTAGAATGAACAAGTGTGTGTGAACTAGCAGAAAGTTGGGTACAAGTAGGAAACCCTAAGTTTGTTGTACCCCCTAAGGCTAAACCCACTATAGCCTACACAATGTAAACATATAATGTTTGATACTTCGTCCTTCCTCTGTTCCACAGCGTGTTGCCCTGCCGTCTCCTCACGCGTCCTCTCTTCCAGACGTTCCTGACCATGAGTCCGGCCTTGCTCGTGCTGTTAGCCCTACTGTCACGCGTGTCCTGGCCACACTTACCACTGACCCTTCCTTTGAGTCTACTGATGCGACTGCCTTAGTCACTGAGCTCATTGACTTTGCTGCTACCTGTTGTCTTTACTACTTCGCGAGTCTTATTACTGATCTGAGTCTGACTGTCCTCCGTCCGTTGGGGGTGAGCTTGCCCTGGGCAGTGACGTCCTTGAGGACAGGCAGTTTGAGCTTGAGTGCCTTGTGGCTGGCTGCTGTACCTCATCTCGCTTCCATGCTGCTTTGCCCTGAGGGAGATCCGGATGCATTAGACATCCCGACCCCGCGCTCTTACGCAGAGGCGATCTCAGGTCAGTACTCCTCTCAGTGGCAGACAACCATGGATACAGAGAAAGCATCCTGGAAGTCCACAGGCACCTACGTCGACGAGGTTCCCCCTCCTCGGGCGAACATAGTCGATGGCATGTGGATATTCAGGGTGAAGCGGCCACCGGGTTCTCCGCGTGCCTTCAAGGCGCGTTACGTTGCAAGAGGCTTCAATCAGCGACAGGGGGTCGACTTCTTCTAGACCTTCTCTCCCACCCCGAAGATGACCACTCTTCGGGTGTTACTGCACGATGCTGCACAGCATGACTACAAACTCCGCTCTCTTGACTTCAACAGAGATTTCTTGCAGGACATCCTTCACGAGGACATCTGGCTGTGCCGCCCACCTGGCTTCACTGGGTCGTTTCCTGAGGGTACCCAGTGGAGCCTCCGGCGGCCAGTCTACGGTCTTCGCCAGGCGCCCCGCGAGTGGCACGACACACTGAGGACTACACTTGCGGCTCTTGGGTTTGCTCCTTCGACTGCTGACCCGTCACTGTTTCAACGCACCGACCCTTCTCTGCCGCCGTTCTACATCCTTGTGTACGTCGATGACTTGGTCTTTGCTACTACTGACTCTGAGGCACTGGCCCTTGTGAAGGCGGAGAAGCATAAGAGACACACCTGCACTAACATAGGTGAGTTGCGCAGCTATTCTAAGGCCTGCAGATCACTCGGGACAGAGCATGGCGCACCATCACTTTGACTCATTCACACATGGTGCACCAGGTCCTTCATCGCTTCGGCTTTCAGTTCTCCTCGCCGCATGCCACTCCTCGGCCTACAGGCTACTCGCTCCCAGCTCCACCTTCGGACGAGTCTGTAGAGCCGAGTGGTCAGTATCCAGAGCTTGTGGGCTGCCTCATGTACATGATGACTTGCACTCGACCTGACATCGCGTACCCTCTCAGCATCCTGGCGCGCTACGTTGCGCCCAGGAGACACCGACTAGAGCACTGGCAGGCTGCTAGGAGGGTAATGCGTTACATGTGCAGTACATCGGGCATGGGGCTTGTGCTTGGAGGACGGGATCCATTTTTACTCACAGGAGACTCAGCGGCCGTCACAGGGTTACACTTTCAGTCTCAGCGTTGATTCTGTCTCGTAGAGGTCCACCCGCTCGTCTTCTGTACTTTGTTTCAGCTGTGAGGCCGAGATCTACGCTGGGGCTATGGCTGCTCAGAAGTTACGCTGGCGGAACTACTTGCTGACAGACTTGGGTGAGCGGCCTCATTCTCCTCCGGTTTTGTACGTCGACAACAAGGTTACGATTGCCTTGTGTCGGGAGCAGAGACTGGAGACACTGCTAATATTTTCACCAAGCACATTGCTCTTCGTTACTTCCTCGCTCGAGAGTTACAGCAGCGTGGTCATCTCCGCCTTACTTACGTGGCCTCACGGGCCAACACTGCTAATATTTTCACCAAGGCACTTGTGCCTGGTGATCATCAACGGTTCTGCACTGCTCTAGGCCTTGTGCCTACTCTGCCTCACTTGCTTACTGCTCGACTTTGTCTTGTACTGTGATCTATCTATATATATACCTGCATGCTTACTCTTGCTAGGTTGTGATCATTGTACTGCTTGTGCTTTCATAACTCTGCATTTGATCTGGCCTTGTGGCCACTTGCTTGTACTCAGAATGCGTGGTGATCTTGAGATCCACCCTGAGCTTTGCTTTGCTTTGCTTCTCTTGCTTGACTGGTCTTGTGCCCGTTGGTTGTTCTTGCTATCCCCCACTTTGCCTATGGGGGTGTGTCAAAATGCATGTTATGCTTGTAAGCTGTGGTGGGGTAGCCCATATAGGGTTGCATATATGTATTTCACTGCTGCTAACCACACATCATTCCACTGTTCTCATTCTAAGACGTCGCCACTTGCACAACAACGAAATAATGACCCTATCTTTGCGAGTTACTGAGTGAAGCCAAGCACGTCCACATTTTACAGTTTCCGCTCTTATGCGACAATCGGTCAATAATTCGCATTGCTAACACAGTCTGCTTCTCAAACAGGAAAAAACGCATCTCACTGCGGTACTCCTTCGTTAGGGACGAGATTGATAATGACAAGGTTTCAGCCATTGAGCACCATGACTCCTGTCGAGGAGGCGCAATTTTGTTGGGAAGCGCGAATACCCCATTGGGTTCAGCCCCAAAGCGTATACGTATGGTATCCGAAAAAATAAACGAAGAAAGCGTTTGATACTGTCAGAAGACATACACCGGGGATGCCTGATTGATCATATGGAAGTGTTACTGGTGCAAAGCCTGGGGGTTTATGGCGCACTCACCCGCAACTCAACAAACATTTTTATCCTAGTGGTTTAATGGCTGGGAAATCAGATGGTATCAGAGCAATAAGGTATCTGGTTCAAGTCACCATGTGCGCACATGCTGGCACAAATGTCGCTGCCGCCGTGCCGTGCCTTAAGGCATCCCTGTGAGGGGCGCGTCAGAAGACATGCAGTAAGGATGCCTGATTGATCTTCGGGAAGGATTACAGGTGCAGGGCCTTGAGGATTATAGGCACACTCACCCGCTCCTTAACAAGCCACTTTATCCCAGTGGTCTACTGGCTGGGATTCTGAGAGATACACCAATACCGTTTGTTAATAATGTTATTAACGTTTCTTGTCATATAATTCTGGGTGCAGGCTAGGCCAAGTATATGTGGGAAAAGTTTAGTTTGCATTGATGGGTGGATTTTCTGTTTATGGACCTCGCCCTTAACAATCTTGGGGCTACATGTTGGAGTAATGGGTAAATGTTTTGTGAAATCTTATTCAATATTGTCTTGGGTAAATGATACATTTGCCATGTTTTGTATGCTTGAACCTTCTAACGACATCCTCACAGACCACATGAACTCTTCTTCAGCCACTCATCGATGCCACGTGAGCATGCCCTTGGTTTGTAGCGGATTGGAGCTGCACTGCCTCATACATATCCACGCTGGCACCATCTTTGGAAAAGCCACCTCTGCTTTGTCCCCATAAACGGAGCCGCATGCCACGTGAGAAGCGTCTGGCACCTTGCGGTCGGATGTGGTTGGGTTGCGCTGCAGTGCTCAAGGACCCCCGTGCCTAAGGCTTGGGGAGGGGACTTATCCGCAAGGTCGTCCGCCCAATCAGGCCCGCCCCCACAGGCTTGTGCGAAGAGCCACCGCACGCATGTGGCGCAATCACATGAGCGCACTGATGACATGAGATGCAGCGGACGAACGGCCCCTTGCATTGCATGGTTGAGCTGAGCAACATTGCGCGCATGCCCTGTGCAGCTGGAGGAGAAGGGGGGGAAAGGAAAGGAGAAGAGAGGAGCAGTTGAGCAACACAGTCAGCAACTACTTCAAGCAAATAATACACAATTCGAGTTTAATCTTGGAGAACTGGACTCTCAAGGCTAGTCTCTTGCCAGTCGTCATTCCTCAGATCTTCACACACACAAGCAGAGCAGCCATGGCCGCCGCTACTCTCTCAGCTGGCAAGTGCCTTGCCGCCACCCAGTCCTCAGGGCTCATGGGCGCCAAGGTGCAGAAGGTGTCCAGCGTTAAGGTCGCTGCCACTCCCGCCAGGTAGACATACTAGCTTCTTGCAGATGTGTATTTCCTTTACTTCGGTAGTCAAGACCAGCCGCAAAGCATGAAATGTCGTTCACCGGGATTTAAATCCGTCCGCCATACTATTTTACATCCGATTCGGATTGGCAGGCGGTACCCCAATGTCGTGGCAACCTCTCGTGTGGACCAGTTCAGCAAGTCCGACATCATCGTCTCCCCTTCTATCTTGTCCGCTAACTTCGCCAAGCTCGGCGAGCAGGTCAGACATTAACAGTTCAGGCGATTGTTTGGGTACGCTTGTATCAAATACATCCCACACGTCTACGTTAACCGACCTCATTTTCCTATAGCTGCTTATAATGGTGTAACGAGACTGCGGAATTCCTGCATGCGTAGATTTGCCAGTTATTCATTGTTACATTTCAACCATTACTTCTGAACCATCAGGTCAAGGCAGTCGATGAGGCCGGCTGCGACTGGATCCACGTTGACGTCATGGACGGACGCTTTGTCCCCAACATCACCATCGGCCCTCTTGTCGTCGATGCCCTTCGCCCGGTCACCGATAAGCCCCTTGATGTCCACCTTGTAAGCAACCCTCTCTTCAATTTACACGGCTTTAATCCCTGCTTTATCTGGCGTAAACTGATTCCATGAATGTCCGCACTATTTGTTTGTTCCGGTTTAGATGATTGTGGAGCCTGAGCTTCGCGTTCCCGACTTCATCAAGGCCGGAGCCGATATCGTCAGCGTCCACGCCGAAGTTGCCGCTACCATCCACCTGCACCGCTCCATCAATCAGGTAATCAAGTGATTGTTTCTTCGCCTTCGCAGACCTTGGCAATGATACAACCGCTTACATTGAAATCTTGGTTACAATCTCTGAATTACAGATCAAGGATCTCGGTGCCAAGGCGGGCGTTGTTCTGAACCCAGGGACCCCTCTTTCCGCGATCGAGTACGTCCTTGATGGTAAGTTAGTGTGAGCAAGTGACGCTGCCGCTATCCTTGCTTCCCCCTTCGTCGCGTGGTTCAATAGTTATTGTTCTGACTCGGCGTGCTTGACTGCGTTTTGCGTTCAGTTGTTGACCTGGTGCTCATCATGTCTGTCAACCCTGGCTTCGGTGGCCAAAGCTTCATTGAGAGCCAAGTGAAGAAGATCGCGGACTTGAGAAAAATGTGCCTGGAGAAGGTCAGTAGTGTGGCTCTTAAGAAATCAACCCATTTTTGTTTTGATTCAATGGGACTTAAATTCGCGAATGTTCTTAAATGCAGGGTGTTAACCCATGGATTGAGGTTGATGGTGGTGTCACTCCCGCCAACGCCTACAAGGTAAGGTTGCTTCTGATTATGATTTGTAAACTCACCACCGCATGTCCGTTTGGGCTCTCTGTAACTAAACAGTGCCTTACAATGATCTCCTGGTTGCAGGTCATTGAGGCTGGTGCTAACGCCCTGGTTGCTGGCTCTGCTGTGTTCGGAGCTAAGAGCTACAAGGATGGTGAGTTATACAGTCCCTTTTCATGTGTGTCACCGTGTCTTCACACTGATGGTCAGAGTAGCTGACAACTTGTTGTGTCTCCTTGCAGCTATCCACGGCATCAAGACCAGCAAGCGCCCTGTTACTGTTGCTGCCTGATTATTTCAATCTTATGACTTGTAAAGCGTGATAATGTAATACTTTACCCACACACTGTATTGCTGAAAATTTGTAGTCAACTTTAGGGAAGGCAAGCCCACAAATTGTAGGCAATTCCTGTGCCTGTGTTGGGCAGGGGGTACCTTGAGACTTTTGGGCAAGCTAACAACATACACCTATGCATTTGCATATGTAGTCTTTAGCCTAGTTGGGTTGCACTTAGGGTACATTCCGCTGTGGACGTGTCAACTGACTAGATACAGTGCGGTGGAAACATTTGCCATTTAGGTGTAATGGGGTGCAGAGTGGTACAATACTGAAGCGACATGTCCACAACGGAATGTACCCTTAGGCGGTACAGGTTTGCTTGCCAGATACCCCCACTGTACTCCCTTATTCTTCATTCGTTCAGTCAATGACATGACATGGTATCAAATTAGGTTTCTAGTTTCCGCTCCACCTACCACCCCAGCTGCCCTCGTGCCCTCACGGCCCCTCTAGCGCCCGGGCCCCCCCCTCCCCACTGATACCGCCCTCTAGTCCTCCCCCCAATCCCCCCTCTAGCGGCCCCGTTGCGCCCCGCCGCGACTGCTCCATGCCTGCCATCGCCCGGTGCCGCTCTCGCCCGCACTATCAACAAGGGACGGAGGGGAGGCGGCAAAGGGCCGACACAGGAAGCGCACTCTCTGTCAAAACTGTATATTGTTGTTACCAGTGAGGTTAGCCTTAGGGAGTTCAACACTTTAGGGTTAGTATTTGTACTGCCGTGTTCCTAGTCATCCTGATTCCGCTGTTCATTCTGACATGGTATCTGAGCTAGCTACGTTCCTAGCTTAGTGAGTAGGATTTGCCCCACCAGTTAGCAGGTTGCGAACTTGTTAAACTATGTTATATAGTTTAGATAGGCTGTAGTGAGTTGCCACTCCCGTCCCGTAACGCGCCTCGCCCCGTTTCGTAATGCGCCCCGTCCGTAAGAGAATTGCCTTACCCTGCCCTGCCCCGGGCTGACGCGCTGCCCCGCGCCCTGTCGAGCTGCCCTGCCCCGTGTGCTGCGCTGCACCGTGCGCTGCCCTGCCCCGCGGTGACGCGCTGCCCTGCGCGCTGTCGCGCTGCCCTACCCCACGCTATCGCGCTGCCCTGCCCTGCCCCGCGCGGTCGCGCTGTCCCGCACGCGCTGCCCTGCTCGCCGCGCTCTGCCCTGCCCTGCTGCCACACATGCCCTGCCCTGCACTGCCAACGCGCGCGCTGCCCTGCCTTGCCGTCGCACGCTGCCCTGCCGCCGCGCACTGCCCTGCTCGCCGCGCGCTGCCCTGCCCTGCTGCCGCGTGTGCCCTGCCCTGCCCTGCTGACGCGCGCGCTGCCCTGCCCTGCCGACGTGCCCTGCCCTGCTCGCCGCAGGCTGCCCTGCCCTGCCCTGCTGCCGCGCGCCGCGCTGCCCCGCCGCCGCGCGCGCTGCCCTACCTGCGCCGCCCCGCTGGCTGCCCACTGCCGCGCCGCCTGCAACCGCGCTGCCCGCTGCCGCGCCGCCCTGCTGCGCCACGCCGTGGTGTGCCGCGCCGCCCTACAGCCGTCGCACCGCTGCCTACTACCTACTGCTGCCGAGCCGCTCACTTACTGCCGTGCTGTGCCCCGAGCCGTCGTCCGTGCCTAGATCTGCAGCTCGTTCCACGTACTACCGCCTGACCTAGTGCCTGTCATGGCGACTATTCCGGTGCTAGCTTTTAACACAACAGGTAGAGACTGCGTGTGTCGGTGCTTGTGAGACTACTAGCACATGTGCAGTTCCTGCGGAGGCGTTGCTCTCGTTCACGCTGGACTCCGGCGTGACTCGCTGCTTCTTCCGTGACTGCACCACTATCACACCACTCTTGGCACGTGTCCCTGTCACTCTGGCCGACCCCACCCCTGGACCAGTCCTTGCGCGCAGCTCCAATGTTCTCCCGTGTCCAGCAATCCCCTCTGGCTCCCTCACAGGTCTCCACCTCCCCTCGTTCGCTACGAACTTGGCTAGTACCGGTTACCTCCGGGACCTGTTGGTAACCACCACGATTCCTGGAGGCGAGCGCGTGGCGATCTGTACGGACACAGCGATTGGAGACCACCTTACCACGTTCACACGTCGGTCTGAGTCTGGAATGTACACACTGCAGACTGCGTCCACTCAGGTGGCTGCGTCAGATCAGGTAGCGGCAACTTGCTCGTGTCGGTTGCTCACGCACAGGTCTCTCCTCTTGCACCACCGTCTTGGTCACCCCTCCCTGCAGCGCCTTCGCAGCATGCACTCGCGTCGCCTTGTCTCTGGCCTCCCGCAGACCCTGTCCCTGCTCCTGCCATCGCTTGTGCCGTCGTGTACTCCCTGCGTCGAGATGCGGCAGCGCGCCGCTCCTCACACCTCATCGTTTCCTCCGACCATTTCTCCTCTGCAGACACTGCACATGGACATGTGGGACCCCGCCCTCGTCCATGGGACACACCAGAAGCACTACTTTCTGGTGGTGGTCGACGACTTCACGCACTACACCACGGTGTTTCCCTTGCAGTGCAAGGGCGAGGTTTGCAGTGTTTTCATCCCTTGGATCCGCGCTGTTTGTCCCCAGTTGAGAGCACGTTTCAAGGAGGACCTCTCGGTGCTTCGTCTGCACTCTGACGGTGGAGGTGAGTTTTTCTCCGGTCTCCTGGAGGACTTTTGTCGTGAGGAGGGCATCACCCAGTCGTTCACGCTTCCGGCCTCTCCACAACATAATGGGATCGTTGAGCGCTGCATTGGCCTGCTCATGGAGGTTGCTCGCACCTCCATGATCCATACGGCTGCTCCCTATTTTATGTGGCCATCTGCGGTCTGATACGCGGCGCATCAGCTCAACCTCGGGCCGCGTGTTTCACAGCCAGAGGTCTTGCCTACCCTCCTTTGGACGGGGGAGGTGGGCGATGCGTCGCAGTTCCGGGTCTGGGGCTCGCTCGCCATGTCTGCGATCCCACCGCGGACAAGCTCTCTCCCCGCACTATTTGTTGCGTCTTCCTTGGATTTCCCCCCGACGCCCCTGACTGGCAGTTTTACCACCCAGCCCCGCGCCGCGTCCTGTCCTCCCGATACGTCACCTTTGACGAGTCGGCCTGCTGTTGCCCCGTGCCCCCCCTCCCCCCCCACCCCTCTTCCTGGTACCCAGTCCTCCCCAAGTAGACCCCCTCCCCCCCCCTGATCTTTCTCATTGTGTGTCGCACGTCACCCCACTCCCCTCGGTTGTGCCTTTGGAGCTCTCCTCTGACTCCTCTGGCCCGACTGAGGGGGGTGACCCTGCTGCTGACGACACTGCGGCCTCTCACCGCTCGTCGCGCTTGGAGACACCTCCGGGTTTTCCGCCTCATACGTCTTCGCCTCCTCAGCAACCTGTCCCTGTGGACTCCTAGGAACCTGGTGCTGTTGGGGGTGGTGACGCTGAGGGTGCTGGTTCTGGGGGTGCTGACTCTGGGGGTGCTAGGAGTCCTCTTGTTGGTGGAGTCGAGGGTATTGCTACAGGAGGCGCGTTGCAGCTACTGCCACGGCGGCCATTGCTCTGGGAGCAGCAGCCGTCGTCGCTGCCACTTCTTGGTGCTGCTGCTGGAGGTTTTGGTGGTGCTGCTGCTGGAGGGTCTGGGGGTGCTGCTGCTGGAGGCTCTGGGGGTGCGTTGCAGCTACTGTCGCGGGGCTATTGTTATGGGCAGCAGCCGTCGTCGCTGCCACTTCCTGGTGCTGTTTCTAGAAATCCTACTGCTGGGGGTGCTGGCGGTACAGGTGCTGCAGCTGGAGGTACTGGCATTGGAGGTGCTGGTGCTGGAGCTGGAGGTGCCGGCGCTGGCGGTGCTGGTGCTGGAGCTGGAGGTGCTGGTGCTGGCGGTGCAAGTCCTGGAGCTGGAGGTGCTAGAGCCGGAGGTGCTGACTCTGAGGGTGTTGGTCGTGCTGGCGCTGGAGGCGTTCCTGGGACTGGTGGTCGTGGCGTTCATACTGGAGGAGCTGGGTCTGGGGGTGCGTCGCAGCCGCTGCCACAACGGCCGTTCTGCTGGGAGGAGCAGCCGTCGTCGCTGCCGCTACCTGGGTCGGCGCTTCACGACCTGCTCACTCTCCCACCTGGATTTACTGAGCCGACCGCCGGTGGTACTACTCCTCCTCTGTTGTTTCCATTGCCTGAACCGTCTCAGGCACTGTTGCCGCCTGACTCCCCTCTTCCCGCTCCTGCTCGTTACTCCCCGCTGACCGACTCCCTGACCGAGCAACGGGAGCCTGTTTCTCGTGCCACCTCACCTCTTACCTCACCTGTTGCGTACATGTGTACACTTGCTATGTTGTGATCATTGTACTGCATTTGTTGTTATCACACTGCATGTGAACTGGCCTTGCGGCCGCTTGCTTGTGCTCGGACTGTGTTGTGATATCGAGATCCACCCTCAGCTTTGCTTTGCTTTCTTCTCTTGACTGGTCTTGTGACCGTTTGTTGTACTTTCTATCCCTCACTTAGCCCATGGGGGTGTGTCAGAGCTGTATATTGTTGTTAGGCTATAGTGAGGTTAGCCTTAGGGAGTACAACACTTTAGGGTTAGTATTTGTACTTCCCTATTCCTATTCATCCTCATTCCGCTATTCATTCTGACACCCCCCACATACCGGGCCTCGAGTGTCACCATACTGCCCCACATGCCCAACCGCGGGAAGGGGGGTGATGTCCGACACCCTTGACAAGGCAAGATGCGAGTGGGTTGGGGAGCAAGCAGAGGAGCGGTGGGACCGAGGTGGGGGAGGGGGGGGGGGGGGGGGGGGGGGGGGGGGGGGGGAATTAAGTGGGAGTGAGAATGAGTGGAGAAGAGGGGGGAGGGGAGCTGGGGTACCTTGTGTTACAATCCCACGGGGGACTTTGCCAAGATCGCCAGGGTTGATCGCAGAGAGGTATTGGAACAGAAGTAAGTGACCTCAAATCAGAGTGAATGTAAATGAGTGAAGTGATTATAGCCAAGGCATACATTGGTTCATATAGAAATACAAAGGCATACGAAAATTCCTAGCTATCTATGCACTCTAAAGGGTACATTCCCTAATTACAGCGAAATTCAACCGTTCGGCGCGGGAACCCGTTTCAAACGTGTTGCCTGCATCGGTCTTTACTTGACAACTGTTTCCATCGCTTCGACTCGCCTGACTCCTCGCCTTCGTACTCGGTAGTGTTAGCTCCTGTTGTGTACAGGAATGTATTCTCATACAACCCATGTCGCAACACCCCCCTTCATTCCTGGGCGTAGCAGGTGCTAACTCGCTTGACCAATCTGGTGAGGTTGGAGCAGTGCTGGTACTGCTGACATGGAAGTCGTTTGGTGAGGAAGTCGGCTGCCATGTCAGTCGTGGTGCAGTACGTCAGATCGACCTTGCCTTGGTCGATTTAGTCCTTGACGAAAAAATACCGCGGCACGATGTGCTTTGTTCGGTTGACGAAGCCGGGCTTGTTCGCGATCTTGATCGCGCTCTGGTTGTCGCAGTGGAGGCGAAATGTCGGCAAAGTTGTTATTTTCGCCTCATGTAGGAGTTGTTGCAGATATAGTCCTTCGCAAACCGTAGCGGTTGCGGCGATGTATTACGCTTCGACTGACGACAGAGCAACAAGCTCCTGCTTCTGGGAATTTTAGGAGATTGGCCCTGTTGGCCCCAGGCGGAAGACAAAGCGGCGTGATCTCCGTTCATGTAGCCAGCGAGGTTGAGGATGGTGTTGTCAGAGTTCAGTAGGAGAGGCCAATGTCAGGCGTGGAGTTGAAGTACTGCAGGGCGCGCTCGAGATCTTGCAGGTTCTCCGCCACTGGCTTGCGTGAGTACTGTGTCAGCTGGCTGGCGATGTAGGAAAGGTCGGGCCTGCAGGTGATGGAGGCGAACAGCAGGCAACCCAGTTGCTGCTGGTAAATATGGAGTCATGCGGGCGACAGAGGTTTGTTGTCCGATTTGTGGTTGGGACCAGGTGAGCGCTAGGGAGTTGAGAATGGTGCAAGTGGAATCTTGAATCGCTCACCCAGCGATTCCGCGTACTTAGCAGCTAACAGATGAATAGCTTCTGGCGCGTAGGAGATGTTTGAGCCCCAGGAATTGCGCCACGTCTGCCAGCGCGTTATTTGTTCCCGTGTATAGTATGTCATCGACGTACACTGTCAATAGAATACAGTTACCGTTGAAGTGGAGGCGATACATTCCTGGGCCGTGTGGCAGCTGCTTGAATCCTATCTCGAGTAGGATCTTGTGCAGATGCTGCTGCCAAAGTCGCGGTGCCTTCTTGATCCCGTAGAGGGATTTCTTCAGTTGGCAGACTCTTGGGTCTCCTTCCCCGTAAGTGTGTGGCTGCTCCACGAAGATTACTGCATCGACTAGTGCGTATAGGAACGCGTTCTTCACATCGATCTGTCGGGGCAGTAGATACTTAGCGGCGGCGATGGCGAGTAGGATGCGCACGGAGGTATGACGGCTTACGGGAGCGAAGGTCTGATCGAATTCGATGCCGTGGCGCCGATCGTAGCCACGTATGACCCACCTGGCCTTGAAGCGCTCGATAGTTCCGTTGGCAGCGGTTTTTACGCGATAGACCCATTTTTTCCGAGAGGACCCTCCTTCATTTCACTGCTGCTCGGTCGACTAGGATCCAGGTGTCCCCCGATTCCAGTGATTTTAGTTCGGCGACCATGGTTGTACGCCATTCCTTGGCGTGGGGTCCGGTCAGAGCCTTCCTTAGGTTCTTAGGCTCGATGACGCGTGAGGCGTTGGTTGTGGCGGTGTGTAGGCCGAGCAGCTGTAGTCCCGTGACGTTGGTACCGTGATGCTCCTCGGTAGTTACTTCCTGCACGTCGTCGTCATCGCTTTAAGGTGCAGGCGAGGGGCTCCTTGGCGTGTTTCCGCGTCTTGATGGTCTGGGCGCGTTGTCATCGTCGCGCGGGCGAGGGGGTACGCCAGGGTGTTTGTCGTCGGAGTTGCGGTCGAGAATCGCCGATGCGACTTCGTCTTTTGGAGAGGCGAAGCTCCTTCCTCCGTTAGTGTAGACTCGTGATGCTCCTGCTTGCTCGTCGTCACGGTATCTGGCGAGGGTGAGGCGTTCGTATAATAGAACGTCTCATGCAGGTGCGATCTTGTTGGTCTGCAGGTCCAAGATGAGCCACCCCTTGTATTTGTAGCTAATGCGAGGGTGAATCCCCTAGCGCGCGCGATCGGTGAACTTGTCGACGGTTGCGGACGTGGGACGCAGCTCCAGCCTCTTAGCAATGAGGTGTCGCCCTTCTTCCCCGTCCACTTCGTGAGGTGAGAGGTTCCTTGTGTTTGATGTTGTGGAGAGGAGGTTGTGCAGACTCACGGCGTGGTAAGTCCAGGACTTAGCGGGGAGTCCGTACTACTTCAGTAGTGTGCGCACCTTCGTCATGAACGTTCGGTTGGTGCGTTCAGTGACCCCTTGTTGTGGGTGTGCGTAAGGGAGCGAGATGTGGTGCATGATCCCTTTCTCTGCAAGGAAATTCTGTAGCTCGTCGCTGCGGAACTCAGCTGCGCCGTCAGTCTGCCAGATTTGTAACTTCTTCCGAGAGTGTCGCTGCGCGTGAGCTAGCCAGATGCGGAATACTTCAAAGGCTCTATTGCGGGTTTGCATGTTTGCTACCCAGACGTAGCGTGTACTTGCTTCCACGAAGGTGAGAGTGTAGCACTTGTCGTTAATGCCTCCGTGACCAACAACGAGGAAGTCACTGTAGACCTTGTGCATCTTCTTGTAGCGGTTGGTGCTGGGCTCGAGCGAGGGGTACGGCTGATGCAACAGAGCGGCTGCGAGGTAGACAGTGTAGGTGTGTGGAAGTGAGGAGCTTCGTAGTTCTGATCCGTTGGGTCGCCGTATGGCTCCAGGTAAGAATACTTTAGATGTAATGTAGTTGCTGAGCGTTTGGCGCGAGGGATGTCCGAGACGCTAATGCCATAGGTCATCATCTGCGCGAACTCATTGTGTGCGCAGGTATTGTGCGCGTGCCGCGCATGCCTCTTCAGGTGTTTCGTCAGAAATTGCTTGCGCTATTGTTGTTGCTTTTCTGCTTCTGCTTCTGCTTCTGCTTCTGCTTCTGTTGGCAGTGCTGACAAGGCGAGCCCCTGGAAGCTGCGATCAGGGATGACTGAGAGAGGTGTGGTGGTACCTTCGATGAACCCTCTGAGTGGATCTTCTGGTTCATGGAGAGGTCCGAAGACGTCGCGTCGTGGGGTTGTCGGCTTGTTGCCCTAGTCGATGTAGGTGCTGCGATAGTGGTAACGTGAAGGTGAGTGGGCTGGTGCTGAGAGATTTCGAGGTGGTCGCCCGAGAGGAACTACAGTTGGAGGTGCTTCTGTTTCTGCTTCTGCTTCTCTTTCTGCCTCCAATTTTTCTTCTCGCGTAGGTGAGCCCCATCCAGTTGCTTGTCTGGTTCCCTGGCCGCCACCACCATTCCCCCAATTTCCTGTTGCGGAGGTTGAAGCGGAGATCCAGCACGATGAGCACATAATTGAATGTGATGTGCATGTTGCTGTCTCGTGCTTTCAGCACGACCATTCCTTGTGCGTTTGCTTGCAGCTGCTGGTTGTTCGCCTCGGTGGCGTAGGTGACTGTGGGAGTGGCGACAACGTTGGCGATATAGCGCTGTGATCCCACCATTTGCTGCCCGCAGCAGCTGTCCAGGTACCAAGTGTTGTAGTTTTTGTTGTGGCCGCGCGAGAGCAGGGCGAGCTGGGGCGTGACGATGGTTGGTGTGTCAAACTTCAAGAATTCCTCACGCGCATGTTAGTCAGTTGGTGCTGGTCACGTGCCGTAGTAGTGTGGGGGGGATTTTATCAGCGGGATCGGCAGGTTCCAGTCCTGGTCATCATTGTCATTGTAGTCGTAGTCTAGGGTTTAAGGCATAGGGTTCTCCTGGTCGCAACAAAGCGACCCAGTACGCTAAGTGGAATAGCGAGGTCCAGGCGAGTACAAGTAATTAGGAACATGAGGCAACCCACAAGCTCAAACTTAGAATTGGGTGGAAACTGACTTGCTAATGCTGGAGCTACCACATTATAATGAATGGTTCATATTGTAAACATTATTATTATGATGGAAGTATATAAAGTGAGTAATTTCTATTGAAGTGAGAAATGCATGTCATTCAGTCTCAGACCATGCAACCAGATCGCATAGATGTGACACAAACGCTGCAAACAAAAAACATATTGCAGGGCCGTGTCTTTCTCGGAAGTTCTGTCGACCCTCTGCAGTTGGGGGAAGCGAACTGGCGTTCTACACACGAATGTGATTTTACAGCCTAGCGGCCTTGTGCGATTGCGAAGGAGCGGACGACGCTTGGATGGTGCTAGACGTCGAAAGTAAAGCTGACTTTCCAGCACCTTGACGACACCACCACCACCTCAGCTAAGAGAGGCGACCAATTTGACGTGTGACGTGAGTGTTGGAGTCCTCAATGCGCACATGACGAACTTTGTGCGACGCGACTCCGCCAAATATATGAAAGCTGAACGAGGATTCTGAGACAGGCGATCATCTCGAACCGCATTCATGAGGCTTGTTGAACAGTTGTTACCGAACCGCGTATCCTTCGGAACACATCCAAGGAATTCTTGACACTGTTCGGACACGGTTCCATCTGCGCTTCGCCCATTTTTGGGCAGCGAGTTGCTGTGCCACTTTCGCACAGTTCATCACGATTATCCAGGCGCTCGCCTCGGCTTTCCTGCGGGCCGATGGATTTCGAACGACCCATCGTGGACTTCAAACCAGTCGTGCAGGAATTTGTGAATGGCCATATTGCTGGCGAGCGAGAGGCGAGCAATGCAAATCGCTCTCACGTGCGACTCCGTCGTCCTTGTTGCAGTTTCATCTCGGGGCGGCATGTGTTCCTACTTGGATTTTGAGGTGAACCTCGAGCCAGTAACGCGCGACGCCGTCGTTCATTTGAACCGAAGCGCTTGCTCAGCGATTTGCTTGTTTCGCCTTGCGATTCGGATGTGGCACGTCGTCCTCTCGATGAAGCCACGGCGTGTCAACTCCGATGCCCTTATTGAAGTACAGTACCTGTGTAATCCTCCGTACGTACCTCCTGTCTGGCAATTATGACGAGCTCAGATGAGACCCACCCTCGTACGCCTTTTCGCAACGTTGAAGAGAGGCGCACAAATCTTCGCAAATCCTGTTCTGTATCCCATACAGTTCGCCTCGCTCCGTCTGGCTCTGTTTCGCCAATGCCCCAGCCACTGTATCCGCCGCCGCGATGAGCGGAATTGGGCGGCACGGTTGGGACCACACCTCCGCGTTTCTCCCCACCTTGTTGCGTGGGTGGCGGAATAAAGCAGTGTACAACCCCATGCACAGGCATTCACACGCTACTGTAGTGCGAAGCGCCTGCCTCAACAGAAGGGTGGTTGAGGTGACGCGAGTAGGGTGATCCTAGTTGAGCAAGGCAGAACCCCCCAAACATTCACGTCACTGCTTGCCCCCTACCTTGCTTTGCTCTCACCTGGAATGACATGGCGTGAGCCGCAGCGCAGCATACTGACCACGGGTCGCGAGGCATGTCCATCGGAGCGCAGCACGATACGTAACAAATTACAGTCTCCCCAAAAGCAAACCAGCCGCCGTGGTGCTGTAGTGTAGATAGGTGGATGCGAAGGCAGTTGCATAGCGAACACTGCAAATCGCTTCGCTGCTCGCTCGCTTCGTTAGCCCAGCCCGTCGCTGTCGCGCCTTCAAACCGAGCCCGCATACGCGGCCACTAGGAGCGACGGCCGTGAATCTAAATCGCGCCCCGTTACCCGTCGCCTGTTCAAATTGCAGCTCCCGAATTCAGCAGCACCCCCGTCTTAGCTGCGCATTATCAATCGACAGTTGTCAATTAAAAGCCGTGAACTCCCTGCTCTTTTGAGACTTGCATTCAAAAGTTGGAGTTCCTCACACTACAATACTACTAAGCAGACTATGCAGCACTTCATTCGCTGCTAGACAGAACAGCGCGCAGTATTTTGTTTAGATCGTGTGACGAGTTGGATACGCTACTTGCGCAATATTAGCATCATAGGACGCAGGATCAGCTTAAGAATTTCCACCATCGCAACCATCGTCCTCAATATTGAAAGAGCGACGCAGGACGATCATCTAGGCCATGGCAAAGCCAGTCCATTCTTCCCAGAGCTACTCGTCGTCGGAGAGCGCTGCAGTGATGGCGAGAGCTGCTTTCGTCGACCCTTTCGCGCCCGTAACTCGTAAAGCAGTTTCGGGACCTCTTGCTCCACCGCAACAGCAGCAGCAGCAGCAGCAGCAGCAGCAGCGGTTGTGTGTCTCAGGCCCGTTGTACCGGGATTCTAGACTCGCCGCCCCCTCGTATAGCGACGCGGCGCAACAAGAGCAGCAGCTGCAGCAGCTCGCGGGTCCTGCGTCTTCCTTCGCCACAACGCCGCTCGCGGAGCTTTGGTGGGGGACTGCCCCTTCCGCGGACGCCATGGCGGTGGCAGAAGCAGTATGGGGTGCGCATGCTGCGCAACACCATGCAATGCTTGCGCCTCATCCCGCATCCCCCTCCTTGGCCTCTCCCTCGAACGCTCCGATTGAAGCCACGGGCGCGGCCGGGGGCTGCTGGGAGTGGGCCGAAGCGGGAGCAATGGCGGCGGTGGCAGACGAAGAGGAGGTATCTTCGACGTACCGAGGAGACGGATCTTGCCCGAACACTCCCGGGTGTAACGGCGAGTATACCGCTTCTGCTGGTTTTCGCGACGGTTCGCTTAGAACGGCAAAGTGCACGTGTGGTGGCGAGGGATACAATCGCGCCATGTGTTTGTGTGCGATGGGCGTGCCGCATCTCGCGGTGCCGCAAGGGTTTGACGTGGAGGGGTGGACGACGAGCTGCGACAGCGACATGGACGGCGACGTTGCTAGCGTCGCAGACGACGAGGAGGGAAGCTGGGGGGAGAGCGAGTGTGGGCCTAGCGCGGAGGCTCCTTCTGTCGGCGGTGATAGCTGGTGGTTAGGATATAGCACAGATTGTGGGAGCAGCGCGTGTGGCGGCGGCTCATGCGCAGTAGCCTGCTGACGAAAAGGCCTTCCAAATAAAGGACAGCCCGAAAGAGGAAGCGCTGTCGCGTTCGCTTCTCCCTCGTTTTGCAAGCATATTGTTTCAGTCTTCACGAGTCGCTGGCACACATCGTTTCAGCGCTCGTAGCGGATTCGTCGCTCAAGGATTTGAGGCATGGAAGCAGGTGACACGAGCAGAAGAACTGCCCATAGGGGTCTCCAATCGGACCTCCAGATACGCAGCAGGACTCCAATGGTTCATTGCAGTCCTTCATTTCGTATATGATTGAAGGTGGCTTTTCTGCATGCTCCTTGTACTTCTCAAAGCAAGCAAATCTTCGTTTATACTATTGATTTACTTTTGGTTCTCATGTATTGCGGAAGGAACCTGAGCTACCTAAGGTAGAAACCCAAGTCTGAACAACTGGTGTTATGCTTAAATCATGCCATCCCATGCCATTTGAGCCTAGATCAGCTCTGTACTTCAAACAAGCCAAATCCTCTCATTCAGTGCATCCTTCTGTTTCCAAGTTTTCATCAGTTGGTGATTAAGTTTTCATCAGTTACCTGTAGTATATTCCGTCTCAGATCGGTTGAGTTCATTAAGCAAAGCTTCTGTAGTAAGCGAACTGGAAATCTTTATCGAAAGCTTGTTTTGCATAGCGGAGCAGAGCGTTGTAACGCAGCTATACCCAGTGCGTGAACAAATCCTGCTTGGTTGAATTGTTTTGTTACGACGAGCAACCCCCATCAAGCAGTGCTGAGTCTAGTCTGGAGGAGTCTGGACTTCACTCACGCTCATCTCCAAACCCTGATTACGCCAAGAATCGCCTTACCTGACGGTGCCTGCAGCAACCTCACACCATGGCCGGCAAACGCGCCGGGCGCGGATCCCGTTACATGCGCCGCGATTTTAAAAAGAATCGCCCCAACGAGTGGAACCGCCCGCGCCGCGACGAGCGGCCCGCGCAACCCGGCGCGGAAGACGGCGAGGCTGGCGGCGCGAGCGGCGGCGCGTGGAAGGCGTTCGTGCTGGAAAATGAGGCGTTCGAGACGTATTACAAGGTGATTGGCTGGCGGATCGTCTAGCGGATTGGCTGACGCCTTGGATCCGCGATTCCGGTTCTAAGATTTTTAAGAAGTGAATGTGTTTTTTGCGGTAACGGGGTTCACGAGGCGTGCTTCTAAAGGAGAGTGCTGGTAATGGGCGATCCCTGTGTTGGCCCGGCTAGTTTCGCCAGGAAAAGTACACCGAAACAAGGGTGGCTGCTAATGACGTGTGTGTACACGTGTGCGTGTACGTGTGCGTTCGAGTACGTGTATGTGCGTGCGCGTGTGTGCGCGCATGCGTGCGTGCGTGCTCTGGGTGGTCGTAGACATGGATCGCAATTCCGAGAGCAGCCAGTGACCTAACGATCACCACGTCGCTGTCGCGTCGTCGCTGTCGCCTCGTCTCTGACAACTGAAAAGCTCAGTTCATTCGGTTATGATCACACTGACGATCTATCGTTACATCTGGCGATTCTTCGTCATCTGCCGAGCCGTTTTCAGCGGCTCGGGCACGCGTGCGCGCAGAGATTGAGGTTTCCTGTTTCGCAATTAGATCGCGCAACGTCGCAGCAGGACGCGGCAGGGCACAAGCGCCGTCGAGTTCCCACTTGTCCCTTTCTGACGCGGCTAAAACGCACCGTCGATCGCTTACGAGCTCGTCTCCAGATTTCTCTCCCGTCGCTGTCTCGCGGGCGGCGAGTAGGGTGGGTGCTATTCGAATGGGTGCAGGGTAGGGTGGATCGACTCAGAGGCCAGGCCACCTTCATTTCGCCTTCAAAGCCGAGTCTCGTCGCTCAACAACGCGGTGACGATCTGCTAGGCTGACTCTCGTGCTTCGTACTCTCTCTGGTGCGTCGCCCTGCCCTCCGTGTCGGACTAAACCCCTTATGTCCCCTAAATCCCGACCCGAACCCTCCCTCTACTTCCCCCCCCCCCGCCCCTCCCTGTTCCACTGCATGCGACGGCGATGGCGACTGCGACTGCGACTGCGACTGCGACGGCGGCGGTGATGGCGGCGGCGGAAACGGCAACGGTTTCTGAAAGCAGAAGCAGCGGCTGCTTCCGGAGTCGGAGTGGGATGCGTTTGTGGCGAGCATGCGCCAGCCGCTGCCCACCACCTTCCGCATTAACGCCAAGTGAGTCCGCCCCTCACGTGTGCCGTGTGCCATTATAACGGGGGGGGGGGGAGGAGGAGGGGGAGGGTTGGCGTGGGGGGGTTGAAGGGGGGTAGGTGGGGAGGTGGAGGGGGAGGTGGAAGGGAGGAGAGGGGAGGGTTTTTGAGTCATCTCAAAAGTCATGTCGTTTGCTGTGAGCATGCAGCAGCAGCTGCCCAAGTGAGTCATCTTCCGAATGCACCCCACGTGAGTCGTGCACAACAAGCTTTGCCTTTCAATTCAAATTTCGCGTTTTGGCTGTTGGTCAAGGTTTTGGGTTCAGTGAGGGTTCTACCCTCACCTTACCTTGTAGAGAAAGAGCGTGGAGGAGACAATAACGGTAGTGTAGGGCGGATAGACAGAGCTCATTCATTCTGACATGGTGGCTCATACACTAGGCCAACCAAATGGCAGTAGCTCACCATTTCCTCTCGTTGCATGCTGATCTGACTTGATCTTTCCCCCAAGTCCTCCTTCCTCAACCCCCACTTGCACTTCTCTAATAAAAACCCTCCCACATAACCAACCCAATCTTTCACGGGCGCCCACGCCCCCCTCGCCCGCTCATGTGTGTGCTGCAGTGGTCCGTTTGCGATGCACATTCGCGACGAGATGGAGCGGCATGTGGCCGAGTCGTTCAGCCAGCCGTTGGAGGTGGGTGGCTTCTGCTGCTGCTGCTGCTGCTTCTGCTGCTGCTGCTGCTGCTGCTGCTGCTGCTGCTGCTGCTGCTGCTGCTGCTGCTGCTGCTGCTGCTGCTGCTGCTGCTGCTGCTGCTGCTGCTGCTGCTGCTGCTGCTGCTGCTGCTGCTGCTGCTGCTGTATCTTCCGACCCTTGCACCCAGTGCTGCTGAGATCCGATGCTGCTGGGAACAGTTGTTCTGCAGGGTTCTTAAAGCAGAGCACCGCACACAGAGACACGCTGGTCACAGGCACACACACACACACACACACACGCGCACGCACGCACGCACGCGCACGCACTCACGCACACG